>BRZM01000007.1:2549792-2701168 GCA_033238685.1 Lates japonicus
ATGTTCGAGAGACTGCACCCACCTCCTGTACCAATATGTCCTCTCTGATACTGTCGGGGGAAATGTTTCTCAGACGCTCCATGGTTTCATACATGCCCTGTAGTTCTCGAAGTTTGTCCACAGAGCCAAGCATTTGTTTCAGTAGCACCAGGCCAACACGAAACACTATTTTCACTCCTACAACCACAGACTTAAGTTAGGCTTCAGTCAAACTACAGAGCAAAAATAAATAGTCACAATACACTCATGCTTTCATAAAACATCTAGGGTAAAATACACAAGAGAGAGATTGAGAAATGGCTATGAACCGTGTGGATATGAATGATACCTTCACAGAAGAACATGTCCCATACACGCAATACACAGGCCCACGGTAAGGTGCGTGAGAAGATACACATAAACCACTCTGTCATGTAGAGAATCGGGTCAATCTTGAACTTCTTGAGGTGACGGTATGCCATTGGACATGTGCGCCGTAACAGGGAGAAGAAGATCTCGCCGTCCAGCTGGATCGCTTCCTAAAAGACAAAAATAATAAAGCTGAGAGAACAGACATGAAGGTCTGACAGACAAAGACAAGGGTTTGTTCATTTACTCACCAGCCCAGCACTGTAGTAGCCAGGGAGATACTTCTCGCATATCTGGACGAGGCACCAAAAAGCTTGCTGTGAGGCAAAAGCACAAGCAAACAGTTTAGGTTGCTGCAGATGAGGTTTAAATGTTACCAGAATGTAGTGGGTTGAAGCACAGCTGCATCAGTTCTCACTTATATTTTCTGCTTCTTTTTGGGGCTCGCTTAAAAATAGAACAATATGCACAGTCATTAACAAAATCTTCTCACTCCTCGTTCTTCCTGTGTTTGTTGTGAGCGACTGATGTTAAGGTCACGTTGTGATCTTTCAACTTTGCAAGCAGTCTATTTGGAGCTGAAACACTAAACATTACAGATGAACAATGTGGTGTAAGAAAGAGCAAAATGAATTGTATAGAAAGGTGTGATCCAAAAATTATCACATCATCTTGATAAACAAGCTTACTGTTCTCAATCTTATACAAGAAACAGTTTGAAAAGCCATGTTCTCATGACCATAAAATTATTATTTTGTGATCATAAAAACAATTGACTTCTTCTCAGATAGCAACTTCAAGATCACAAGAAACTAATATCTGAAAAATAATTATATACACAGCTTCCCTGTCCTTCTATCAAACAGTAAACCAACGCAATTGTAACTCTGGCAACACGTAGATAAAGACATGCTTAGTTTGCTGCTACCAGAGATAAACATCAACAGTCTCAGGGTCATTAAAAATAATTCACTGCTACTGGAGTATCACATTGACACCAGTATATGGGAGTGAATTAACTCTGGTTTCAAACTGTCTGAATACAGATAAGACACGTCTCTGAGTTCACCCTCATCCCCTACTGTCATCAAACGATGTAACTGTAGCTGATGAAGTGTCAGCAGTGCTACCAGTCTGCTGTGTGCGCTCTGCAACTATTCTTAATTTAGTCAGTAACCTCAATGAAATACGAACCAAATAAAGTTTTGGTTTTGTTTCCCTTTCCCGTACACACCCACTCTCTTTTTCTTGTGCACTCTGTCTTGATTATTGTGTCAGGGGAGAAGGGATAAGCACAAACCACAGATGATTTCTAAGCAAGCATGTGTATGCATAAACAAACTGGAGCATGCAATGTGCAAGGCGTTAGCTCATCTTCTTGTGTACCAATTAATCTGGCATTGAGATGGAAACTTATTTGTCTCGTGTGAAATAATCTACTAATAAACACTGATAAGACCTATTATTAATTTCCCATAAGCCTAGAGAGAATCTGTTCCCTGGTCGGCTCAGCTCCTCACCTCAGCAGGCATATGCATGAGCAGCACTGCAGCCACGGGAGCCTGGGCCTGGCAGTATCCTTCATCAGGCCGATAGATAGTGTAGGCCTTCAGGATCCGGTACAGATCCTGTTGCCTGCAGGAACAAACACCAAAATTATCCAGTGGCCAAATCCAATAACATTCTTCACCAGTATGTGCCCTTCCTTTTGACTCATGAGGGGAACAATGGGAATCAAACTAACAGGAATCCTGGGGGAAAAAAACTAAAAAAAGAAAGCCACTAAAAAAGACTTAAAAATAAAACAATCTTGACACTACATCTCAATCACTTACCTTTTGAAACTACTATGTTTTTATATGCATTGTGAGTTCAGATTATTCACTCATTTCCTTATTTTCAATATCCTTTATTAGTATCATTATCTGTCTGACATTTTGATTTCTGAATTATTACTGGTTCTGCTATTTTTTCCTGCTATTACAAATCAACCTATGACACTGAGCTGATAAAGATCTGTCCAGATTCAAAACATGTCATGGTAGTGGTTAGAAATGTTTATGGCTTGTGTTCAGTGTGCAGGTGTTACTCGTGAATCGTAGGCGTTTCCCATATGTAGACTAGGGTGCCTGTGTGTGTGCGTGTGTGGTTTTTGTTTTACCCGTGGCCACCACGAGCAGCAAACATCTCATGAAAGGGGAACTGTCTGTGGAGATCCTTCTCTATAATGTCCAGCCATTTAGCCTCTCCCTGCTCTCTCTCCAGCTCCTGCAGTGAACAACATGAGATACAAGTTTAAGATAACTTTTCAGTAACTTGTGGAATCTGAGTCTAAATTAGCCTTTTAAGTAGATTAGATTTCAAACCACATTTGAGAGACTCAACAAATTCAAAACGAAAAGGCAGAACAGAAATTCTTCCTCAGACAACATGAACAATACTAAACTGACTGTTTGGACCCAGACCCAGCTGAGGTCAGACCCCCCTCCAGTGTGAACATGGGGGCAGAGCTCGGACAGGCAGGATTACCGGTCCTGATAAGAGGCTTACAGCTCACTAGCTCTGCGCCTGCGCCCCTTTAGCACCCCTGGAGCTGAAATTGCCCTACTCAGCCACAACTTCCCTTTACAGTGGTCCCCACTTTGAGCCAGTTACTCAATGAAAATACTGTAGCTTCTTCACAGTCCTTAAATGTTCTCAGACCAGTTACAGTCAACTTTATGTGGAGAGAGAGAAGTTCAAGAATTAGAAAAGAACAGATTTGAAGAATAAAAGATCTAACTAAATATTCATGTTCTCATGTCAGTGCATTTGTGGTGGACTGGCTACAAAAGTATTTTCAAGACTATGAGAATGTAAAACAGAAAATGTCCTGTGTGGTTCTGGTGACATTAGTGTTGCTGAAGATATGGTAACGGTTGGAGATGTGGCTAAAGGTTTGTACAAAATGACATCTACCTCCTGAAGATCCTCTTGGCTGCAAGTAAGAAGAGTGCTACCAGATGCTGGCTTCTGAGATCCACATGAAAGTTTTAAAAAAGAAAAAGAAAAGACAATGCGGTCACAGCGATACCTCAAATTTCCCTTTGTTGGCTTCTAGGAGCTCTTGGCTATTGGACAGCAGCTGCCAGGCTTTGGCTCTGAGAGACGATGGAATTCCCTTCCTGCAGCGCAACTTCACCTATAACGCACAAACAGAAACATGGGATAACAGCTATGGCATAATGTCAAGCCTTAAAGTAACACACAAACATCTGAGAGGCCGCCATGCATACCTTCTGGAAGCGATGTTTGATCCATTTATCCCAGTTGTTGAACATATCAATCCACTTCATCTCCCTCTGTCTGGCAACTTCAACTCGGATTTCTTTTTCACTGGAATAGTGAGTAATAGAAAATGACACTATCGCTGACAGAACTAGGAGGTAGTCTGTTTCTTCTCATATTCCTAAATACTGCACTCTGATGTGTTTGTAGAATCTACAAATAATCAAATGACACAAATGGATTACCTCACTTTCTCTCTAACATTCTTTTGCACAACATTACGCTGATTTGCTCAGATACAAAACATCCTTAACAGTGACCAGAATGCACTGCCACTACTGAGGGCAAATCAATAAAAACTTCAATTATTCAACAGCCGAAGAGCAATTAGCTTGTCAGAAAAGTAGAACCAAATCTGACAAAAAAGGGAGGAAGGGAGAGGATGGGTGTGAGGGGTGATACCACAGAGACACAGAGTCAGTACATATTGAGTCACAAAAACGCTCTCAGCATTATCTGAGTCAGACCAAGGGGAGATAAAGGACAGACAGATATGTTTAGAGCAGCAGAGAAGGAGAGGAAGACAGGAAAGATCTTTGGGGCAGATGGATGACAGAGTGAATAAATCGTTCAGGCAGGGAAGTGACCGATTAAAAGGAAGATAGTCAGACAGGATTTACATTCATCTGTGTAAACTAACTCTCTGGTCATAATCTAATGTTGTGCAATACAGCCCACACAGAACTGTCTGCAAAGGAACTTAGCGTAAAAAAGGGTGTGTCTTTTTTTCCCTTCTTCAGACAGCCATACCTAATACGCATCTAATTTCAGAACATCTTAGACCTAGCTGTTTAACATAATGAAATCAAACAGTCGACATGATCAATATCCCTGCACATTAGCTGGGAGTGTGAGTGATTTGTTATTGTCCTAATACCTACCCGCTTTCACTGTACTGAGTCCCGCCTAGGAAGCCATATTTATCGGTGCGTCTGACAGTCAGGCCATTGATCTCTGAGTCTGAGCCCACAGAGCTCCCATCCTCTCCCAGCCCAGACAGAGACTCCAACGTCCCCGACTATGAGGCTGGCTCACTCCAGGTAACTGAGGGTATCGGGGGCCGGGCGGGAGCTGGGGTTGTGCAGCGGGAGGGCACAGGCTGGCTCGTGGATCAGCGGGACAGTTGAGCTGGGGTGTTCAGCTCTGGTGGGGGTGATGGGCAGTTCTTTCCCTGCTTCGCTGGTAGCGCCAGGCTTTGGGGACAGAGGGGAGGCTGAGCATCAGGCTTTGGGGACAGAGGGGGACGCTGAGCATCAGGCTTTGGGGACTGAGGGGGAGGCTGAGCATCAGGCTTTGGGGACAGAGGGGGAGGCTGAGCATCAGGCTTTGGGGACAGAGGGGGAGGCTGGGCGCCAGGCATTGGGGACAGAGGGGGACGCTGAGTGCCAGGCTTTGGGGACAGAGGGGGAGGCTGAGCACCAGGCTTTGGGGACAGAGGGGGAGGCAAACTTTGAGGGTTTTGTGCTTGTTGAAGCGGCTGAGGTTTCTCCTCTTCAGCTGTTGCTGATGCTGCTGTATTGGTGGATGCTGCAGGAGCAGGTGTTGGATTGGAATCTTCAGTGGTTTGGGGTTGGCCTGGTGTAAACTGACCACCATCCATGACAGGAGTTGGGTTGTGGGTGACATGCACATTGGGGTAGAGATTTGGACCAGGGTTGAGATCAGGAGAGGGGGATGCCGGCTGCACTTCACTCTGAGCTGATATCTCATTCGACAACGCTGCAATCTCTGGTTCGGTATTCAGGACCTGTGCAGCAGCTGGATCATTGGACATCACCTCCTGCTTAACAACATGAGCTCCACTTTCTACATCTTTGCCTGTTGATTCTTCTCTCTGTGGAGGAGCCTCATGTGCCAGTGGTGGGAGTGGGGTCTCAGCAGTGATTTTGGAAGGACTCAGAGGCAGGTGGGGAGTCAAGGGTGAACCCCCTGACTGTGCTGCAAGAATATTTCCAGTCAAAGCTTTGTCATTGTAGAGGGCAGACTTGGGTTTAGACTCGGGGGCAGGGCTGTTGGGAGCAGGGAGTGCTGCTGAGGATGGAGGGATGGAGAGAGCTGCATGAGGATCACCCAGTGCAGGTGGTGATGGGGATAAGGTGGAGAGTTCGGCCATGGTTCCACTCTGATCTCTCCTTCACAAATAGAAAGAAAATGATGGAGGTGAGTTTTCTATTATCAAAGAGCAGCAATCCAGCTATCTGGATCATAAACAATCTCTTCAACAAGATTAGAGTGGTTAGAAACACAAATCATCTCAGCATTAAGTCATGACCCTGGGAACTTTAAAGGTCAACACCTGACACAAAAGATAAGTGAAGTGTTTACTAAGAGCAGAATTCAAGCAATTTTCTACGCAGTATGAGCACAAAGTTCCTCTTCTTAAAACTGAATTAGAGAATTGGATTGGAGAAGCAGCTAAAAAAGTTAACTGCATTTTGAAATCGTGGAAATTTCGAGGGAAACTGTGTGCAGAAACAGACACACCCCAAACCCTTCTAGACTTGTTTTTATTTGAAAGATTAAACGTGGTATTTTGATGCTTATTATCGCCCAAGTGGCAATAAAACTAGTGACAATAATAAATATGACAAACTATATTTCCTCTTTTGCTACACAAAAAAATGACACACAGTTAAATTACTTTACGAGGGAAAATGTGTAATTCATTATTATTAATTCAGAAACACACGTGAAAGCACTCTACTCCCAACAAACATCACTTTAAATAAAGTCAAAAAGCTATAATATTCCGCTGTACTACAATAATTATTTAACAGGGGGCTACCCAAAGAGACAGAATAACTGTTGACAGAGCTGCATTAACAGTTTCCTCAATTAATGTACCAGTGCACTGGCATTTAACGTTATCAACAAAGCGCCCCGGAAAACCATGGTGATTCAGTATTTTGCTGATGAGGCTGTAGTAGTGCTTTTACACATCGGTGACATGCTAACGCTAACACCAGCAGCCACTTTGTTGTCACAGCCTCTCTAGAGGCCTCACTCGAAGCGACTCAACTTCCCTATTCAGCCCACAGGACAAATGGTTTACTAACAGCTAATAGTCAACACCCTCCCTCCCTGCCTCCCTCCCTGCCTGCCTGCCTGCCTGCCTGCCCGCCTGCCAGGCCCCGGCCGAGCAGCGTCCACGGCCTTGTCCACCCTGCTGCCCCGGTCAACTGCAACTTCAACTCCGCAGTCTCAACTCACCCACGACCGGCGTGTCACTGTGATCCGTCCGCCTGGATAGCCAGGGGGTTCCTGTCCACACGTCCCCCCGCCACAGCTCCGGTCCCGCAACCTCCTCCGTGAAATGAAATCACGAAAGAGCGAGACCGGGGAAGGAACCGCTGAACGGGGCGAGGACCTGGAGGAGCAAACGTCCCACAATCGGCGAGCTAGCTAGCTAAGTTACCAGCTAGCTAAGTTAGCTTATTTTAGCCTAATGTAACTATTAGCATTAGCGCTGATAGTGTTCTGTTTCTGTTAGCCTAGCCAGTTAGCTGAATGCCTCCGTTACCTCGGTTAGACATGCGGACTTACTGCAACCGCCAAATTCTAGCAATCGCCTAAGTAACAGGTCTCATTCTGTGACAAAAAGGACTTTCTTTGTTTCATTTATCCAAGCACAGCGGCAGGGGTACATCCAACACCAATCGCCTACATTTCCTACTGACAGCTACGTGCGTGTTCTCGTCAGTGTTGCCGGGCACACGCACGCATCCGCACAGGAGCCTCCCTTCCACAACAGGAAAATATTGTATTGTCCACTTTTGACAGCATTATACTTAACTTCAAACTCTAAACTCATAAATCTACTGTGTCTGTAGTCTAAACGTTTTTTTTTACAGCAAGTTATAAAGACATTACTTCAAAATAAGAGTTTTCCCAAGTTAAAACAATGGTCGGGGGTAAACCAATACGATGTTATGATTAAAAAAAAGAAACTCATTAGTTACAATAAAGTATTTAACTTTAATGGTGTGGTGTGTTTTTATTTCACCAATAGATGGCGCAGTCCCCCTTTAATTACAAGCGTTTTATAGACTTCTCTAATTGACGGATGTGGTGATCCACCAAAACACACCAACTAAACACTCACACACACACAAACAAACACACTCTTGTTTGTACATATATCTTTGTGAGGAAAAGCATTGTCACAGTACATTCTCTACCCCCCTACCCTAAACTTCACCTTCACAACTAAAAGCCTACCTCAAACCCTTGCCCCAGCTTAAACCTAATTCTGACCTTGACCCTAAACAAAAGTCAAACCCCTAAACAGCTGTTTGAGGGTGTGTCCCAGTACCAAAGTGAGGACTGGCAAAAATGTTCTCACTCTCCAAAGATGTCTTCTCTTCCCAGCTCTAAAGATCATTTTGCTCACAAAGATAGATATTAGTTAACACACACACACACAACTTTAATTTGGTGCTTGCTTAAAGGTGTTACATAATATAGTGACTCAGACCAAACACACCAATCTTAATTCAACAATACTATGCTGCAGGCCTATGTTGGCAGACCAATCAGTGATAATTTAAGTACCATGAAAGTTTTGTCTGGGGAGACTTTGAGAGGGTTTTTTTAGGGACTATGAGTCATTTCTCCACTTTTTTCATACCAGCAGACCTGTAAATGTTTTGAGGATTGCCATGGAATAAAACCACAAAAATGGGGGATACCATTTGCACACTGGAACAACGTCAAATCATTCTGTGAGGGAACTCCCATGTACTTACTCACAGAAGTAAATGCTCTCCAGCTGGTTGTTATGGAGTCTAATGACAAGTTTCCACAAGCATACAGAGAGGGACGCAGTTGTTCCTACTTTGGGTAAACAAAGATCGTTGTCTCCATGGAAACCAAGATGTCGAGAACTCCCTTTCACGATGTGGAACTAGTAAGGGCCCGTGTACATCAAAACAAAGCCAGTGATTTAAGATTATGAGTCATGTCTCCGGGCTGTAGTAATGTGCCTCATCACAATGGAAAGAAAAATAGTGACATGCAGCCTCTCCCTGTGATGTAAATCAAATCACAACAAACAAAGCTATGAAGAATATGATAAATAATCTTTATTCAAAATTACAAAAATTTAACACACTAAACAGGATATTTTTCCATCAATATCATTACAAATATAATCTTTAAATATCAGTATCAATTATATATATTACTAAAATATAGTCTGAAGTCCATATACATGTAGTAAATGATTGTAAATTGTGTTTACATTGGTTACAATTTACATAGTTACTGCTGCTGTTAGATGCTGTTTAATGTGGAACTATTAACACATTAACCAGTAATTTCATTACTTTTTCATTATAACTAAGCTATTAATGCTAGACTGGCAGACAACGCATACCTAACAAGTGCAGTCATAACGGATTAGCATCAGTCTCTGACTTTTGTAGTCAGTGCCCCATCTCTTTGGAGTGAAGCCCATAAAAAATCAGTGTCATTTTAAAATAGGGCTTCCTAAAATCCTAAAATCCTTTTTTTTTTTAAAGCACCTTTTCATAACTACAATTCTGTGTTGGATACTGCCTTTTCTGCTCACTACACCTTTTAACATTTGTTTTTACAGACCATTTTATGGTCGTCTTTGGAACTTCTGTTTTAAAAGTTATTTAGAATAAAAAAAATTTGATGACTGAATCCTAAATACTGCATGAGTCTGAGAGAACGTAAATACAACTGCTATGCTTTAAGAGTGTAAGACAAATACTGCATTTTTGTTAAGAAAATTCAGTTAGTAGTTTTAGACGCCCCTTTTTGGGAGTTTACAGACAGATATCACTGCAGTAACACTCACTAACATATAACATATAATCTCTGAGATCTGCTTTATTAATCTGGAATTTAATGACTGTCTATTTGCACACTAATCGCAGGATACGCCTTTTGTCATATACTCTGGTGTCCTGCAAGTCTACATAGCAGCTTCTGATGTATATTGCAGTAGTTGAGGTATCATTAGGAGTCTTTGAGGTTATCCTGAGGGAATGTGTCAACCCATTTCTGTGTGCGAGCTCGACACTGATCCCAGTCATACAGGGGGCGGTACTGGAAATAACGTAGGGCTTTGTCTGTGCCCACTGTGAAGGAAGTACACGCCACCCCCAAGGTGTAACGGTTCAGCAACGGTGCGTAGTTATAAAAGGGGCACAGTATCCAGCGGAGCAGGTCGTTAATAATGGCCAGGAACCAGAGCACCAGTGTGGGCATGCGGACTCTTCGGAAGTTAAACGTGGAGAGGAAAAGCATGTTGAAATCCTCGTAGCTCTTGTAGGGTGAGTCATCATAGCAGAAGAAAGCCTCACCTCCGACCGACTGTGGGCGCTCTCTCAGCGCTCGGGCTGCAAGTAAATGCATCCAGGCCACGTTGCCTAGCAACACAAACAAATGGGCGAAATCCATATTAGATGATGGAAGAAGTAAACATTAGCCTGAGCAGAGACATTTAGCAATAAACAGCAAAATGAAGACAAATGTCTAAAGTCTGAAAAAATATTGTTATGTTTAACAGCTTTACACATCTTTTCACAGACCATCATGTCTCTCTTTGGGAATTTGTGTTTTAAGAAGTTCTTAACAATATATAAGTTGAATTGATAACTATCTCAAACTACATGAAGCTGAGAGACAGAATTAAAATAGAAGTTCTTTAAAGTATCATTAACAAATGCCCATATGCCTGTGCACATTCATTTCATAGCCACAAATGTTCATTACTGATACATGGACAGTAGAGTTAGTGAGTCAAGTACCAGTGCATGAAATTGCTTGGGTTAATGTGCTTGGCTGCTTCCTATCTCTTACCACATTACACTGACATCAACCATAACGTCAGCTCACCACATGTTACAACTATTTAAAAAGACCTACAGCGTGAAATGTACTAATAGTGAACTTGCATCCTAAAAATGTCACAACTGTAGATCCTTTTTATTTTAAGTCTAGTAGCAGACCTATAGATTTTAACGTCTACAGTTCTGTAATATCTGTATCTGTCACCAGCTGATACCATGACTGAATAACAAAGACTCTTCAGCACTGCAACCAGCAAGTTGAGACTGATTAAAAATGCTGTCATCTCATTTGGCGGAAATTATTCAGTGTTTATTGTGCTGCACTGATAGATGCTGGCTGATACTGTTCACATGGTATTGCTATCAATCAAGAAATCTACCCCTGACTCTCCTACTGTGCATCTGCTTTCACTCTGTTATCTGTCTGTCTGTCTTTTGATGTTATGGTAATTGTGCTTTTCTGTGAATTGTAGAGGAAGTAGCTGCATGACGTTTGTACTTCTGCTTTCAGTCAGACAGGTTCTCCTTTACAGTCTGCTTCACTCGCTCTCAGAGTTAAAAATAGAACAAAGGTTGGTTTGGATTCTCAGGCTACGTTCAAGAAATCCCCTGACATGTCTCCAAAGTTGTGGTCATGACTGTAATTTTGCACTCACCTGCGTAGACTCGCCCGTGCTCAGTGTTGTCTGGGACGCCCCCAATGATTAAGCCTCCTCTTTCAACACCCAGTTTGTAGAAGTCCCTAATTAGCTCATGCCCTTCGCCATAGATCCCTGTCGGCCTCAGGGAGCATGTGAATAAACACCCTCCATCTTTCAGCTGGACAGGAAACAAAACCAGAATTCAGCGTTAGGAATCAGAAGGCAAACAGTACATAAAAACATGTGCATACAGAGGTTATGGAGTATATTCAGATTTTAAATAGAAGGAGTGACACCACAGCAAGTCCACAAGGGGGATGATCTGAAAAGTTGTGGTAAAGTTGCACAAGAAATTCCTCAGTGTTTTTTCCAGACTGGAATCCAACCATGCATATTGAGAGAAACAAAACAGTTACTCATAACGTTCTGAATGTGTTACCCAGTCTAAAAGGGAGAAGACCATCTTAAGAATATAATATTTATTGTTTATAGTACTCAGTAATATTCAGTAATGAGCATTAATACTTACGTCTGGAAGTAAACAATTATTTTTTTATTCTGTATCTGCAGCTGTTTTCATTTCCACTCTATTATTAGAGTTTTGTGATTCTAACTTCAACATTGTTTTCTGTTTTAGTTTTCTCTGTGTGTCTGTAAAGTGTTCTCGACACTCACAATGTGCCTTTAATAAATCTGCATCACTGTGACTTGGCTGGAGAAATGTTACCACTCTGATAACCATTAATCTGTGAAGTGAATACTGTAAACTATTAAATACCTCTTTTCCATTAGCTTCTAGCACAATCTTCTCTGCCTTTGCTTTGCTCTTGGGATAGGCCATGGTGTGTTTCACTGGGTAAGGTGTGTCTTCATTGCCCCTGTAGAAAAAGGTCAACAGTCAAGGGAGGTATTCAGAAGATGATGTTTTTTGTTTGTTTGTTTTTTTTGCCTTGCCACACATCTGAGAGGAATGTTGTCTGTACAAGACCACAAAGAAAGAGCGTGACAGATAAGGGGTTAGGAAGGAAAAAGATCAAACCAAAGTATTTGTGCCACGTCTCCCCTTGTGCACATTTTGCAGCTTTCATCTCAAATTGTTTGTCTGTGAAGAGAGCCAGTTTCTCCAGTTTCTTCATTCTTCCACTGTGATGTGAAGTAGAACAATGCCAAGTGTTGTTCTGAGGTACAGCTGGAGCTATGTTCATGCAAACTGACCTATACACTCACACACTTGCAAACAAACAAACACACACACCATCTGTTGTGACATTCCTGCTCGTGTTAGATGGACGCTGGAAGTTGGCCACAAGTACTTTTTATCTGGCTTCTAGCATTTATCAACCACATGTCCTCCCCTTCCTGGAGGATGTGACTGTTCTGTTCATTTTGGAATTACTACTAATCATGTGTTATTCATTTTGATTTACCAAACACCTAACTGATCTGTTACAGAATATGCTTGTGTTTTAGATTTATCAGTGTGTTCCATTTCCATGCGGTTTCTACACAAATCATTTTTCAGAGACTCGAAACATGAGGATGTGCAACACTTGGGTCTTTTCTCCCTCTCTCTTGTTCCAGCCACATTGAGGGAATCCTCCCACCCTCGTCGAACACACACTGGTTGACGTCAGAGCCCAATGCAGGGACATTCCTGCACTAAGAACAGACAATCTCACTTCTAATCAGATTGAGTTTATGTCCCTTTTGCTTTTAGCTTTGAGCATTTCTATTGTGTATTTCCACTGCTTGAAAAAAAGACTTTTTAAACTCTTAAGTGCCTCAGTCCGAGCCTGTAAGCCAGAGAACTAAAAGATCCTGGAAGTTTAAACTAAATTATTTAACATCTGTAAAATAAATGTAAAAGTATTTATAGTAAATGTGAACAGTCTCACTGCAGTGCATGTCACAACACTGATTCTTATACTAAATAAACACAACGCTTGGAGACATCATAAGAAATAATCACGTGGTTCTGACTCTGTTTGTCATCTGATTTTATTTTTGCACTATTGTTTTTGTTGTTTCTGTGCGTCTGTGCACCAAAATATTCCACTATTATTCAGAAAAGAACAATGCAGTCTCTTAAATAAGGCACAGACATCCCCAGAGACAGTCAATATTTAGAAGTTCTTCCACACATCAGCAACACCAGCCTGGCAGCAGGCTGCTGGTGCAGCAGACACCACCCTTCACAGGCTGCAGTGTATGTTTTCACATCCAAGAATACAGCACTCAAACAAACCATCCCCACAGGTTTTGTTAACAGGTCACCCATAATACCAGCAGGTGAGTGTTGTGTAACAAAGCTTATTCAATATTAACTGATGTTCTAATTTCTAACTGACAATTAACCACAGGATTGTTTTTGCGTATTTGTCATGAGAGCAGGTATAGCGTGTTTGGAGTTTAGGCTGCAGACGTGTTGTGAACTGTGGCAGCAGCATTACATAACATGTCTGACATACCAGACGGCATCATGCAAAACATTACAGGGAAAATATCACATCAGCTTCACAAGAAAGATGAGAAGTGAGCCTGAATGTGGACAGTGGCTTCTGTTCAATGTCTTTTTCCTGTGTTTCCTTTGATTGTCTCTACCAAAAGAAATTGAAAATGCTCCATGGATACTCTGTGTTTTGCATCTTTGTCTCCACCCGATGATATCTTTTCTCCTGACGAGAATGTGCTGTACAAGCCTCATGTTTTCCATGATGGTGAATTCAAGGGAAGGGATTCAAAATAGAGACCAAAGAAACGCAACTGAAAGAGCTAAAGCATTTCTCAAACTGGGAGTGACTCTTACTGTCCCACTGGCTTGAGAAGGAAAACACATGGACTTGCATACTTGATCACTTAGCAGAATAACACTGAACAGAGCTCAGAAACAAGTATACACAGAATTATATTTTTTAGCTCTACCTGATAAAGGGTTTTCCATCTATGTTGGGACCAATCACTTCCATGCTGCTGGTGTAGACCAGGCACTGGATACCACACTCCACACAGGCATTGATCACATTCTCCGTTCCTGAGAAGAGAGAAAACATTGTCATCTATGAGAAGGAGGATGCTGGTGTTGAATAAATCAGACTGAATTTACTGGGTAAACACGGGTCTCTCAGTCCTCTAAAGCCATATGGCTGACTTTGACACAGCTGGATTCTTTAGAGTCCGGCGTGCACTCAGACAGCCAGAACTGAAAGATTAATATGCTCCTCTGAAACTGACTTTGAGATGAATTTAGAAGTCAAAGGGAAAGCTATAGCATACTGTAAAGGATGGAAGTCTTTAGAACATAATTAGGCACATACGGAGAGGAGCAACAGGAAATTCATTTAAAAGAGTCATAAAGCCCATATGTGTTCTGTTTAGCTGAAGAAAACATGTTTTTTGTTGCTCCACTAAAACCTGGTCTCTATTAGTGGACATGCAGTACAAAGAAATATGTTTATTGCAAGGTGAAGAAATATGACATTTTAGACTTATAAGGTTCTGTTAAAATACCCAGAAGTTAAACTTTGGTTAATAAAGAGATAAGCAGAGAAGAGGACTCAGTCCACTGGATACACATCCAGTTACATCCAGTTGAGTTTGGCAGAGAATGAAAGAAGTCCTGATGAGAGTGGGCTGGGATCTGTGTCAGGCGTGATCATTCATGCTTTACACTTTAACCTGCTATGTGGGATATCTAATTTCCATGTAGCAGTACAAAACTTCTGGGAAATACATCAATGTGTGGCTTTGTGTCAGCATACTAATATGTTCACAGACACATTTGCTAACATGCAGATCAAAGTATTACATTGACCATGGATCACCATCTTAATTTAGTGTGTTAGCATGCTGCTGGAACTGTAGTATCTATCTATCTATCTATCTATCTATCTATCTATCTATCTAACATTTGCCATTTAGCAGAACATTAACTGGGAGAATGGGAATGTTTTTAGTTTTGCTGGTATCTAGTCATGGACCAAAGAACAGGACAAATATAAACTGAAATCAGTTTAGACTGAGTTTCATCCTCATGGGGGCCTGAGAATATGCACCAAATTTTATGGCATTCCATCCAGTACATGTTGAGTGATTTGACTGGACAAGTGAAAACTCTGAGTGAGAGAAAGTCCTGGAATGACCAGTCACCATGATAAATCCTCTGCAGACCATTAACGTCTGTACAAACTTTCGTGGGAGATTTTTCAGTCTAGACATGAGAGGAGGGTGGACCATCGAATATTGCACTCCCTCGAGCAAAAACCATGACTTAAAGTTCAGAAATGAAAACATTAATTATGACTAAATGATAAAATCAACATAACTTTATTGCGGCTATAAAAAGCCACCCTCGTTAGACCTCTGTTTAATTTAAGGTTTAAAAATAAAAGTGGTCTTGCAGGTGCATTTAAGCGTCTGGGGTTTTGATGGTTAAAACTCAGCCATCGTCTGTCTTCAGGAGTGTCACAGCTATCGATCGAAGGCTGCACACTGGCTCACAGGCGGTTAAAATCTCCAGTATGCACTTCAGCTGAAGGCCAGAAAAAACAGAGCCTTGTACGTCATCAGTTAAATAAATTCTAGCTGGGGTCTAGATACAGTATCATGTTTCCACCTCTTACACTGACTCAACTGTCCTGCACCTGCAATCTGTGAAGAAGAGTGATTTTGTGTCTGAGTCTTAGGGAGAGGGAGTTAACGATAACTGTCAAAACCCTCTGAGACCAACACAGGGGAAATTGTGTTAAAATTCTTGTAATACTTCTCAAACTGATCCACCCTCTTCTCCTCAGTGCAGTAGAGGTCAGACTCAAATCACTCCCTAGGTTTCTTTTTCGAGGCAGACAATGTTCAAGTCCGTAACATTAGGTGCCTACTGTCACAGTGACTGCATTCAGCTTCTGTCTACCTCAAACAGGATAACTCCCAGGCGGATATGAGTAAGTTAATCGCTCAGTTCAAGCAATTGTAAGAGTTCTGTTGTACTTCTGTCTGGGAAAGAACTATGAGAAAAGCCCACAGATAACAGATGACAAAAGTATCTTTTGTCTGTTTGCTGAATCACGGCAGGCTATCAATGACGACCTCATCCACAGCCCACGAGAATAAAACCCAGACACAGACAGTGAATGAGTAGACTGCTTTCATACCTTATTCTGTTACTGTGAACAATATCCTCAGTTTGGATCTAGATTAAGTTAGATTCTCATCAATTAAAAACACATTTTTTGTTTCATTAAAAGCATCTGACATTCTGCTGTCAACATGTATTTCCTCTGTCACAGGAAGCTCACGGCCAGAGAGGTTTCAGGAATTCAGACAAATATGCTGCAGAACTTCCTGAGCACATTGTAAAGGATGAGGTTGGAAATGAATATTATTATTTTCCTTATCGTCAAGAAATTCCATTAAAAAAAACCAAACCCCAAAATGAACTAATTAGCATTGTCTGAGTATCCAAAGTCTAATATATCTTATTTCTTTGGGCCACAAATAGAGCTTGACTGTTGTCCAGGAACAGTTAAAAACAAATTTAAGAGCCACAGCATCGTACTGGAAGTCAAGTTTCTTGACTGGTGTAAAAACAACCACAGTAGTATATTTGGAGTCAGTTTCACACACACTGCCCTGCTTCCTGAAATACTCTAAAAACAATCCCCAACAAATGACAGTTTCTTCCTGAGTGAGTAAGGTTTGCTATAAATGACAGTGGCCAGCTGTTTGATGAAACCACTGAAGCTTTTTTGTGCTCAACAACAGACAGAAGGGTTGTTTATTCTGTCTGGCTTGTACCTGATGGTCCATGAAGTAATTGGCTATGAATTGCTGTTTGTATTTTTGCATCTTGGCATTCAAATCTTTTTAAACATTTGAATGCCAAGTGATCCGGGAATGTTGAGCAGCATGTAAATTTAGACTTTATTTGCTGCTGCAAGTTCAACAGCCCTGCACAAACTCTTTGAGAACTTTATACTCATTGGTCATTGGCTGTTTGTGTTATTGTTAAATTGGACTGCATTATACTATAAACTGTTTGTGTTGTCGTGTTGTGATACTGTTTTAGGCAACTGATTCTCTTCTTTACAAGGATACATTTTAACAGATGATTTTTTATTAGTCTGGCACCCAGACAAGATTGAGTCAAAACACCAGCTTGTGCCAGCTAATGCAACCACTGCTCGTGACACACATGCACGCAACGCCTGCCACCCCCACCCCCCATCTCACTCTCTGACTCAGCCACCTACACCAACAACATCTCACAAACACCAACAAGATTTAACCTAAAAGCCTACAGTTGACTTTATGTAGCCACCTACAGTAAATGGCAGCTCTACTACTGTACAGTTCCCACAAAAGGAAGGGAAATTTTGATTTTGTGGGTTCGCTTGGAAAGTTTATGTTGTGGTAACTCTGCCTGTAAATCATGTTAAACTTCTTCACGTTTGACCTTTTTAATTCCTAAATGAAAACTTTGGGTGTTTCCCTAAAAGGGAAAATTCTTGTCAAGGTAAAAAAAAAAAAAAGGGGGGGGGGGGGGGGGGCCTTTAACAGCATTTGTACAATCATGTGACACTTGATCGCACCACTGAAACCCTAATTAACAGGCTTAGGTGGTTTAAAGTAAAGCAGGAACCATACTTTTTCAAAGAAAGACAAACAGACCTTTAAATAAACCATCAGATATATCAAGATGAAACCTGTGTCCCACCAGAAACAGGCTTTCTCAGCTTTCAGTCTTAACAGATTAATGTGTTTGAATCAGTTTTACTTTAAACTGACTTTTCATGGGTGGGCACAAGTCCTTGAAAATCATCCAAAGCAGGAGCAGACGTGGATTTCCTTGGTATTTGTGGTTTCCCACAGTAAAACACCCATTAAACTGAACCACCCTCTGATGTTTCCTCCCCATCCCTTTTCCTGGGTATCATCACAAACACCACTGCCTTGAAGTCTCACCTGTGACATTGACTGAATAGATGATGTTTTCTGGGACTCTGTGCCAAACGTCCACCAAGCTGGCTGTGTGGATAACAACGTCGGCCCCGCGGGAGGCCTCTAACACGCTGTTGTAGTCTGTGATGTCTCCCTGAATGACCACCACCTTTGTCCGCTCTGAGGGAAAAACAGGAAGACGTAATCAAAATGAGGTACTGTATGTGACAAGCATCATGAGCGCTTTCCTAAGAACTCTATAATGTATTCAAAAACAAAACAGAAAACATATTCTGTTCACCAAAAGATTACAAAACTTCCTCTTGGATTCACTTGACAGAACACGGCCTTGCTTCAAAAACAACTATGCTGTTTGAAGAGATGATCTGATGTTATTTTTTGCAAACAATCTGGATAATTTCTCAAGAGCTAATCTTCTCTCATGGTAAATGTAACTGCACACCATGAAAACAAAACATTTTTCAAAACTGTGATACTGTACATGTGCAGGAAAGTCTATGAAGAAACCATCATAGATAGGCAGTAAGATGTGTTTTAAGCTAATCCAAGTCAAACAAAGATCTGACACAATAAGGTACGTCATTACGTTGATGCAAAAAGCCAATAAGTGTTAGAGATTTACAACATAGCAACAATGACAAGCAACAAGAAAGATCGCTCCCTTGAAAGATGCAATATTGCAAAATCATGATGCATCATCATCATGCCCAACTGCACTTCACACTACGCTCCTCTGTGGGGCTTGGTGTCTCGTTATCACATATGAAGGTCTTGTACCCGCAGGTTATCTTAGCTCTCATGCGCTGTCCTTGAAATGCTGATAGCTGAGGAAACACGTCCTAGCTGATCTGTAAAGGGCGTGGACTTTTGAACGTAGATCTTCTGAAGTTTGCATGTGTAGTTTTACTAAGTACAGATGGGAGATGTTTAATTACAGATGCCTGGTCAAAATTAGTGGAAACATGTAAAACCACATTCAGGCATCTTATTTTCCTCTGGCTGTGAGCATTTTCATGGGTGTTACTGAGACTGAGCTCTCCTTGTTAGCTGATCTCTCAGGGGCTCAAACTGCACTGCATCATCAGCTTGCCTCAGTCCTGTCTGACAGTAAATAATGAAAATCAAACAAAGCATTTTCCACTGAGGGATGGAGGCGTCATTTGGTTGGGTTCCCCACTCTGATGAGGGAGAAGGGTTTCTCTTACTGAGTGTAATTAAAAGTATTTATGTGGCTTGTTACATAGAATCTCACCAGGAAAAAACATTACTTATCTTCTGGTTCATTTAATTAGAGGTTGTTTTTTTCCCACAATTAAAAAAATAAACAAGTCAGAATCAGATAGCATGTGAACCACCTCTGGCCATAACTCTGGTTCCAAGGAATATAAACACACCTTGGTCCCGTTTTTCATTCGATCCCTGAGCAATGAAAGCACTGGCAAAGTATACAATGGCAAGTTAGAACATCTACATCCTGCCACAGGAAAGAGAGAGGGATCGGCGTCCCACATTCACAATTACTGTCATCACTGCAGGCAAACCCAGTGACCATGATGACATGTGAGGGAAGTGAATGTCAGGCTGTGTTGGTTTTTTTTCCATGTAGAGGTGCAGACCCCAGCTGTACTAATACCTGCCGTGTATTCTATTATTCATAGGTTACACATATTATTTACACACCTAGTGTTTCATTTAGATGCTGAGAGCCGCCTCTTACTTGCTGACTAAAAGCAAATAAAGTTCCCATCATGGGTTAAACCATTTTCAGCAGAGAGGTGGGTGAGAGGAGAATCTATATCTCTAGGGAATTACTAGATCTATACTTTATTATAATACAGTTATAGAATAGGCTAATTAATTAGAGGGAATTTAATCAGTGAACCAAAGTGTAGAGCAATACAGGGCTGTTAAAGAAAGACTGCAAGTAAACCTTATAGAGAAATGCAAGGACAAACCATGCAAATGTACAGTAAAGAAAAACACTGACATAACACAAAAATGCACCGAAAAAAGTTCAGTTTCATCCCTTCATCCCTTCATCATGAGGAATCAGGCGTTTTTAAAGGGCGACACTGCGGTTCTCTTCAAACAGATGCTGGATGTTAAGAACAAATTCTGAGAAATACAATAAAAGCAAGAGCCCTGCAAGACAGACTGAGACAGACTCATCTGAAATTAGACACGGCTTCAAAAATATGCTTCAAAAAAACTCTGAATCAGCTGATTTCAAGACGCAGCTTCGCATTTCAAACCGTAACAACACAGCAGCGGCTGTCACGACTCGTCTTACCTGTGCTCTGGCCTTGTAAACTTGGGTCTATGCGTTTGTCGAACACCCGCACCTCCTCCAGTTTGTCCTCCTTCTCCAGCAAAACCCTCAGCAGGTGCCTGCCGAGGAAGCCGCAACCCCCGGTGATCAAGTAGACGAGACCTCGCTTCTGTTCAGACATACTGGGAGACTGTGCTGCAGTCACGTTCACTCCCACTTCTCTCTGCGCTCTGAGCTCTGCGCCACCCGACAGTCATTTAATATGAGAGGGGGTGTTTTTTTTGGTGACTGAACTTTATTGACAGGCCTGTGAACAAACGACGCCTGTCGTCCATGTTTTATAATACAGCCCGAGGTTAAAAGTCTTTAATTTAATTTTACTGCATGATTCGGGTAATTATAAAATACTTAGGCCACTGGTTCTTAAGTTTTTTAATGGCCACAGGGTACAGTACTGAAAGCAACATTTAAGGGAATTTGTGTTACCAACCATATTCTTATTTTGTAATTAAAGAATAAAATAGTTGACACTTATTAATATTACAGCCCACATACCTGTTTCAAACTGTGAGAGTAAAAGATTTAAAATGATAAACTGTCGTGTTTGATCCACTTAAAAGCTATATATTATATTATTACATGACTATTCATAGAAGTGGGCAAAAAAATGATGCACTCATTTCTCCACTTATTCTTCTTAAATCATAAAATAAAGTAGAGGAGATTAATAAATACATGAAGGCCAACATGTAAAATTTGTAATAATAATGTTTGATGGCAAGTGAGACTTCAATATTTATTTTACAATATCCAGTAAAAACCAGGAACACAGGCTTTAATATAGTATAGGGCTGTTCTTCTCCTTTACCCCCTTTATTTCTCCTCTACAATGGCTTATTGTTATCTCTGTGTCTCCTCTACCAGTAAGAACAGGATAGAGGAAACAGGACTCATCCTGGGCCTGAACCGACCTGATCATGGATTCGGTAGGCTAAATACGTAGGGAGGTGAGTCAGCCATCTTGGTAATATTTGGGCTTTCTCTCCAGTTCCCATAGTCAAAACATGAGGGCAGATGTCCATGTGTGGCTTGACGTCTTTCCACTTGACGTCATAAGGTCAGACTCGGGAGCAACGTCAGAACAGAGGCATCTTTCCCGATCTAGCAAGTTTGTCTGAAATTATGCAGCTTTGGATGCTGAAGGAGGAGGTTTTCAAGGTGCTGCTGTTTGCTTGAATTGAACTGAACCAGCTGCTTCAGTTTCTAACCAGGTAATGAAGTTCAGAAGGTGATGAGGAGAATGAGGAAGGAAGGAAGGAGGGAAAGTACATAACTTTGATAACTGGCAGTGGGGTCAGGAGGTCACTAGGCTAATATACTGATTTAAAGTAACATTTTATAACAGAGAGAGGGACCAGTGCTTTTGCTTTTGATTCTTTAAGGACACCTTGCTTATGATACGTAGCTACTTGAGAACTTTTACTTGTAGAAGAGTATTTTACATTTTGGTTTTTCAATATTTAACTAGCTGGTGTTTATCCCTGTCATTTAATAATAATGATGATGCTGCAAATGTTGTTAATCCATGCGTTAATGCCCATTAGTTTTCTCACTTTCTAATACGACACTAAGTCTGCAGTTACATATACATGAATAAAGTTGCCCTTACTTTTTTGTGATGTATTTTTAAATGAACCAACAGATGGGAATGCTGCTATTCTGGTATAGAATTTATTTATACATCCACTGAGAACAGATCTAAGAGTAACTGTTGTGCACACGAGGTTGGCATGCACTTGAGACGTTATTTGCAGTAGTGTTACAGCTGTGAGAGCAAGATGTTAACTTGTGTCAACCAATGTAATACTGTGGTAATAAGAAACAAACAAATCATTTCACATTGTTAGCACATCAGAGACCTGGTTTGCACAAATCACTTTTTGAGTGTGATATATTTGGACTTTCTCTGTGGTTTAAAAATACTGTATTATGTGGATAATACAAGTTAAAATGATTCAGCTCTATTTGGCATGCTCTGTAATTACAGACTTTGTATTATATGACCATGTACATATTTAAGGAACATTTGCCTATAGGTGTAATTTAAGAGTCTGAGATATTCAGAGATGTAAATTTAACATGTTTCTCAAAATACATTTTAGCTTTTGACAGTCCACAACTGTCACTGATTGTTCACAGATTTTCACAGTGTACATCCTCTGTAACTTCTTCACTTTGACTGATTTTATGTTAATAAACCTATCTTCTAGTTGGATTGAATGAGCTGATATATAACCTGTGATAAACCCACTGTTAAAGGGTTACTCATAGTCCTTGAGCTGCAGTCAAATTCAGTGTCAGTATCTGTAGGAGGTCTGAACCAAGGAAAACTGGTCAAAGTTCAATCCTTGTTTTTTTGTTGTGTAAATAGGAAGCAAGCCAACATGATGAGTTAAGCTGAGAGTGCACTTACATGAGGATTTTCAGATTTCCTGATCACTCGAGGGAGTACGTGCTCCTGCTCATGTTTAAACAAGGTTAAGTGTCTACAGGCATGCAGCAGGCTCTGTGAGGCAATGCAGATATTATATTACCATCTTGGTTTAACGTGATAGCATGTTAACATTTACACATTATATTAAAGTATACTGTAGCTGAGGCTAATGGGAATGTCAGTAGTTTTGCTGTTGATGGCGCTAGATGAAAGGTTTATCCTCTGTAGACAATGAATGTCATGGCACCTGCTGCTTACATTACCCACAATGCAACTCAACCATAGACAGTCCAGTCAGAGATTTTGGTGTGTTATGCTAATGTCGCCTTAAGCAGAAATCAGCTGCGTGCTACAGAGATCTGGTCACTTCTTTCTAACTCCACACCCCCAGATACTTTTTATTCATTTTAAAACCAAGTGACACTGATGTGGCATCATATACACTGTGGAGAGTGGTAAATACACTGATGTGTAAAATTGATGGAGTCTCCTTTTGGTTGACCACACACAGTTTGACTGTCACCTTCCCATTTCTGCACTAAACCAGAATCTACAGTTGGGAGGGGTTTCTCAGAACAGTATGGTGCCATATAAGGTTAGTAAGGTTGAGGGTTCTTGACCAAAGAATTTGGGAACTTTTGTTGTTTTCACTCGTCTAACAATAAAACAATATACTGTTGAATCATGGTGCACCAGCACTGTGGCTTGCATAGTGACAAACAATATCCTGCTATTTCCAGTTTCAGCCAGCCCTCTGGTTACTCAGAGGAAGACCATGAGTAGCATTTCCTACAGAGACGTGCCTTCCAAGTCTCTGAGCTCGGTTCAATTCTGGTAAAATCTTATCTTAACAAACAGTCAATTTTGTTTTAACAGAATGATGAGTTACACAGAGCAAAGGCTTGGCAAATGTTGGTCAGCCAGATGTAGAGATTTTCCTACTCAGGTCATCACCTGCTGAGTTTTACTAGTTCTGCCTTTCCTTTGTCGTCATCAGATGACATGTGAAATCTTGTCTTTTTAGGACCGATTTCAAACACTTCCTTTCACACTTCTCAACAGGAAATGTCAAAGTTGCAGGTGCACTGATTTCCGCTACACAACTTCCTGTTGACTCAACTCAGCTAGTTATTTATACACACCATGGCAGCTTAAGCCTCTTATTTCAAACAGTACGAGACTGAAGGTTATTAAAGAAAAACAAGACATTTTCTTTTATTTAAAAAATATTTTAATGCACCATTAATAAAGGGTCCAACGCATTAATACAAGAGAAATATTGCAAATAATATTAAAATAATCATCAAATTAAAAGGAAAAACAATAAAAAATAAATGAATGGAAGGTATGTACATGTTTCCTCCTCATGGAGAGAGGAAAAGGAACAACATATTTACAGCTTGGAATCAGTGTGTTTCTACGAGAAACAAACACCTCTACAATATTTACATGTACTTCTTTGAATTTTTTTTTTCCTTTCATCTTTTTATCCTGTAGTAAAGAGGGTTGGTTTGTACTGAAAGGCTTTCATTACAACAAGGAATATCTTACACATTGTCCTGTTTGGGAGGGAACAAAATAAAAAGTCTTCTGCTGTTTAAAAGTTCAAAATGAAAGTTAAACTTTGGACGGCCATAGCCATATGAAAAACAGAGACACAACACGAGGGCCATAGACATCTGTCTGTCTGCAGCGTATCACAAACCTGCTGAGGCTTATTTATCTAACAGGCACACACAGTTTATACCTTCCACCCATCTACACTGCAAATAGTTTGTAAGCAAGACATTTCTTTGCCTTTAGCCGATATATTTTTGAGGGAGGCGTGTTTTGTACGGGGTGAACTATTCCACACTCTCAAAATAAAACGCGTACTAATGCATTCTGGAAAGGGTGACAAAACTGGAAAAAAGAAACTTTACGTAACTAAACCTTTAAAGAGATCTGACCTAATGAAATAAATCTGCCTTTTAAAAACATCTGTAGCACACACAGGGACTAAGTTAAACAGAGACCAGACATTTATACTAGGACCTGCGGGAGTTTGGTGGTCATCTTTGCTTTAACGGCTGAGGAGAGGAGAATGCAGAACATTTTTTGAAAATGTTTGAAACAGGAATCTGACATTCTGCTGGTTAAATCAAAACATTTTAACACATTCACAGACAAACAGACAGACAGATCCTACTAAACAAAACATTCAACAAGTCCTCACAAAACCTTAGCTCAAACTTGGGGAGTAGTCAAAAAAGAAAAAAACACGGGCCAATTTCAGTTGTGCTGATCCTGCAGACAAAATTCAGCAGCCATGTAAAAATAACACATTTTTAGCTTGAACTTAACTGACATGTTTTCCACGTTGGGTTAAAAACAGTAGTTCAAAGGACTTTACTCTCATCCAGACAGAGGGTTGTGTAAAATTAGGAGAGTAACACACAGTGAAGAAGGGAAACAACAGTTTTATAGGGCTGGTGAAACACAAGCCACTGAAGACAGTGGGTGGGTACACTGAAGCTCATTTCACTGTAAGATACTTACAGCTAATGCAACTAAATAACAATACCATTAATAACAGCAATAGTAATATTATAATAATACTATGAAATGAAATTTAAAAAAAAAAAGCTCCAAAACAATCTTCACACTTGGAAATCTTGCATAACTGAAGACCAAATTGACTGGAGTTTGTCATCTGAAAAGTGCGCCCTTAACAAGCGCTTTTAAAAACCCTGAATTTGACTGATATTCCTGTGCGTCTGTGTGCGGATCTGTGGGGTGGGTGGGTGCATTTGTGAATTGACGCTGGAACAGACATCCCAGGCTGTCGATTATGTGAGTTGATGTAGACATAAAATACCAGTGCTTTTTTTTGTTTGTTTTTTTTGTTTTTTTTCCCCCCAGTTTTCATTGTCTTCCTTCAAACGGAAATTGGCATGGAAATAGAAAGACCTTTCATGCCTGGCTGCATGGAGCATATTACCCAATCATGCTCCAACAATACTGCCACAGAAGAGCTAATGCTGAAGCACAGGCCCCCCTCTTGGAAATCAAATGCCAGGTTACGCAAACCCTCCACACACTGGCTTGTGAAACTGCCAAATGAATGAAAAGTGTGCGTGAAAAGTGCAAGTGTGTGCGTCTCTGTTTCCTGGGTATTGTGTGGACGGCTGTAAGGCCATCCAGGGGAATAGGAGGGTGGCTTTGTTTTCGATGTACACTCTGAGGAGGGCGAGCCCGGAGGGGGAGAGGAGTGGGGAGGAGGGTGTCCGGGCCTGGCTGGCCATTGCCAAGTGAGGGAGAGAAGTGCGTCCACTAGTTGAGTGTCCCACGGCAGTTCTCCGTTCCACACAGGCAGGGGATCTTGTTCTCCTCCAGGGGGAATTTGTAGTCGTAGGTGATTTCTTCATTGACAGCAATGGCCTGCTTTGAGTAGATCACAATCTTTTTCTGGGACTCTATGGTGATAACCTTGGCGTAGCAGTTTGGCTAGAAGAACAGGGGAGAGAGAGAGTGATGAGCAACAGCTCTAGAAATAAATTACAATAAAATAATCATGTGTTATGACTTGTTATCTGTAACCTATGAAAAACATGTTGGATATGGACTAGTGTTAACTGAGGATGTTCAGACTCACAGTGCAGCAGTGGTTGATGAACCGTGCCAGGTTGCCACACTTGGTAGCATCTATAATTGTGTCGTGGTCCACTCTGAACAAGTAGCTGCTCCCGATGCCCTGCCATACAAGGACATGACTCACATTTCTGTACAGAAAAGCTCTAGTCAAACACATTGAACAATGCATCATGTCTTCTTTTCTTGTGTGTTAGAAACTTTCTTAATAATCAAGACAGTGACAGTGCTGGGACAATTACATGGAGTGCTGCAGCTGTGTGAATTAAAGACTTTAAGCAGCAGGCGTCCACTGAACCCCTTCTGAAAAACACCATCAATTGTGGCACAGAAACCTTTCTATTATTATTTTCTCTCCTCCACAGTCAGACCACAGAGCAGACCAGCACATCACTGTGCACCCGCAGCAGGTGGTGTGCCTCAGAACAGTGCCGACCTCAAAGGTGCTGGGTTGCTGATGGCACCACCAGTGTGTGTCTGAGGACATGAAAGACTGATCAGAGTGACCAGTTACATCTCATTTTCTGCACTAAATCAGTAGCACTGTGCTGCACTGGGGTAACATCAAAACAATGTGCCATGGGTATCATCTCAATGCTCTCAAAGAAACAGGCTTTTCTCCATGGTGACAGTGAGAGACAGCCAGAGATGACTTACGTGGCATAAATCCAAGCATGTAAACAAAAAGCAGAAGTACATTGACACTTCAAACACCAATATCAATAAATGTTAACGTCCAAATGTTCCTTCTTTTCCTAACAACATGTCAGCAGTATACGAGTAATGCGAGACTCTACATAGGACCATAAATGGTGAATCACTCAGAAAATCCCAACAAATATATGTGGGTGTGCCACATGGAAGCAATTCTGATATGATCAGTGAACACAAAATAGCAAGATGTTACAAAGAGGAGGACATTTTCAAGGAAAGACAATTAAATACTGAAAATGAAAATAAATAGCTAAATTTGGAAAGGCTTTTAAGTGTAGGTTGAATTGTGTGTGTGCAGAAATTAACCACAGCTTACAATAAAAAGGAGATTTAAAGAGAATTTTTAATTTTGCAAGTCACTGAAGCTATTATACAGTGTATATTGAACATAGTATATTTATGTTGAAGTGGTTTGGTAAGAATATTTTATACTGACAGGAAAAGAAGCTTTTAAATCTGGTGATTAATAAAATGTCTACTAAAGAACTCCAGGATATATGTGAGTCATTATTTTGTTTGCTTGCTTCAGTGTGTGGCGCATTTTATAAATGAAATCAGTTGCAGTAGGCACACGTGTGGAGTCTGGGCTTGATGTTCTGTCAGCCCGCTGAACCACTGCCTTGAAATGTTCATACATAGGTTGGGGCTGTTGTTCTTGTACCTGTCTTGGGACTCAAAAATGTTGCCACTGGTTCTCCAGGCACATAAACATTTTAATAACAGTTAGACTATAAGATAGCACATAAAATTAGCCATGATGGTACTATTTAACTGACGGATGAAATGTGAATCTATTTATAAAGTGCTGGATCTTTAAACCATCTCAACAACAGCATCCCTTGTGTGAGGCGCATCTGAACTGGGTGATTGTGTCATAACGATAAACCCTCTCTGGATTTGGCAAGGCCATTGTACCAGTGTATCAGTTATGTGTGGGTTTATGGTGATCGGCATGTTACAGCCATCACCATTCCCATCCAGCAACTTCCGTAAGCTGCTGAACAGTTATCTGGAAAACATAGCTCGCAGCACATCAGCAACTTCCAATTGTACCATTTGGAAATTCTCGCTTTCTTATCCTGACTCTCAAAATACCATTTCATCTGAATGAGTGTACGGACAACTGTGTACTATCACCAACTAAAGTCCTATGAGGGTTTATCAACTGTCATACAGCCAACCTGTAATATATACTCCAGCACTGGATCCCCAGTGTGTTTACAGAGCAATGAGGGCTGGAGAATGCCATTATTTCAATATGTAATTTCATCTGGGTATTTGGATTTTTTGTGAACTTTGCCTGAACCTTCCGCGAAATGAAACCTACCTTGCTAGCAGCTGTAAACATTTAAATTTGAACATAAATATTGAGTGGTTAACATGCTTTAGCTCATACTTCTCTCAAATGCTTCTTGTACAGTTCACCAAAGGATGTTTCCTGTCTTCACAACAGTTTATATTCCACGACCAAACACAATACTTTCCTCCAGTCATCAAGATAGATGTATTTAGAGATCCGTCGTCATCTCTGATACTCGATATAAACTAAGCTATAAGAAATGGCCCATTAGGCTTACAAAAGAGACAGAATTTGTTTTTGCCACATTCTCATTTACAGTATTTTTGCATTGCTGATGTATTTTAAGTGTTGTAATTTGCCCTTTCAATTGCTAATTTGATCCTTCCAGTAGAAAAGATCCTGCTAAAATTAATTTGCAAGATCATCAGGCAACCACAGAATTTGAGTTTGTTGCGATGGGTCCCACCAAACCAGTGTGTGGATAAAGAAAATGTTGGCTTCCTTGAGGAAGCCGTCCAGAGAGGTGGGAGTTTGCCTACGGTGTTCCGACATTCTCCACTTCCCGTGACCTGCTCAGGCAGATCCAGGTCAGATAGGCGTCCTTCTCCTTGCGGCTGATGGTAGTAGCCCTAAACTCTGCTGACAGTCCCATGCTCGAAGCTGTCCATCCGTTCTTAACTTCCTTGGAGGTTCGGCAGTTAGTTAGTGACTCAAGGTCAGGACAATAAAAAGGATACCAGAGTAATGACATGAAGACAAATGAAACTTTATCCATTAAAATCTATATTATATAGGCTACTAAATGACTAGAAAAGCAATACAACACGGTGTTTGGACATTGGTAACTGAGTTAATTTAATGGCATTCTAGAACATTTAAAGCAGTAGTCATTGATAAGAGATATTGGAGTGTAGTTGTTGGTGGTATCATTGAGCCAGATGGAGCTGGGTAGTCCTGTAGGGAAGCTTCTCATAAGTCTTCCTCAACATCAAGTCCTCATATCAGACAGGTTCAGATGTCATAAAGGATGGTCATCTCCTCCAAATCACTAGGTTGTATGGAAACTTGGGGCCAGGCTCAGGTGCTGCCTGCCTGCCTGCCTGGGCATTTGGGTAGGGTGGGAGCAGTATCACTCCTGCACGAGAAAGAGGCGCTGGCTGGCTCTTCTCGCCTCAAGCCACCTCATCTCTGTGTCTAGGCTGTGGACAGCTCCCCAGACTCAGGCTCCTCCACATCCACATCTTCCTCCAGTCTGAGGTCACAAAGGGAATAATATTGCAAATGACCCGTAAATGAACACAAATATCTTTTATTTAGTGTGTTCACACATAGTTCCTTTTCCTTGGTCAATATAAAATATTAATCCATTGTTGTATTTTAGTTCCTGAATCTGTTTAAATATAAATATGGGGCCAACTCTTAAGTCTAAGCTGGTTAAGTGAGTCAATTCCATTTTGACAACCTTACCTAAATGTATGTATATATGAAGGATTATTACAGCAGGCAGAGTGCTCTTCTACACAACAAGATAAACATTTAGTATGGCGGGCTACTGTTTGAACGACAGTCTGTCAGCCTAAAAGTGATGCCTCAGATCTCTTCAGGCTCAGTAGTGACAAGTGACTGCTCGATCACATACATTTGCTAGCGATTAATTGAAAAAGCATGCTGCAAATATAAATGTGTTTTTTACAATTGAGGCAATGATCTCCCCGTCAGTCTAGCATGAAACTCACTACACAGCTCTGGTCTGTGGTGTACAAGAACCTGAACAGCAAGTTTTATGTTTTATATACATGGGCCGTCAGTATATCTGCTATTGATGACTCTTTATTAGTGTTATTGTAGATACTAGGGCATCATAATAATATCCACTACATATCCCATACACAGAAGGCGTCTCTGGTCGTGACAGTTTTAAAGAAATATATTTTAAATTGCCAGTTCTTTGTAGTTTGTAATTTCAATTCAATCTAATGCGTAATATGTTGACATATAGAATGGGCATGACTGGAATAAGAAAAGCCATTCATTGCTTTACAAGGGATAAACCTGATGTTACATATGACAGAACACTAAACAACAGATGAGTCATATTCTATTGTGTCGCAGGCTCTGTATGGCTTGTTATTACATGTGTTTTGACGTGTTATCTCTGATTAAGACATCTACATACGTTTACGGAACAATGAAGTCCCACGCCTCTAGTTTCAACTTCTTCTGTTTCTTGCCTAGCTGCTCCTGTTTTTTTGTGTGATGAACCTCCGAGATTTCTTGTCTTTTTCTTCTCCTCTTTTTGCTCTTGTCCTTCTCAAGTTCCGAAACCCTTACCAATCATGCTCTTCTTGTATCTTTGATGATTCAAATTTTTACTGGCCTAATGACCCCATCCTCAGAACCACGAGGCCTCCCATTGCAGACAGTATTCTCTGTATCTGGATGGTAGCCTCCTCAATGACCTCCTGGAGCTTCTGACACCCCAGAGTAGTGTGAGGTCTGCTGGAGCAAGGCGGAAGAGTCTTGTCTGGAGTCACTGAGTACTGGGTGGAGGCAGGGGGTTGCAGTAGTTGTGCTCCATTAGGACATTCACCCTCCTGGGCTCATAAGCAGGAGGCCAGTGATTCTAGAAAAGAGATCTCCATCTTCTGCTCTAAATCAGATGTCTCCGTCTCTAGTCCCAGCATCAGGGTCCATTTTTCAGGCTCGTCCAGCCAGCACAGACAGGTCAGTGGTTGGCTGGTAGCTGCAGGCTGGGCGCTCCCACCTGCTCTCTCTGAGTCTTAGCCTCTGCTCACTTTCCTCCTCGCCTCATCTTCCTCTGGGGTATTTGACAGGACTTGACCAACTGGATGTCCGAGGTCTGCCTCTGGATCGCTGTCTTGGTAGGTGGAGGAGGGCCTCCTCGAGAGCCCATCCTGCACATAAAGCATTCAATAGCAGGTTCTACTGATGCAGCTTTTTGCAGGAGGTGATTGCAGTCTTTGCTGCACCTGGGTTGCGAGTTTGATAGGGGTGGTCTGGGGAGAAACAGGGGAATGCAGATTCCTTGAGTCTTAGTCGTCCAGATGGGGGAACAATGAGGGCATTCCTTCACACTGGTTTTGAGGGGCAGCTGGATGCCTGTGACTGGGACGAGACCCAGGGGCGGTTGGGGCAGTGCGGAAAGTCAGGGTCCTGCTGGGAGAGGGATTCACCGCCACTTGTGAGGGGAAGGCGGTTGATCAGCAGCTGTCTTTGCTGCTCATTCGTCTGTGGAGGCAGACCAGTTTTCCTGCGTTTGAGGAGGAGCACGAGACAATAGGGACGGTGTGGTGGGACATGATTATATTTATTATCGCGTATCCTTCTGCCTAGGAGAAATATCAAGTTTGAAATACTACACAGTTAGATTGTACTGCCTGTATGAGTAACGAAATCTTCTAAATGTGGTCAGCCTGTTTCCTTGGTTTCGACATGTTCCTTTGGTAGAGGTCTTTATACTATTCTTTGACCTCAGCCTTTGGACCAGCAGCCGTTTCCTAAGAAAAGAAATGATGAAATAGCAAAACAACAGGATAGTCAAGAACAACATTCATTATATAGTACTATTGAAATGTAATATTTCTGGGGCTAAGCTCTCCTTCAGTACTGCCGAAAATAGCGTAGACATAACACCGATCTTATACCTGCTCATCCTCTTTCTCTGTTGCTTGCATCCCTTGGTTGATTCATCCATGGTGTCTGATCCTCTCAGCCCTCTCTCTCCTTCCTCTTCATCCCTCATCCTCAGGAGGTGGGGAGTGGGAGGCTGAAAACCGTCGTCGGAGACGGTCTCATCACTATGACACTAAGGGTATCTAAATAAAGATAAATCGAAAAAGATGTCTTTGGTATCACAACCACCCAACAGAGATATAAACATGAAAATAAAAGCAGTAATGGGATCACTGGTGTGTTTTACCATGGACTCCTTTTCCTTTCTCCTCTTCCTCGTCTCCTGCCTAAACTAAAGAGGGTTTGCAGTTAACGCATTAGGATACATACACAGGTAAATGCTGCCCATCTAGCAGTGAGTCCTTAGAACAACATAGTTCTATTTAATGTGTTTATATAAGGTGTGATTCATCAGCAAATAATCTAACTATTTTGTTCATTCGTAATTGATCTGCCGTTTAGTGAATACATATGAAAAGAAACAAAATGCCATATGGTCTCAATCCTGCAGATATTCTAGTTTTAAGTTGTTTTTTCTATGGATGTACACAAACAAAGGCTGAACAACCCCACTGATTGAGGGCCATCGATCGCTACCTCTCCCCTCCTGTATCAAACTCCCAAGGTTTGATTTTGTAGCTTCTTTTCTCACCATTGTCAGTTGACTCAGCACCTCACTCATTCTCCATCTAACATGGAGATGAGCAACAGTTTCAGGAGTTATGGCAAGGGCACCCAGTCAGGCCTCTTTTGATCTTTAATAAACTCAAACCTTGCGTCATCCCTCATGGGAGGTGGGTCGAGGGTATTAGCCTTTCATCTCCTCTTTAAGCTCTGGTTCTTTCCTCTTCACCTGCATTAGACACCAGCAATTCTTTTTGATCAATGGCACACAGCCAAGAGCTGGGTAACAGTTCTGGCTTTATTTAACTAGTAGGCTTATACCACCAGTCCCATTTAATTGGGTGCAGATGGGGTTTATTAATTTATCAGGTATGGGCTGCCAAACAGGAGATACAGTCCAAGCTTTGTACACGTGTGTTTTACCTTGAAGGGAAGGCGGTATTAATGCTCCTGGGAAAGCCCTCATACCCATACTGATCAAAGGGCATAGGAGGCTCCGTGGACGTTGACTCTTCTTCTTTCTCATCATCCACCAAAACAAAATTACCCCCTTACCATTGTCTGGAAGAGGGCTTGGAAGGAAAACATTTGTTCGGTAATCAATCACAAATGCTCACATGTTTATTCACCATTTCCGCCAGTGTGACAACAGTTGAACGTTAATGATGTAGTTGGCAGCAGGACCTTCTGACAATGGGGATGCTTTGAAGTACTAGCAGTTATCGCAGAGAAACAACATTGCAGTAACGCATATCACTACTTACAATGATAGAAGAAAACTGTTTATAACAACAAAGTACATGGGGACTATGAGTGAGGATGTTTGGTAGGTAATTTTAATATAATCGAAAGTCTCAAATCAGGTAAATAAATCTGTTAAATTTAGTCGCATCATAAAACAAACCGTTTAAGCAAGTTTAAAAAGCAGTGCCAGCGATGTTGTGGTAACTCTTATACCTTAGCGCTTGGTCTCTTTCCTCTCCACCCATTCCATCAAAGTGCATACAAAACCTTGATTCTCCTGCTCTGGTTCAGGTCTCCTGCGCAGTGTTTCCATTTCCTATGGATCAGAGTATTGGGACCATCTGCACTGCACTGGCCTCCTTGTTGGATTCTCTTCATGTATAGGCATCCTCCTAGACCTGTGCGTCTTCAGCATGGTGCCACGCTGGTGGGGGCATGGGTAGTCTGGTGTGTGGTGGCCAGCCTGTATAGAGGATGCCATATCAGGTATGTGGAGAGTGGTATCTGGGGGTCAGTAAGTCTGTGAGGCATGGTGGTCTGAGTAATGGTGCCCAACCTCTTGGTCATGTGGGGTGGTGTGAGTGGCATAGTGGGAATGGTGGAAAGTAGTCAGCAGTGGCGCCTCACAGGGCCTGGGGTGCCGTTGGATGTGGCATGTGGTCGTTGGAGGACATGGGGCTCCACCACTGCTGCATCAGCTCCATGGAGTGGCATAGTCAGCCTATGATGGGGCATCTGGGCGGATCCTCAGTTGCTCGCTGTGGAGAGGGAGGGATCCTGGGAGGTGGGAGCTGGAGGGAATAACCAGGAGGAGGCAGAAATGAGGGAGGATGGGAGGCATGGGAGACCATAGAGTTGTGCCAAGTGCTGTGCAGGGTCGAGATGGGTGGGGTGGGGAAGAGGTCAGCTGTTTGTGAGAGGCATGACAGCCTGGGATGAAGGTGATTTTCTGCAGTGACTGAGGCTGGTGCGGTGGTGGCTGTGTTGTTATGGTGATCTCCTCCTCCTCCTCATCTGAGATCTCAGCACTCTTCCCCTGAGGAATTAGAATGAAAAAGAACAGAGAGTTTACCATATTAGATGTGATGCCCATATATTCAGCACAGTGATAACCATGCTAAAATGGGCTGCAAAGATATCCTACTACAAAAATTTATGGACAGTGTATTATAACCATAAAACATAGTAAGTCTAAAAAACAAACATTTTCAACTTCCTGTTTGTACCCAGGATGGAACAATCTAGATTTTTTAGAGGCTTTTGTAAGGTTTTCTTTGTATACATAGTGCTAATTTCTAATGACAATAACTCTTATTTAGTATATACATAACTTATATGTTTTATAGTTAATGAGCTGCCTTAGCGTTATAATCAAACTCCTTTAGTAATTCGCTGCTCTGTGCTTTTTATTGGCATGTGCGGAATAATTTGACATTGGTCGGGGTGGTGTGACAGTATATGAATAGTTATTCGTTCATGGACTTCTGCCCTCAATTTGAAATTCCTCTATATAGCTGCAATGCAACATACAGCCAGCCTTTGGTTGGCTCCACTTTACTAACCAATAGAATCACTTTCTTTAGTTATTCTTTAGTGCATGAATGCCGATAATTTGAACGATGTTTGATTATGTACTACTGATCTGCCTGACTCTGCCCATTATAAGGTGGTGTGTGTGCTCCTGTCCTGCTGCGTGTATCAGCAGCTGATCCAGCCTGTGAGGACTCCTCCTGCAAAGCTCCAGGCCTATAATAACAGGGCCAACCTGGGGCTAGGTTCCTCTGTGGTGATGAACCATGGGAGAATAGGTGGGAGAGATGATGGTTGCATTAAAGTACAGTGGGACTTACCTCTCCTCCTACTTCATTTCCTTCCTCTGTGGCCATCTCTGTCTCTTTCACCTTTCCTCCTGTGGTCCTTATCCACACTGTCTCCCACCTGATTACCACCTGTGTGCTCCCCTGTTCCATCACCTGTCCCACCTCTTGGTTCTCTCTCTGTCCCCTCTGTTTCTCATCTTTTTCCTATCTTCCTCATCTTCTCGTCAGGCGAGGAAAGATTTATTCTGAACATCTCAATGTCTGAGGTCAGCGCGCTGACGGTAGGCCAGGCGGTGGCTCGGTTGGTGAATCTGGCTCTGGGCGAGAGAGGTCGTTGGGGAGTGGTGGGAAGCAGGAAGAGGTGATGAAGTGAGTGGAGGAAGAGGTAGAGTGATGGGGTGGGGCGGGGAGGCGGGGCGTCTTGGGGTGGCATGGTGGGGTGCTGGGGCCAGCGTTGGGTTTTGTCACTGTTGGGCTGGACTATCTGGCTGAAGTCCATTGTTCCAGGTAGCTCAGCTAGCCGCTGCAATAACAGAAGAGCTGGGGAGGCGGGTGGCCGGTGGGGCAGAGGCAGAGCACTGGTGACCAGCATGAGTAGTCTTTCAGCACCTGAAGGTAGAGCCCCTCTCTGGCAGGTTGTGGCCCTTGGCCAGGTGACGTCAATCCTGAGGAGGCTGGGGCATGGGCTCTTTGGAGGTGTATGCAGAGTAGACAGAATTAGAGACATGCTGTTAGAGGAAGAGCGATAGGAGTTGGAATTGTATCTGGGGTCAGAGCTATTGGAGTAGTCACTGTCTCTGTCCCGGTCTCTGTATCTCTATCCGGTCTCTATCTCTCTGCTCCCTGTAAGTGACACTCGCCTGCGGCTGCTGCCGTGGTTGTAGGGCGGCTGGTGGTTGCGGTGATGCCTCTGGTGGCATGGTCACTGACCGGGATCCCAGGCTGTCTCGCCGGTACCCCCTGTCATCCCTGCGATCCGAGTGGTGATGAGAGTGATGAGAATGGTACTTTGAGGAAGAGTTTGTGTCCTGCTGGTGGTGGTAAGATGACCTTCTGGAAGCAATCCCGCGCCAGCCCCCCTGAGTCTCTGTCACGGTCCCGTTCCCTGTCTGACATTGGGGGCTGATCGTACTGGTTGGCAAGGGGTGGGGGAGGCAGTGAGGAGTGGTGCGCCATGTGTGGCCCAGGCCCTCCAACATTTGGGTATGGGGGATAGCATGGCGGCTCATTAGGACGGTATGATGTAGTTGGGGGGTACATAGGGCGACCTCGATGATACACAGAAGGTTCCTGTGCATCCTCAGAGTAGCGAGAGACTTTGTATCCTCCAACAGTAGAGACGAGACTGCAGAGGATGAGGAGGAGAGGGTAACATGTCCTGGGAGGTGGCCGCTTTAGTACCAGTGTTGCATGTGATGCCTACGAGACAAATAGAGGCAATTGTTATTTTGTGAACATTAGCGTGATGAGCATTCACAGACATGCTACTACACACTTCTCTTCCAAATACCTATGCCACCACTGGCAGTTGAGCAAAGTAATCAAAAGCCCCCTAACAACATAAAAATACTTAAAGTGGTGGTGCCTCATAATATCACCACTGAGGCAATAGAAAACATTTTGAAGTGTTGTTCTTTATATGAAAAGTCTCAAAAACTAACCTGCCGCCGGTGTAGCCCGAGTCTTGTGAGAAAGGAGTCCCAGACCTGGAGCTGTAAGGTGTCCCTCCACCACCCTGAGACGAAGCAGAGGAACCCGGGGTGTAGGGACCTGCCATGGAGGAGGGGGGAGGGGTGTCCAGACGTTGATCACTGAAGCCAGTGTCCACAGAGCAAGGGGTAATGCTTCCTGATGTGAGGGCCTGGACCCCTGCTGCCAAAACTGCAAGCTCACTGGAGAGCCTCCGCCTGATTTCTGATGACTGTGCAGAAAGAGGCAAAATACATTAAAACTGATCAAATTAGGCAAGTGTGTTTGCTAGCTCTAGAACAAGACTGCATACAACAGTGTAATAGTGTTGATAAAACACTCAAATGCATCTTTACATCCATTCACATATTAACTTCAGGTGATCATTAAATAACTGGAGAGACATTTATATACCGTGTCAGGCTGTGGCTGTGTCGGGGCCTGAGGCTGGAGCCTGTCTGTTAAGGCTTTGCCTCCCAGGGGCACTGTCTGAGGAGTGTAGGACCCATTTACTATCAGGTCATAATACTTCTGCCTCTGCTGGCCTGGATAAGAAACAAAAGTCACAGAAAAGATAAATACAGACTGTGAAATGAGCTCAACACAGATACAAACTACATCCATTTATAATGACATTGTCAAGACAAAGTCCATTAGGCTTAACTACAATTCAAGTTCAATATACACTTCACACATTTTTTACTGGCTATTTCAGTTTATGTTAAGTCAAAGTGTTTCACTGTGTTTGAATGAACATAAACACATTTTTGCAGCTGAAAAAAGTCCAGCACAATCATACTGTCACAGTAATAACTCAAAAGGAGTGAATTAACCTACCCTTTATATCCAGTTGAGCATGGATGATGTTACCCATGACAGAGGTGTTGTGCAGATGCTTGACTGTGTCCTTGGCTCCTCTGGTGCTAGTGAACAACACCCTGGCCAGGCCCAAGTGCTTCCTGGTCTTGGGGTGAAAAAGAATTTCCATCTCCTCCACCTCACCAAACTTGGCACACATTTCTGCCAAGAAGGGCTCCTTGATGTTGTCATTGAGTCTAGCAAAGGTCACCTCCTTGAGGGGTATGGGACCCACATAGAACTCATCAAGCTATAAAGAAAATTGACATGATCAGGGAGAAGATCTAGTAGATGCCAAACTGGGATGTATGAGATGAATGCTGACTAGCTATTCTCACCTTAAACTTCGGCACTGGCAGGGACAGTTCTGTATACCTGGACCACAGCCTCCGGGGTCTAGGATCCCGTAATTCACCCACAGGAGGAAATCCAGAGTCCTAGGAAAATTATACAGGTTGCTATTTAAAGCTACAGTTTTAGGGAAATATACATTATAGAGAAAAAATGGAAATCAACTCACTGGCACACTGAAATGCACTCCATCATATCTGTAGATTTTCTGTGCAACCCGTCTAATAGCAGGGTCCTGGACAAGTTTGTAGCTCTTCCACTGCAAACTGACAGCTTTTTGTGTTTCTGCCCCACTGTCTGGATCCATCCTACAACTGAATGTCAAAGAAAAACCAAGACTTTAGACAGTGCAGCAGCTACTGTTTGGAACAAAAGCCACATCAGATCAATCAACACGAGAGGCCAAGCTTTAACAAATTAGATGCAAAATGAAGCTGCACTGATCTGAAATGCTGCAGTAATTGCAGAGAAAATATTTAGCTGCGAGCAGTAGATACTTTGTATGGTAATGTGACAGAACGATGAGCTGCGTCACATCAGTCAACCAAACACTAACTTCTACGATTTGTGCCTGGTTATAATAAGATTCAAGGAAGGCGAAAAACTAAATTAAACTGGATAATAATCCTCGGTTAGGATGCTGCGTGCTGTCAAAACAATGACCAGCGTTACGTCACTGGCCAGTTAGTTCGGCTAGCAACCTGCTGTTAGCAAATGCTAACATGCAGCAACAAAATGCAAAGAAACCGTTTACCAACGTCAATACAGATTTCACGTTGAACGCACGTTGATTCGGGTTCCGAATCTTTCTGTAGGAGCAGCATTATCGATAGCCCTTCCGTTAAATAACGTTAAATGCTGTTAAATTACTTATGCCATCTCGCTTTAGCCAGGGCAAGTTAACGCTACCGTTGGCTAATGCTAACTAGCAAGAACATCAAGTTAGCAGTCAAAACTCTGATCTTAAAGACCCTCCGTCCACATCGGTAGCATTTTATGAGTGGCATTCATGTTTTGCATCTCTCTTCGCTGCTGTACCGACTTCTTTTGCCCCGTGTTCGCCAAAACTCAGACCCCACCTCTTCGAGAGCTACTGCCCGCTCATCCGAAAGTAGCAACCCGCCGCTATAGTGTAGGCAGCTGCGGACAGGCCCGGGAGACGAACAAGAAAAACACTGAGTCCTTAACAGAAACGGGACATCTCCAACCCGGCGTTAGAACAAAACCGACCAGCTAAAACAATTCCGCTATCATTCCGGTAGTTAGTAAAGACAACAGCACGTCTTTCCGAGCGACGAAGCCATTGTTTTCGCGTTAAAATCCCAATATTGATGAGAGAGCGGCCATCGCGCAACCAACCTGAAAGCCTCGCCTGTTCTCCATCAGTGTACGCGAGTGCAACCTAAGATTTCTGACCGGCACTTTCGTCAAGAGACGTTACTGAAAAAAATACTCCTACATCCACATATAACACAGAAAATACAATAAATAAATAACATGATATAAATCTTGTGTTAGAAAATGATTACATTTTATTTATGATCTAATTACTACAGTTGCAAAAATATGATTGAATCTGCTCATAAAGAACCAAGCCAAGGAAAGTGATCAGAGCGCCCTCTAAAGGCTGATCTGCGACAACTCAGCTAACTCAAAAATAATGATAGTTTAACGAAATAGAGGACAGTTCTAATATTTAATATACATCAGACATAATTAACCTCTCGCATTTAGATATGAATAATAATTATCTATATTATTATAGATATTATAACGGACCAGACATGATTTTTGCATTGGTGGATGAAGTAATCAGATTCTTTAGGTAAGAGTAGCAATACCACTGTAAAAATACTCCATTAAAAGTACTGCACTCAAAATCTTCTAATCTAATAGAAATACATAAGTTATGAACAAAATGTATTTAAATTGCAGGTCATCATATTTTATAAACTTATCATGCATTTTATATGTAAAGCATCACATGACTACAGATGTCAAATAAACTCAGGAGAGCAAATTGTACAATATTTGCCTCTTAAATAAATAGGAGCAAAAATACTTTTGCAGGTACATACTTAAGTGAAGTAGAACTATTGCAAAATTGTACTAAAATACAGTAAATGAGTTCCAACCCTGCATTAGTGGACAGATCCCTCCAACTGACCTACAGTAGACATTTGTGTTTGGTTACCATCTATTGGATTCAGGAAGTGGACCAATCGTTAAAGTGACCTGTAATGTGCACCAAGAAATAACAAACAAGATAACTATATTAGATGACCTGTATGCTGTAGATGATTCGTATAAGTTTGTGTCTGAATCTGCAACTTTGTGTGGTGCACAAGAAATTCAGAATTCAGAAAATGCACAGATAAGAATCACAAATCTAAAATGTTGAATGACTGAGGTCCAGAGGAGAGCGCCATTAATGTGTATTTTTTATCTGAAAATCACAAACAGGTAAACCAGAGTAACAGGTGAGATAAAACCTGAGTGAACCACACGAGGAGACTGACTCTACACTGCAGGATGGTACACACTAAATATGAATTATTAGGGTAAGATAATGAAATAAATTGAGCATACTGAACAAAAACAGTCCTTTTTTAGTCATCCATTGACTTACAGATCAAATAACCCTCAGTGACCAGATTATTAGGTACACCTAAAACTAATGCAGCATGTTTTAAGGATTGCATGATATTTTAAAATACTGTTCAAAACAAGATAAATAAAAAATCTTAGATCACAGACTTAAATTATAAATGGCCTCTGACTTGACAGGGTTATTATTATGTATTTCAGCTCGTCAAGAGAAGACCACACTGATGTAACCAAATCTGGTTCTGAGACTGCTGACACAATCTATAAGTTAAATTTAGCATTAAGCCTCACCCATCCCGGTGCTCGTTATAGACCCTCACTCTTTCAACTACTGATACTGAGAAGTCTATGTATCAGTTCCTATGTTGTACACGACTATTTTATGACCCTCAGACCACGTTTTTTGCACCCGTCATCAGTAATCACCTCATAAATCAAGTCAATTACATGAAATTTACCATTAACAACAAACAGACATAATTTTCCAACAGACTCCAGTGCATTTTATTATGTTTGCTCAGATATTCATTAGAAACAGCCTGCAACAAACCAAACTCGTAGCAGATATAAAATAAAATTTTCTTGATATTATCACTTAAGATTATATTAATGCTAATAAATTTCCAATGAAACAGCAATGCGTTCATTCCTTTTAAAATGTGGCTTGATACCACCAAATAGTGTGTTCCACAACAGCAGATTAAGTTTAAAAAGCTCACCGAGCTGAACAGCTTTCAAACAGAGCTTTGCTTAATTTAGAGAAAATAGTTTGAGAGAAAAAGAAAAACAATAATAATAATATCCTGGCATGAATTGTGGTGACGGATTTGATGTTGAAAAAGTCCCTCTCATTTGACACAGGCAATTCACTCACAGTCATTAAGGTTTAGCCACACCAAATGGAGCAGGTGGTGACACAAACAGCTAAAGCTTGACACACCCAGAGGCACAGGATGTCTGTTTGGAGCTGCAGCGACTGTGACCCAGAGCTGTGGTGAGAGAAGCTGGAGAAAACTGAGCTGAGCACTGATTTCAACATGTGCTTGTATCCCTATTTCTGCAGTGGCATTTCACATGGCTTTCACTTTGATCTGCTTCATCTTCATCTGCTTCTTCTCGATCTTCTTCTGCTCACGGCGCTGGGCAGCCTCCTGAAAGAGAAAATTAAATATCTGAGACACTAAACTTGTGAGAATGAGAGATCTATGTTTAATTGTGTGGTTTTCTTTTAAAAGAAACAGCTCAACAGTTTGGGAAATGCAGACTTCCCACAATGTCAAACTATTCCTTTAAATGTCTTTTCATGAGGTTAATGGGTAAAATGTCCTGTTCCAGACCTCCAGGCGACGTTGTCTCTCAGGGTCCTCCTCATTCATGATCCTCTCCTTCTCAGCTCTCTTCTTCTCCTCCCGGCGAGTCTGGGCTGCCTCCTGGCGCTGAGCGTGAGTCTGCTTCAGGAAGTTCTCCTCCACCCGGGCCCGGTTTCTGTCAGCTTTCTGTTTACCCTAAATATACAAAGAAGATAAAGTGACTCATAGCTGCACTTCAGACTTCAGTCTGAAACCTGCAAATTAGTGGGTGATCATTTGGGTGCACTACAAGCCACCAGAGCATTTGAATCCTGCTCACCTCTCTGTTGAGACGGAGTTTCTTGACTTTGTCGATGCTGTAGATCACCATGTTCATGAGAGGAAGCAGAGTGTCCATGTCTTTGGGAGAGGTGTTGCCCATACCAGGCACTACACACACAAAAAAAATAATATACATAAAACACATCAGTTAAATCAAATTATGGGGTACAGTCAAGATTTTTAGGATAATAGCAGAAACAAAACACTCACCATTAAATGTAAACAGCAGCGTCTTCTTGGTCTCAGGCAGCTTTAAGGGCTGACCCTCCCTGAAAGACAACACAGGAACTTTTAGAGCCACATAGAAAAGAAGAAAATGCTTAACAACCTGCATGTGAAAGATTAAAAAGACTGAGTAATTCACTTACTCTTGCATAACTTTTGGACCAGAAAATTGGTCCGAGAAATGGATGGACTCAATCTTGTCAGCATGGTTGGTGATATAATGTACCATCTGAAAATACAAAAACAGATTCAAAAGCAAAGAGTGTGAGTTGTTTAATAAGGCCAGTATCAAGAGACGCTGCTCAGTATTTACAGACTTTGCAGTTATTTATTTATTTATTTTTTAATGGTAATGCTTCAGGTGAAGCCAGACTTCACCTTGTTGTCCATCACCCCATCTGTGACCTCGCCCATCTCACTAAGAATAGCCAGGGAGTCTGGGAGCCCATACTTGGCCCCAGACTTAGGCTTGTCCCCGCAGAACTCACTCTATGGAAAGAGAACAAAAACCATGGCCATTGTTTAAGTATTAAGGACTACCAGGTGAAATAATGAATGAACTATATGGACTGGATAAATGAACTGTAAATCAAATGTAGCTTTAAATTGCATTAATTTGAAGTACAAATGTTGTAGAGGATATTTACCAAGTCCTGCATCTCCTTCTGAAGTCTGGCCATGGCCTTCTTGGTGCCCACAGCAAACACAAAAGTGTCCATGTCCTCGTCATTAAGAGTCACTTTGATTTGCTACAAACCAACAGACAGACGCTGCGGGTTAGAAAAAAACTGCAACTGCAATACTACTTATATATAATCCAGTACATCTGTACTTTCCATTCCACTTGAAAGGCTCTAAACAAACTTGATTGCTAGCTGACTGCTACATACCACTTGGTCACAGGCAGGCCTCATCATCCTGGCCAGAACGTTAAGCAGGTCCTGCCTCTTGAGGAACTGGAGAAGAAAAACAAACCATAATACGTGACTCTGTATTCAACAACATACACTGACAACACAGCATTATATCATAACACATTGTCCATACCTTGAGTTGGATCAGCATGCCTTCACAACACACACGTCCAGAGCACCACAGGTTGTAGATGTGTTCATTTTCCTGATTCAACTTCCCAGTGCTCACTGCTTCTTTACTGGTGCCATCGTCACCTTAAAACACAAATTTCTGACAATTAACACAAGATCTACCCCACATTTGGCTGTGACCAGGAGCAACAGCACAAGCGTGAGTCGTATTTCATACGCAGTTGATACACACAACAGACAACACAGAGGTGAAAGAACTCACCCACTAGTGCAAAGTTGCTCTCTAGAAGTTCTCTGTGTGAGTTGAACCAGGCCTGCGCGAGGCGGCTGTTCTTGTTCTTGCCGATGATATAGTTCATGATGTAGGCCAACAGGCCGGTCACCATCAGGATCTCCATGTAGTAACTCTCCCAGCTGTTCTGCAGATGTGGAGGAACCTACAGAGAAACAGCAGTTGGTCATCACTATCAGTGGGACTGAAGTGATGGTAATTTAGACTAAAAGTTGCCAAAGGCTGCAGTTTCAATGCTGCTATTGTTGAGCTCCCATGGCAACAGTTAATGTAAATTAGGTGAATCCTATTTTACTGACAAAATTCAACAGCAGCTACAAAGTCATTTGCATTTTGTCTGCTTTAACTTTAAAAGTTAGATTTTCATTACAACACATAACACTGTGCACATTCAGAGCCTCTGCAGATCATGATCAGCAGAAGACAGTGTGTGAAATCACTTCTGAGAAGATTTTAGGAATAAGCCCAGTTTACCGTGTGGATTATGAGGGGGTCCTTTATGGAGTGGCCTGGCTTCTCTACAATCCCCTCAAACTCCTCCTGGTCATATTTGCTGTATAAGTCTTGATCCTGTAGAAATATGAAACTGAATTAAGTTTTCTGCAGATTCTGTATAAATGAATGAACTATCAAAAATAATGAAAAATGATTTATTACGTAAACTCTGCCCAAAATTAAGCTGTAAGAGGTGATACAAAGTCATGTACCTGTGTGTCTGAGTCCTCAAAACCGTCCTGGCCATCCTCCAGCTCCACAGTGGCTTCATCTTCATCTTCATCTTCTTCGGGCTGCGAGGATGGTGAGACACGGGGTGGAGGGGCAGTTTCCGCCTCAGCGGCTGGGTCGTCATTCATGTCCTCAAACTCAGCAAAGTCATTGTCATCGAAGTCTGCTAGGTCCTCGCCGTCGTCAAAGTCATCATTGTAACGCCCCCTGGAGACAGGAAAGGCCAGGAGGAGCAGCAGCGTGGGTATCAGGAGGAGATACACACTGCGCATGGTGGGACCTGCACGGACGTGGAAAAGCAGGGAAGGTCAAATACCTTAATTTAACAAACATAATACAAATACTAGACAATGGGTGGACAAAGTCTTACACATCTTTCAAAAAGAGAATGTCAAAAGTGCAAGAAGTCAAATCAGAAATTTGTCAACCAGTGCATGTTGCAACTGCAAAGAATTGCATTAACTTTACGGGCACCTCAAAGGATTACACGGTAAATGTCTACTAAGTGTGATGACAATCTCAATCTACTACAGTTTATTACTTCAAGACTCCTAATTAGTTCAAACTGAGCCTCTGGCAGTAACAGTTAAACCGTGACAGAGTCCTGGTTAAACTGGTCCATAATTCAGTAACCAACCAGGTCCCTGCTCACACACTGGGAATTCACGTGATAAACCCCACAGGGAAAAGGATCTCTACAGACCAAGACTAACTAGAAAACAATGACTAAGGAATAAAAGGAGCTCTGGTGTGCCAGCAGTGGGGGACGTATCAACATTGTTTAGATCAGAACTGGCACTTTATCAATGTGAATAAATCAAAATTAGACCTTCTGTTAACACAGTGTGGCACTGCTGAGGCAACGTAAGGGCTCAGATTTTAGTAGTCGTGTCATTTGCGGTTGAACCCGGTAAATATTCAAACAGAAATCCGCCGCTAGCACAACTTACTTTAGCTAACCGTTGCGACACGCTGGCTAGCTAGCTAAAATAACGGACTGTTTCGCTCTCAGCTTTTATGCCATGACATTTAAATCTAAATTAACACAGTGCACTTACCTAATGACATATGTAGGATTAAACCACAAGCTGTAATCATATCAGTGCCCGACCCATCCCCCAGCACTCACTCACTGTATTATTAGCTGTTAGCAAATCTGGCATTAGCATGCTAACGGTGGCTAACTAGCATGGCACCTTGTTGCTAGTAACCAACCTAATCCTGAACGGAAGGCAGCCTGTTTTCTCTCTCAACCAACTCGGAAAGTGAAACACATCAAAACCAAACGACTGAACAAAATGAATATATCAACTTACCTTGACAATTACTGACAATAACCGTAACGCTGGTTGAGCTAAAGTGACCTAAACTGCCCTTGTAGTGATGTTAGCAGAAGACTACTAGACATGGGATCGACCTTTCAAAGTAAAAGTAGCGAGACAGGAGGTATCGATATCCCGGACCCTTCAAAGTACAAGTATGGCGGCAGGCAGTATCGATACTTCCCTTTAACACGACATGTGACCATGTGACCATGTGACCGCGACCTCGCCAGCGTTCACTTTGACAGTTTATTTTGAATGTGTCTACCGGAAGTATCTTTATGCTAATTTTGTCTGCCTTGACGTCAGTTAACGGTAGACGTGACTGTGATTATGAGTCTTCAGTGCCTCCCAGTGGTCATAGTACGAAACTACAACTATGACAATTTCAGAGTAAAATACCATTCTTCTACAAATTATAAATATAGCGTAGAAATCAGCAAACCATTGGTCGTTTTAATTCACTTTTTTATCATTAGACATTCATTTAGATATTTTTTAAATGAATTAAATACTTAATACCTCTTCTATCAAACAGCTAGAAGAACACGACGCTACGTATTTACAACTGAGAATATGTAATTCCCGACCAAAGTGGAATAGTAAAGGATATAATTATATCTAATCCAAAATATAGTAATATACTGCAGTAACATATATTACAATTAATCATTTAAAAATGAATTATTAAATGGATAAAAATGCAAAAGATTAAAATATATAATATACATGCCATAAAATTGTCAACATTATAAGTATAAGGATTCAACTGTTTTATAATCGAATTTAAGGCAATTAATGTATTAATTAATATTCATAAACAGTATAATGTGATGTATAGTGCAGGGAGAATGTTTTTATTACACATCGATTTGTGTTTCTTGTCATTTCATATTCATTATTACATTAGAATCGCAGACATAATTATCAAAATTGGTTGAATAATAGAAAAAATGTTCCGTAAAAAGTTTCTAATTCAGTCCAAATGTGTATTGTATAATCATGAGGACGTCTGCCCTCTAGTGACCAGAGTGAGTAACTACAATTGTTTATCAAGTTAGATATAATAGCAACGTTACACTTCCGGTTTTAGTATTCAAAATAAAACAAACTGCACAAAAGCTGTAGTTATGCACTGTGACCACTAGAGGGCAAACGCACATATTAGGAATGTACTAATGACACCAACCACCTCGTCTCAAACCAGAGACTTAGGAACAACTAAAACTTTTTATAGTGGATAGATAAGTAACGGTAGCGATTTCAGTTACATGTTGCTTATCAAAATTATTTGAATAATAGAAAAAATGTTCCGTAAAAGTTTCTAATTCAGTCCAAATGTGTATTGTATATAGTCATGAGGACGTCTGCCTCTAGTGGCCCAGGTGAGTAACTACAATTGTTTATCAGAAGTTAGATATAATATGACATTACACTTCCGGTTTTAGTATTCAAAATAAAACAAACTGCACAAAAGCTGTAGTTATGCACTGTGACCACTAGAGGGCAAACGCACATATTAGAATGTACTAATGACACCAACCACCTCGTCTCAAACCAGACTTAGGAACAACTAAAAACTTTTATAGTGGATAGATGGCAACAAGAACTAGTATACACACAGTTTTACTACACAGTCTATTACGCATACACGACACACATTTGAAGATAAGAAAATAAGTAAATACATTTGAGACTGAACAAATCAAACTGGACTAAGTAGCTCACAGAATTGTAAACGTATAAACATCTTATCTTGTCCGCAAAGTTTCTTAAGAGCAATAATAATAATAATAATGGTACATTTGTTTGGACTACATTCATTTTAAAAATAAGACCCCACTTTTAGGAAAATGTGGTGATTTTATGTTTGAAAAAATAACCGGAAGTCTGTTGTGTGTCTATTTAACTTGACAGTTCTTTAGATCGGAACGGAGCAATGCTACTCTTTGTTAAGTAAAGTCGTGTGAAATCTTGCTCTAAAACAAGATTTGCTAAATCAAATAACCTCCGTCGCCACGTCTGCTGATACATGTTCTTGTAAGATAAGGTAACTGGTCGCAGTTTGCGTGTAAGACTACTTATTTCGTAGTTAGCTAACGCTAGCGTGTTAGCTGCTGAGACAACAGCTGCAGTTCGGGAGGATGTCGCTTCACGGAAAAAGAAAAGAGATCTACAAATACGAGGCGCCATGGACGGTGTATGCGATGAACTGGAGCGTCCGTCCGGACAAACGCTTTCGACTGGCACTTGGGAGCTTTGTGGAGGAATACAACAACAAGGTGCGTAATGTGTTGATGTGGCCATTTATTAGCCACGGCTAAATATGTCAACGTTAGCGAGCTAATGCTAATGCTAGTTGTCCTGCGCAGCACCAACGCGTAAAGATCACAGTTTTGTTTTTATTCCCCGCCAACACAAAACTCTCCCTGTGTAAATATACAGCACTGATGTTGCGCATCTTTAGTAGCACTACCCCTCACGGTAACACCATATATAGCTGATGCTATTTCCAGTCTTCGTCGCCCTGTAAACAGTTATGTAGCTCGTGTGGTAATAACAGGTATTGTGTTTGCTCCTGCATAGGTTCAGCTGGTGGGTCTGGAGGAGGAGAGCTCAGAGTTTGTCTGCAGGAACACATTTGATCACCCATACCCCACCACCAAGATCATGTGGATACCCGACACCAAGGGGGTTTACCCTGATCTGCTGGCCACCAGTGGAGACTACCTGCGCATCTGGAGGGTACGAGATCTGCTGAAATATTTTAGTTTATGTCCATCAAGTCCCACTGAAAGACCAAGATCAACACGGACTGACTTAATAATTATCTGTGTGGCAAAAACTCGGTAAAGCTGCGAATTTATTTTGACATCCAGCTGCTGGAAATCCTCACTGGAGCAAAAACGACTGCTAAAAATAGTCCTCAACAAATGTGTTGTGTGTGATGTGTAGAAAAAAGAATGTAAAACTACTGTGCCCTGTTTTAGGAATCTGAGCCTTTACAAAAATTAAACCATGTAGTTGTGACTGATTATCACAGATTATTGTCTGCAGATTGAACACACAGGTGTAGGAAAGTCAGAAATAACTATGAGACAGACTAGCATTGATGTTTTTGACCTTCACTTGGGAATTTGTTTGGCAACAATAACTATAAAAGAATAGTCTCATTAAGTCAAAGCGGTCCCTGCGAACAGTTTCGAGAGACAAAAAATCCAGAGACATCTGTATCTGTCAGTTATGATTTATATTCAGTAGCTGTTTAAATTTGAATTGGTCGGTGTTTTGGGATAAGATTAGTCTGCTTCAGCTCGGCCAGCTGGCAGCAGTGACGCGGTCACATTCACTGGAGTATAGACGTCTGCTCACTGCCAAATTCCTTTGCATTTATCGTGCAGGTCAGCGACACAGAAACACGTCTTGAATGTTTGCTGAACAACAACAAGAACTCCGACTTCTGTGCTCCCCTCACCTCCTTTGACTGGAATGAAGTCGATCCCAATCTGCTGGGTGAGAAATCCAACTTATGACACAGTGAAAACGCTACAGTTTGGACATTATCGTTCTTTCATGTGCAAGGTTTGAGTTTTTAATGTGTTGCTTCTCTCTGCAGGAACTTCCAGCATCGACACCACCTGCACTATCTGGGGGTTGGAAACCGGTCAGGTGTTAGGACGCGTTAACCTGGTCTCTGGACACGTGAAGACCCAGCTGATCGCTCACGACAAAGAGGTCTGTTTGTGTCTTCGCTGCAAAATGAAGCTCTGTGTGGTTAAGAATGTTTAATTTAACATATTTCTGTGTCTCTACAGGTGTATGACATTGCATTCAGCCGTGCAGGAGGAGGTAGAGATATGTTTGCCTCTGTTGGAGCCGACGGGTCCGTTCGCATGTTTGACCTCCGACACCTGGAGCACAGCACCATCATCTATGAAGACCCCCAGCACCACCCGCTGCTCCGCCTCTGCTGGAACAAGCAGGACCCCAACTACCTGGCCACAATGGCCATGGACGGCATGGAGGTCAGTTCACTGTAGCTGCTGCAGCTACACATTCTTATACATTGTTCCCCAGTAAGTGGAGCACCTTAATTGTCAAGGAATTGAATTGTTGATGTTCAATTTTTGTCAATGTTGGCTCAGAAGTTGGAGTTAAAAGTTTATTCCTAACCTGACAAATAATAATCTCAATGATCTGTGGTACAATCAAAAGCTCCAAGCCACAGTTACTAAATAGACCTCGTAGTGCACTTGTGTTTTTATTTTTTTCAATTTGTTTCCAAGCTCAAGAATGAACCTTCAGTCCCAATCTGTCATTAATATTTCTGTGTAATAGGTGGTCATCCTGGACGTACGTGTGCCTTGCACACCTGTGGCTCGGCTGAACAACCATCGCGCCTGTGTCAACGGCATCGCCTGGGCCCCCCACTCCTCATGTCACATCTGCACTGCAGGTAAGCAGACACTCAGATTCAAGGCAAGGGGCTGTGTCGGTGGGGTGTTTGTTGCTTTAGGTCCTGGACCGATAACACATACAATACAATCCAGGAAGTCCAATTTGAGTATCAGATTGATGAGGCTCATCAGACACCAGAACACTACTCACAGACAGGACTTTACAACCAGAGTTATCACAGCAGCAACTGTTTTAAGGTAAAAAGTAGAAATGCAGGACTAATGTCACAAAATCAACTACCTGAAATGTGGTCTTGCATGGATTTAATTGGCAAAAGCAGCACCTTTCCAGGATCTATCAGATAATTGTTGTCTGTGTTGCATTGTGCTGTAGCTCTCGGAGTCGACAGATTGGCTTATTTCAAATGAACGAGGAAGCTGCCACAGAGCTAAAGTAAATCTGGCCCCCGGTCAAAGACAGGCATCTCCATCTCTGAGCTGATATTCCCACATTCCCCGCTCCTCAAGCCTCAAACATTTCTTTTACCGGTCACTCTCCATGTCTTCTTCCCTCAGCCGACGACCACCAGGCCCTGATCTGGGACATCCAGCAGATGCCGCGGGCCATCGAGGATCCCATCCTAGCCTACACAGCTGAGGGGGAGATTAACAACGTGCAGTGGGCGTCCACACAGCCGGACTGGATCGCCATCTGTTACAACAACTGCCTGGAGATCCTGCGTGTCTAAAGCTACGGACACTTACACAAAGAGGAGAAGGAGCGTTGTTTCAGATTTGGACTTTTTTTCCCCTCAACCCACTGAGTTCAAGATGAGGATGAGGTCACAAGTGAACTGTCTGAACATGTTTGGAGTATCACGCACCTACTCCACAATAACCTGGTTTACATTTTCTTCCATGTCTTTACTCCATTCTATTAAACGTGTTTAAGCTCTTATTTATTTTGCTCACAAGGTAGTGTTCAGCATCTTCACAGCAGCTGTAAGAAGCTTTGAACTCTGAGCTGTGGTCTTTAAAAATCTGATTTTTGTACTTCTCGGTGTGATTTCAGCCAGATGTGAGATTATCATGAAGGGTTTAGATGTTGTTTCATCGGTTTGATTTGTAAAGGTTGATACAAACTACTGTAGGTGGCAGAAGATGACCTCTCTAATGCTTGTGGACTCATACCATATTATTGCTGATTCAAACATCAGCACATTATAGTCTTGTTTACCCCTGTGGCAATCAAAATTTTTAAATGGGTGTGTGTCCAGTATCCTCTCTGCAAAATAATTTATTCAGGCTCAAACGTGTGACCTGTGCAACTTTTAAAAATTGTAAAACCTGAGAGGGCTTCATATCGTCACTGCAGTGGTGTCAGTCATCATATGGTGCGTTTAAGTTTGGCTGTTGATGCTGTAAGGCAGCCGTGTACAGCAACACCGAGAACCTACCAGAGCAATGTTGTTCAGCCTTTTAGCTCCCTAATTATTCTCTTCTTCTTTTCATTCGTAGGAGATTGTGCTTGGAAAGCTGCATTTTCTTTGTTTTAGAGTGAGTTGTGAAATGAGAGGAGAGTGAAACAACTTTCTGACTGCGTCTGCGTCTGCCTCTCTTTTTGTTGTTTTCAATAATTAAAGGGTCATGTCCTTGTAGCATGCCATTACAAGGCAAACTGTACATACATATAAATATATCAACTTAAGATGTTGGTAAGCCAAGTGTTCATGTTGTAGCTTTTTTCATAAAGTTTATTATTGAATTTGCTCTAATAAATTGTATTCCTCCATGTCTTAGGAACAAACTTGTCGTCAGTTTTCATTTATTTACCAGCCAGGATTTACTTTCAAATGAAATCTAAAAGCTCCTCCTTGTGAATCAATTCCCAGTGGCTACCTACACAGTGCTATATAGAGTGTATGAGTTTCCAGTGGTGTAAGAAGGATTCATGTCCTTTAAACTTAAGTAAAAGTACTCATACCACAATGTAAAAATACACCAAACCTCAGTAAAAGTACAGGCCAGCACCTTGCATGGCTGAATAAGATGCAAATTGAATCACTATATACTCTATAAAAGCACTACTGTGTATAAATGCATACATTTAAAAATAACAATAGCACAATGTAAAAATCTTCCTTCATAAGTTTTACACTGAAGATTTTACTTAAGTAAATACATTTAAGTATTATCAGCAAAATATCCTAAAAGTATCACAAGTAAAAATACTCTTAATGCAGAATGGCTCTGCTCTATGTTAAATTACATTACTGGAATATTGTTGCTGATAAAATAACATGTAAACAGAACGTTATGTTGAATCTTGTATATATCGTAATTTAAATTAGTTTCTAACAACACATCATTTTCTGTATTCAGAGAGCAGAGCAGAGCTTTTTAATGTTAATCCACAAAGTGACAGATAAATTATTAAATTTAGTTGAGTTAGAAATACAATATACACTCACCGAGCACTTCATCAGGAACACCATACTAATACTGGGTGGGGTCTTTGCTTTCAAAGCATCATCAGTTCTTTGAGATTCTGGTCAAGACACAGGTCAGGTTGGGTCCATGGATTCATGCTGTTGATGCCAGATTCTGACTCTGCAGAAATCCAGATTTATCAGACCAGGCTACAGCTGCCCAGGTTTAGTGAACCCGTGTCCACCACAGCCTCAGACTTGTATTCTTGGCTGACAGGAGAAGAACTCAACTTGGTCTTCTGCTGTTGTAGCCCATCCTCCACGAGTTCAACATGTGCTCTTCTGCTCAGCACAGTTGTAAAGAGTGGTTGTCTGAGTTACTGTGGCCTTTTCTGGCTGCTCTCCTTCAACCTCTCTCATCAACACGGCATTTCCATCCACAGACCTGCTGCTCACTGGATGTTTTTTGTTTTTCATACTGTTCTGAGTAAACTCTAGAGACTGCTGTGAAAATCCCAGGAGATCAGCAGTTTCAGAAATACTCAAATCAGCCCACCTGGCACCAACAATGTGACACTGCACTGCTGCATCATGATTGGCTGATTGGATAACTGCACGAGCCAGCAGGTGTACAGGTGTTCCTGATAAAGTGCTTGTTGAGTGTATGTCCCTCTATATTATAGTTAAGTAGTAGCATAAAATGTACATTCTCAAGTATAGTACCTCAAATTTGTACTTAAAACAGTAATTGTGTGAATGTACTTTGTTACTTTTTCACTTCAGTGTGGCACCCTCAGTAAACGACGCACCATGTGAGCTGGGTCAATATTTGGAAAATAAAATGTGGACTCCCAGTGTAACTCTGCAGTGTCTTTAATCTAAAAAAGATAAATAACAGGAATTTGTGCTTCAAGAAACATTATACAGAATTATAAATGCTTAAAAAGGCATTACATTCACCTCATGGCTGGAACTGTGAAATCATCTTGAGACGACCTCTCTGTGTCTGACAGTTGTGACTGACAGTTACCATCCACAACCTTCAGCAGTTCTGAGTAACTCCTCTAATGTTGGCACTTTTCAAATAAACACATCTGGTACGTTATGAAACCATGTGACCATCCCACAAAAACAGCTGACACGTTTTGAGCTGAACAACGCAGATCGTACAGAAAGAGAAAGAGGGGGGAACCAAGCAAAGCAGTCGTGATCAAAACAAAACTCTAAGAGCTACGTGTAAATGTACAAGAAACCATGACGTTTTTCTGCTCCACTTGATCGTGTATGTTGTTAAACCTTCTCATGATCACCATTAATAAGCACTGCTGATTCATGTCAGAATGTCAGAGCATGAAATATGACATGAAAATTACACTGCTTTGAACCTCGAGCCATCATCTTTTACAGTGTGCCAGACAGCTGTGGTATGCCTTTTGATATTTTTTCAACATACAGCAAAACAACAGGGAATCTATAACTTTTTACACTCATAGTTATGACATTTATTTGATGTATGGCTCTTACTGTAACCAACACATCTCTAATATTATGAAAATAATTTCAGTCCCAAATAAATGATTCAAATTTTTCTATCCTCTAAATGTGCAATTCTTATACAAAGTGAATGCAGATAATTCTTCACACGTGAAACATATTAGTAGTCCTTGACATTTCACCTCTCCTCAGGAAAACTCAGTCTAGGATGCAGTCGACTGCTTGACGTGTGTATATGTTTGTGTGCTTGCTCGTGTTTCTCAATTTTCCCACGCAGCTGGGCAGGAATAATCTCTTCGTTGGGGGTGAAGGGACCACAGCAGCCTGTGAGGGCACCGTTGGAGTCTGTAAGAAACAGGAGGCACTCTGAACCCTCAGTGACGTGGAAGGCGAGGCTTCCCACGCTATTCAGCAGCATCTGAACAGGACAGAGGAGATTTTAAGGGAGGCAGAAGGAAGTAACAATCTGGGGAATATATGGCCGTCCCGTCCAAAGGACCAGGCCTTTGGGTGGTGGCGACTGGTATTCTAGCTGCCTGGCAAGACAGGGTCAGAGACATGCCTCTGGATCTCCTGCATCTCTGTGGAGGTCTCCAGGTGCTCGGGGAGGGAGGGGAAGCGCTGGCTGCCACATAACAGTCCAGGAGGCTCTTGTACCACAGAGGGCAGATGTGGTGGGTCTGCCTCTGGTGACATTGACATGGTGTCATCTGAGGCCACAGTGAGATGGATCCCGCTGGACAGGGAATCCTTGGATTTGTGCTTGAAGTCAGAGTCTGGACTCTGGAAAGACAAAGAGGAATTCATTCAGACAGAAGTAACCTTTGTATGAGAAAATTAAATTGAGGCAAATACAGCTATGTTTTCACAAAAAGTGCAAACTTGTGTGTAAACTCAAACACAGCACCTGTAGCAGTGAGGCAGTGCTGTCGATCTGTACTGGGGGGACAGTATGAATTATGGGTGCTCCTGTGCTGTACAAAGTGGTGGGGTGAGGCGGGTGAGGCGGGTGAGGGCTGGGGGACACAGCGCTGTAGGCTGGAGGCACCGGGGCCATCTGCCTCTGGAGGAGCTGCAGGATCACGTTGATATCTGCCGTCATACGGGTCTCCAGCCTGGCAGGGATGAAGAGAGACATGAGCAAAGGGATTTATCTTCATGACGAGAAAACGCACAGTTTAACCTCACTTTAATTCTGTTTTAACACCGGATGGAGAGCCTCATAATATTTTTAGAGCAAGTCATCTGCTCTTTCATAACTGTCCACTAGGCTTCTCTCTTGCTCTCTCTATAGTATCCCCCCCATGCATATGTGAGCAGACAGGCAGTTAAAAGGAAGTGCATATGATTAAACTTTACAGATAAGTTTTCTACATTTTTCAGTCTCACCCTTGACCTTTTCTTATCTTTATTTGTCCTTCCGTCCTCCTCTGCCTCCTCCCTTCCTCTCATACACATGCAAGTCATGCAGTTCACACCACGTAAGCACCCAGCTGGGACGTGATATACAAACACTGCACGGGTGGTAGGGAGGAACTCTCACACACATGACTCAATGGTGGCCTTTGAATAGTTATAACAAAAGCCTCCACCTTCAACACATAAAAGCAGGAGGGGGTATAGCTCAGTGGTAGAGCATTTGACTGCAGATCAAGAGGTCCCCGGTTCAAATCCGGGTGCCCCCTGCTTTTTAAAATTCTTTAACATAAAACCAACTCACCGGTTTAATTGGGATTGGAGGAGCTCCAGTCTGGATTCAAGTTCGCTGGGCCGATCCTCAGCACACGGTGGTGGGTGAAAACTGGCCCTGACCGATGATGGCCGTCTCTGGCTCTCTGAGAACTGGCTGGATCTGCGGCCTGGCCAGTAGCCATACAGACCTGACATGCTGATAGGTGTTGCTGCTGTTCAGGAAGACAACAATCCTCCTTTCATTTCTGGAAGACTTATTTTCAGTATTCAGAACTACTAGGTTTTATATTGATATAATTTTAGTTTTATTATTTTGGCAGATGTTATTTTCACTTTTATTTTCTTAGTTTCAGTTTTACTAGCACTAGCAGGGGTGATGACAGAACAGATATTTTTATCTATGTAACACATATCTTGTAAGACAAACTGTAAGTCTTCATCCTGTTTATAGTTCATGATTTCTAGTACACTTAACTTGACCCTGCAGGCATTTCAAAACTGACATGTAAAAATGCACAAATGCAGTCTCTTTGCTTACCTTAGAATAATAATAACTTCTCTTTTCTTTTTGGTTTCATTTTTAGATTAGATTAGCTAAAACTTACAGTTTAGTTTACTGTGTGTTTTTATTTGCATTACAGTTTATATCACTGCTTTATACTCTGGGCTTGAATTTAAATCCTGTGGCCTTGAAACCAAGGGTTAATGACCCAACTAAATTTGCACCCATCACAGATCAGAAAAAAAATTGTGAGTATTTTAGGTTTTCTCTTATTTCCTAAAATACATGATGTCCCTAACACATCTGGAGAAAGATGGTGGCATCTGATGTTCGTTAGTGGAGAAAGATGTAGCAAAAGTGAGCTGGAAAAACTGTGGCCTAGTAAAACTTATTTGGCAGGGAAAGAGTGCAGTGCAGACTCTGTAGCGGGTAAAGGCAGAATAAAAGGCTACTGAGCCTCCAGACTGATGAAGGCATTGTATACAGGTCGAGTCCTTACCTGAGAACGGTGGTCCTCCGAGGTCTACTGGTGGTCCCATCCCAGCTGAGGGTCCACTGTGAGGCAGGATGTTGACCACTGCAGGGGGGTAGTCTCTGGTGTCGCCTCCGGGGGGGTACAGCTCCCCTTTGCTGTGTCCCATAGGCTTCATTTCTTCATCACTAGACTGCGAACAGATACTAGCGCTGCTGCAGAGGTCTTCCCAGTGGGATCCTGCCATCGTGCCCCGGTGGTGGTTTGCCATTGGACAGGACTGATCAGGGTAAGAGTCCTCACGGTCCATCCCGTCTGTACAGAGTCATGTCACAGCCAGAAAAAGAAAATACAGAGATTAAACATCCAACAGAAACCTATGGGCATGTGTTAACCTACTTAAGCCCTGCCCCTCACTCACCTGGTCGGTTTCGGCGCCGCAGGGAGCCTCTCCGATGCCTTGTCCGGCGGTAGCCACATTCAGAGTCCCTGCTCGGGGTTGGCTGGTTTATTCGATCTGCCTGATACATATCAGCTTCAGTAATTCAAAAATACACACCAGATCTTAAAGGAAATATCCATTCGTACACCGACAAACACATTAATCTATCATGTTTAATGCAACTTTGATGTTACTGTTGGAGGGGAAAATAGCACTAAACCAGACGAAATACATTTGTCTGAGTATTTACAGCATGAGGAATAAAGATAAAGTTTGTTGACAGCTAGAAAAATATAATCACTATTACACAGTATGTAACATCGCCCTCTGGTGGCACTCACATCTCTCAGGTTGAACGTGACCTCTAAGTTGTTCCAGAACATGTCCGCAAAGTCAGGATACATGTCCAGCACTTCCAGCAGGTCATCTCTCAGGATCTTGTGAAGGTCACAGTAGGTCAAAGCCCTGACGTCAGCGCTGGACTTCCCTGGTCTTCCATACAGACTGATGGGTTCACCAAATATGTCATTCTTTCCTTGGGACACCACAGAAAATAGAGAGAGGATTGTGGGAAAAGGCTAGAAGTTAATCCATTAATGTTTGACCAACTGAGTAAGCCCCTGCAAGTAATAGCAAAAAATAGTTTACTGACAATGCATTGATGGATGAATCTCCAAAACAAATGAAAAACAAACCACTACAGCAACAATGATCCTCAACAGCACTGCAGCTGAGCGCACATTAATGGTCCCCTCAAACACAGCTCAACAAAAAAATGACCTATGCAGCCTGGATCTGAGTGCTGGCCCTATTGATGATCAATGCCACAGTGGAATGGAAGTGGAGCTGTGCCCAAACACCTCTGGCAACACAACACATAGAGAAGTGTGTGTGTGTGTGTGTGTGTGTGTGTAAAGGGCATTGTGAGTTGTGGCTGTGGCTTTGTGGGAAAGAGATGAGAGGATGGCACAACAACCAGACAGAAAAAGGTTTCAAGTTTTTCATGGCTATTTGCAGTGGGTGTCATTATTGTTGATGTTTTTCTATTAATCTACTATATGTAGATGAATCAAATAACTGTAACTAATAGTGGATATAATCACTGATTTATATCCACAGTGGAAAAAAGACAAAATAAGCATAGCCTCCATTGTGGCTTGTAGCTCACCTAATATGGCCACCACCACATCGTCCCTGTGGATCTCTATAGAGCCTCTGGAAATGAAGTAGAGGGCGGTGAGAATGTCCCCACTGTGGACCAGAGTGTCACCCGGCGGAGCGTGGGTGGTCTTGAATCGCATGGCTAAAGCCCGCAGGCAGCCCTTGTTGGCACCTCGAAAGGCTTTGCAGTTCTGCAACAAGCTGCGGTTCAAGTGGAGGCAGATGTCAGCCTGAAGACACTCAGGGAAACCCTTTAAAACCTGCAGGGCAAAACATGGAATAAGGTCAAATTAGATCGTTTTCCATGCTATGTTTACTTTTTTATGCACTTGTTTGTCCTGCAGCTTTAAAAAAAGTCATTTAAAATTAAAATATGCCAAATGAAACTGAAAGGTACATAAAAAAAACAACCTGAGGGGTGAGAGAAGCAATGTGTCAGATTGATTCAGGAGGTGTACAAAGGACAGCAGCTCCAAGTGATTATCTATTCTCACATTGAATTGGCAGGCGCTAATGCTGCTCTCTGGCTGCGTCATGCTCCAGCGCTGTGTGGAGCCCAAGCCCGAGCAGCAATATGACGCACATCATCACTAAAAACTGGGTCTCCAAAAGTAGGAACCTCAGTGGAAACACTCAGTTCTATGTTTAAATAAAAGAGGACAGCCAGGGTTGACCTTTTGATCTGCAGTCAAATGCTCTGTCATTGAGCTTTACCCTCGACTGAACATAAGGCAATTGAGATTTGAAAGATTTTTACAAACAATTTCTTGTCCTGAAAGATAATTCTTTTAAACTGTAACACAGAAAACCTGAATTTATTTAATTTCATCTGAGTAGATAAGGTTACATGAAATTTCACTGTGGAAAAACTGGGTCATTGCTGCAGTAGAACAAGGTGAACAATCTGTTTAGGTTTAACGCAAACTATCAAAGATAATGCTGGGAAACATAAACCTGATGAAAGCAAGCATTGTAATACATGCTGGTACTCAGTATAATTGTTTTTTCCACTCTATAATTCAGTGAGAATATATGCACATATAATCCAGCAGCACTTATGTTGATCATGTTTGAAAATGTGAATTTTAAATGTGCATCGTCAGCTCTTCCCAAGAATTTGTTCTACATGAGTGGCTAGTATTGCAGTTGCGGTTTGGGATTATGTAGACAAAAGGACCCGATCAGTTATGTGTAACACCAGGGGGCACCCAGATTTGAACTGGGGACCTCTTGATCTGCAGTCAAATGCTCTACCACTGAGCTATACCCCCACAGGCAGTGCCAGCTTGAGAACCAAAACACTGCTGTGTAACTGAAAGTTATTGTGTAAAAGTATACAGCAAAAACTAAATCTTTCTAAACTGTCTAAACATCAAAAAACATCTTTCTAGCCACTGCCCCACAACCCAGATACAGAGATCTTGCCTCCTGTGATCTAGTGTATAAAATTCCTCATGACTTACAGCGTTCATGTCGATGCCGTTGGTGTAGGACCAGGCATGTTGGAAGTACTCCTCTAGCCTCTGTCTCAGGCCTCCTGGGATCTGATGGAAACGTATGAACTCTTTGACCCGCAGCATCTGGGTGTGGTATCGGGCCGTGCCTGAGTACAGTCTCTGAATAATGGCTGACACGTTACCGAAGATACTGGCATACATCAGAGCTGCACGGGACAGAGGACAGAAATACTGAATGTTAGTGCTCTCCTGGTCCCCATGTGATTCATATCATATGATCTTAACATCCCTGGTTTGATTCTAAGGACACCTTTGTTGCCATATCCTTCTCCCCCTGTCATATCTGTCCATCTCTACACTGTTGTTGGATAAAAGTAAGACTCCCCCCAAAAAACTGAGAAAAAAAGACAGAGACTTTGAATAATGTCATGAAATATTGTCATTAGCTGTTCCATCACAATCAGGATTCAAACTATACCTGCTTTAAAACTGATGGTGTTTTATTTGTGCTAGAGAGTGCTCATCCTAAAAGGATTCAGATTTCAGACTCACTCCCACTCTACTCACAGCCAATGAGCATGACACAGATGGAGAAGATCTTCTCTGGGTTGGTGTTGGGTGAGACGTTCCCAAAGCCCACACTGGTCAGGCTGCTGAAGGTGAAGTACAGAGCTGTGACGTACTTGTCCTTGATGGAGGGGCCCGAGGTTACGTCGCTCTCATTGTAGTGTTTACCAATCTGGTCAGCCAAGTTGTCCAGCCAGCCAATCTTCATGCCTCCGATGCGTGCAGTGCCGCGTTCCACGTTGCCGATGGCGTACCAGATACAGGCCAGCCAATGAGCAATGAGGGCAAAGGTGCACATGAGAAGGAAAAGGACAGCAGCTCCATATTCTGAGTAACGGTCCAACTTCCTGGCCACTCGCACCAACCTCAGCAGTCTGGCTGTCTTTAGCAATCCAATCAGAGTAGTTGTCTGAGGCTGGTGAAGAGAGTAGATGTCAAATTAGTGACAGAAAATATTAGTAAGCCAGTGTAAAAAAAATGCTGAAACCAGTGACACAGTCTATTAATCACTGAGTCTGATTTTGCTGCAGATACAAAGTATGTTCAGGTGTTGCTCACTGAGCTATAACAACATTGTGGCGATGTGTTTTCTACCCTCCTGCTGTGCACATCCTTGACTGTAAATGGGAAGTCTGCCTATGTTGTATCCATCTTAAACACTTGACTTACAAGATACAAATGCCTTGTTATTTCAAGATAAAACCATTACTGACAACTACATATCCCATCAGTCTAAGCCTGAGTAGGAGAGGAGGTGGGACCTCTTCTCAGTCAGTGCTCTCAAGTGACGCCCATTTTGACTGAAAAAGCACAGGTGTATCAATACTGCGAAGCTGTTGATATCTGCTGTCTCCTCTTCATTCTCACCTCCTCTGACCCAGAGCGGAATATGAGCAGATCGAAGGGGATGGCAGCCACGATGTCGATGAGGAACCAGCCCTTGAAGTAGTGCTGTGCGATGCGTCCCGGGTGGCTGACCACCTCGTCGTTGTGGTTGACGTAGGTGGTCCTGAAGTTGATGAGGATGTCCACGATGAACATGACGTCCACCACCAGGTCCACCACGTTGAGCGGGTTGCAGGTGTAGCCGCAGGTTCTCCTCCGCTCCTCCTCCACCTCGTTGAGAAGGAAGGCGGCTGAGTATGGCGTGAAGATGGCGGTGTAGATGACCAGCAGCAGGATGACCCAGTCCCATACTGCTTTGAAGGGGCTGTAGTGAAGGATGGTCCACTTGTGGATGCGTGGGGCCTGGAGCTTGTACTCTGGCAGCACGTCAGCACCAAGGGACAACACCTGAGGACACAGGGAAGGGATGGAGAAGATGTTATGAATAACGAAGGAAGGACAGCGGGAAGTTTATAGGGACAGAACTGAGATGAACACATGGAAAATACACAGTGCTTTCACTTTAGCAAACACTATAATGAGTGAGAGCAGGCTACTTACATTATCCAAAAGAATAAAAAAGCTTTGGAAGTTTACTGATTGGCCTGTAGATCAATAAGTTTTAATCATCATTATCATTTAAATATCATTAACTAAATATAGCTCTCGTGGCCAGGTTTAATTTTTTAGGAGTTTAAATTTTTCAGCAGGTTTAATTCTTCACATGAGGTTTAATATTCATGACCTGCAGCATAATTCACCCTCCACTCTCACACTGAGTGTAAATAGCATACACTACATAGTATTTACTGTCAGTGTTTACTCTGACAGTAAACAGAATAAACAACCAAAACTCTTAGAGCAGCTCTTATTCTTATTTTCTCATTTCTGAAATAATGGTAGTGGCTTACTATGACTTCATGTTCACAGAACTGCATATTGAAGAAGACCACCTGAGTATTTTTGCTGACCAACTCTGCTGAAGTTTGGGGGGCACTGGGAAGGACAGTGTTAGAGAGGCATTCGTCATGTTGATATGTTGTTAATACAAACTCAACAGTTGTTGCAGCTGCTTCATAATAAAAGCCTTCCAGCAAAAACATTTTGAGCTGCAGAGAGCAAGAAATGTTGAGTTACCAGCAGATGGCCTAGATCAGTGCAGATACCAGATTACATACCCCAGCTTCATAAGTACAGCTTCACAAGTGAACACTTCCCTTTTTATGCGAAGAGATAAACAAGTAAAAAGACCCAGGCTAAACCATGTCATGTCTATCACTTCACTTGAAGTTAGGGACCAAAAATATCCTGATTAACAGAATATTCACAGATTAAAATAGCTGTTAATTTGAGCAGGGAAAAGGTGTATGCATTAATTAGTGGCTGCTGCGTACACCATACATTAATGCTTGTGCCTTCACACTATACATTGTATGTCACAGCCAATCAGACTTTAATTTATAACATTCTGCGCCTAAAGGTAAGTGACAATCTCCTCAAAAAGATTCTCACCATGTTGGCAGGAGAAAATATCACAGCCCTTTAACGTCAGCACACTCAGTCAGTTGCTCAATAAAAAAGCAAAAGCTAAATCTATAGAGGAAGAAAAGGAACAGAAACAGCTGCTGCCTTTCGCGAAGCAAAAAAGACCTTCATCCGGTGTTGCCACTACTAATTGCATTAACAGGCAGAACAACACAAAACAGTAAGACATCATGACTTGGTGAGAAAAGCGTTGATTATTAAGATCCCACTGACCGGTATGACAATAAGAGTCTCCATGTCCAGGTTGTCAGCCTGGTGTCGACCACAGCAGCAGAGGAGGACACTCCACCAAACCCTCTGCAGTCCTACCTGCCTGCTGTGCAGCGGCCATCTCCTCTCCTGCATCACTTTCTTGCGGAAAAACTTACACAAAAACCTCAAACCCAGAGTCCCTGTGAAGCTCTGTCCTCTCTCCACAGGCACTTTACTAAGTCAAAGCTCTAACTGTTCCTTTTTATAGAGCCCAATGAAGCCTCACCTGCCTCTGCCTCACCATGTGATCCCTTTTTTATCTAGACCATGTGACCCTTCCTGCCAGTGTTCTGGTCAATTGTGGACCAAAATAAGTGCTGTTATTGATTGCACGCCATGCAGAGAAGTGATTTTAGTTAATTCTTGTTGTCTACAAGGTCAGAACCTTATGTGGTTAATTTCACAGTCATCGCTGGTGTGAAAATGTTCTCCTCTGACAGACAGTCTTTTTCTGATGCCCCCATTCATATCTACAACTAACTAACTACCTACTGCATGCAAAAAATGCTCTCAGTGCATTGTTGTCCCTCCATCTCCTCAAAAACCCTCTAGTAGTTGGTTTGCATAATCATGGTCATAGTCACAATGGCAAAAGAAACTTGTTTGACGATTAGCTGCAGTGGCTCCACAACCAAATATTCACTTACTATTACTAAAAAATAAATTCACACAGTCTAGCATGGCATTCTGTTTCTTTCCACTTTCCCAGCTAAGATGAAAACAGTGGCCATAAACAGTCAAAGTAAGTTGCTTCTTAAGGACAAAGTACTAGATTTGAAAAGCTACTAAATGTGCACCTGGCCATATTCGGTAAAAGAGAGTTAGAGTTAGATCTTCACTAGGAATAACCCAGGTTTGTATAGTTTTCCATTATGGCATGCAATGCCCTTTAATGACAGGGGGATGTTGGCCTCTACTCTCGCTCCATAAATGAATTTTTTATGACCAATAGACAGTGTACGGTGTTGGGAAATGGGGTTAAAGTGGAAAGCTGTGCAAGGTTTATTGAATTCTCCAAACACAACAACCTGTGGCACTCTTTTGTGTATCAGCAGCTGACCATAGCAGTTGAACAGATGCGAAAAGACAACACAGTAATGAGAATGTAAACACATGAGCAAAGGTTCACTCATCCAAGAAATGTTAAGGTATTGATGTTTTCCACAGCTCTGTTTCATAATGACGACTAGAGAACAACTGCCACTAGTCTGCACGCAACAGCTCTCTGTTGCTACTCTGCCTTTATAATTATAAAAGGAAGTATTCAGTGTTTATACATTTTCATATCTAGTATATTCACAAGTCAGGGGAGATGTGAAGAGCAAGGGAAGCTTAAAGACTTAACAGCATATAAATTATGAAAGCCAGTGTGAAATACATACAGTGCTGAATGATCAATCAATCAATCATAAAAACACAGACATAATTGTGTATTATGGTTAACCTGCTATGAAAAGAGAAAAATTTAAAGTGCACAATCTTTCACATATAACTTGTTTCTGTTCCTTGTATATTCAATCTATAAGGGACTTTAGTGAACACAAAATTAAGCTTTTCACCCAGAGCATCCTTATCCAGTCTTATTCCACACTAAACATTAGCACAGCACTCATTTCAGTCCTTAAAACACCACAAAGTCAGCTGAAGCTACTGGGCACAAAGTTTAGAAGACCCGACAAACAGACTTTGTCATAGTAAGGTGGCATGGCATCAGCTGTGGAGTTACAGCAAGTAAGCAAGAAGGGTGAGGTGGTAGAAAGGATGAAAAAGAACAGGAAAGGTCCAACAGTGGCAAACAAACAGGGACATGAAGCTGAAAAATGAAGGGAAGAGTTTGAAGAGGACACAAGGAGAGAGATGTGATGCGAGATGTGAGAGACCCAGTAAGGCTGAAACACTCACAGGCTGAAGTTTCTGCTTGAAGCTCATGCTGAAGCGAACCACGGGGTAAACAACGGGAGAAGACTAGGACCATGAGAGAGTGAGAGAGGGAGAAGGCAACCTCTGTCCATCAGTCTGTATCTCCCTCCCTCCTGCTCCCTCGCTCATCCTCCCTGCCTGTAGCCCAGCCCTCACTGCAGGATCCTCTTTCAAACACATAAAAAAAAAGATCCAGCCGCTGCATGAATGACAGCATCCCCTATCTCCACTATTACTCAACAAGCAGTAACATCTAAAAGTCAAAGTAGGCTCTAACAGATGCTCTTAATGCATGAAAGAAATAATGTAATGTGACTGAAGATGCTTTGACTTCTAAAAGAAAGATAAAGTGTATTTACTTTGTGTTAATAATTTTTTTGGAGTCTACTGCTATTGTTGTACATAATATTGCTGTTATATTTTAATACAATCATGCATGTTTGGGATTTTTCTAAATTAGTGGACTATCTTTTACATTTGTGCCAAGCCACATGACAAATAGCATTTACAGAAAAATTAAAATAATTACAGAAACCACTTTGTATCGATCAATGAAGGCTATTTAGCCCAAAAAATATTTAGAGAGATATATATTGTACATTAGAGAAGAATCAGACAACTTGTTTCTCAATTTATTTTGATGTGCTTGTACTTGTTTGTCACAATTACACATTTTTTAGAGGGATAGTTGCTCTAGAATAAAGACTTTGTAATGAGTTTGTTATACTTTTTGAATGTGAGCCCGCTCAACACATACACTTCAAATGTACACACGCGATTAAAGTGGACACAAATACTGAAAATCACAGCTCTAACCCCAGTTAATTCAAACTCCATCCAGACTTCTCTACATTCTCCTGTTTTAAGCTCATTCAAAGCCAGGGGGCACCACATAAACACACTTCTGCTTTCCCAAAACACACACACACACTAACAGTTACAGTGTTCTTTTCTACAATTATCTGTCTCTTACAAGCTACAGTCTGGTCAATCACACTGTGTGCTTCATGTTATGCAGACAAATCAATACGAGCAAAGATCAATGACAACCTTCATTTCCCTTTTTGTAAGGTGCCAATCGAAAACCAATTATAAAGGCGGGATCACAAAAAAATATTGTATAACAGAACACAACTGAGCATATGCTTAAAGATTTACTTACAAATTAAAGACATGATAATTCTGTTGAAAACTTGCACTTGATAAGGTAATTGATCGCCTGTTCCCACATGGCAGCAGCAACGATTACTGTGAACCTGACCCGTGGGGCTTGATGTTCATATGTGACCCCACGACTATGATACCACTGCGAGTGAATTCAAGCTCTTTTAAAGGGACAAAAAACTAAAACTGGCACCAGCATGAAGACGGCTGGAGGGGGGGGGGCGCTGGCTGTGATTTAGAGGGCAGTTGGAGAGTTGACAGATGCACAGAGAGCATGCCCGCTGCCCTCCACTTCCATTAGCTCCAGAGGCCAAGGTCATAGGCAGCGTCAAGCCAACGAGTGCCGCTCAATAGTCTCACGGCTGCCGCCCTTTTTTACTCGCTTTCATAACTACATCTCACCAGAACCCCACTCCACTCCCACAGTCGTGACACCCTGTGATCCCCTCACACGCCAACGCAATCTCCATATGCATCCTCACTGAGTCAACTGTGAGTCCACCCCCCCTCTATACTGCATTACATACACACAGCAGACACAACTAAGCCTCAGGCTATAAACAAAACAAGCCTATAGCTAACACACAGTAACATCAAATACATTTCACACACACATTTCTGTTTTGGTACCTTCTTGAAGAATAACTAAATAACAATATTGATTTAATTTCTAGTCACCTATGTGTTTCAGAGGAAACCGCCTCCAATCTGAAGCAATTTCTGGGGCCAAGAAGCATATCATGAAGTGAGGGAGATTTATGTGTTGCCAATACTTAGATAATTTGTAGAACATAAAGCAGTTACTGAAACAAGTGGATTTGTGCTGCGGAACAAGTGAAAATATCTCAGCCATTTGTTTTGACTAAAAACAAGATTTAAAGACGCAGTACTCAACTAAATGTTTTTAGGATTTAGAGAACCTGAGGAAGATCGTGTGTGGTCTGTCAACAGGGGACATACCAGAGAGACAGATAGCTGCAATAACTCCACTCTACCTTCCAACGGAAACATAACAGAAATAAGACAAACCCTACTAAGCAGCAGACAAACACTGTAATGCTAACACGCGGGAACACTCACTTTATATCCAAAACTTGCACATGATGTTAGCAGAGTCAAGATAACAAGTTAAGTGTTCTGCCAGGCCTTTCAGGAGGCCCTTCTGTTCGTCCAGTCAGTTTTTCCAGGGCCACAGAAGCCACGTTGCTTCCACATTGTACACTGAGTCACAGCCGGCTGTCAATACCACTCTCCCTCCTGGTGTGAGGAAGTGAGATCTCACCAACCACCACAAAGACAACAGCATTCAGTCACACAACATTCACATAAGGTAGTAGTACTGTACTTATAATATATAGGAATTATAATAAACAGGTGTGTTAAACTATGTAGGACTAAAATTTGCATATCTCCAATGAATGCAATAGTAGAATTAATTTATTTAGTTGCATAGATCCACATGGTGAAAGACAACTGTGCTGAATTTCTGACAGAAGCTATGACTTCTGGAGAATACCAACATCCTGTCTGGACATACAAGGGATTTGTATGATGTGAAATTATGTTAAATTTGTGTTCGGTCCATTTCAATTTGTGCATACAGGCCTAATTGTGGTGAATGTGGGGACAACTGGATGACCTATACTTACAGATTCTTCTTGAACCAAGAAATACAAAGAAATATAAACTTGCTTCTACACCACAGCGTTCAAGGAAGAGTCGGCTTAGTTCAGCCCATGTTCTGAATTTCAATCAGTTTTTGAGATATCCTGCAAAATAACAAACCAACAGCCAAACAAACAGATACACTGGGCCACAAACACAGCCTCTTTGGCTCAGGCTGGTTGGAAAGACAGTCCACTGACCTTTGTGGAAGCCCCACAGATAAACTGGGTTAATGTGATGCACTGAGGGAGCCCCACAGTGTTTGACTGCCAGTTCTATCCAGGACCAAACAGGCCATTCCATGACATTTTGGTTGTTTGTGTGTTTAGATGTATAAAGTACATAAATTCACTCAGTCAAGTTATGTACTATTACAGCAGATACAAGGCTGAAGTGCTATCAAACAGCTTCAGTTAAGAGTTACTCTGATTTCTTATTCAAGCTAAAATAAGTTCATAAAATATGTCTAATCTTGAAAAAGAAAATCTCCAAAATACCAATAGCATCATCTTAATAACATAAAATATTTATATAATAATAATAATAATAATTAATATCAAGCATAATAATATTTTAGTATATTTTTCTGGTAATACTTCATTACTTTTACTCAAGTTAGATTTCAAAAGCTGAAACTTCACTTGTACTGCAGTATTTTTCCACTCTGGTTCTTCTTCCTCTGTTAAGTGTGAGATAATGGTGTGCCAAAATGTGCACGGAGACACCGTGGTGCGATGACAGGTGGCTGATGAGTGTGTTCTGTTGCTGGTGCCATAGATGTCGCACCTCAGGTGAGACTATTCTTTCGCACTTTCACCCTGTGACTGCAGATGTCATTTAGCATCTTCAGCAAGCCAGAAGCGGATACCATTTATAGACATCTTTGTCTGAACTATCTTTGTGCAGAGACAATGACTGGATGTGACAGTGACAACTGCAATAATGGTTAACCTATCAAACTGGATTATAGCAGTGGGGACATGATATGATTGATGTTATTTGTTTTCCCAATCAGCAGTGTGATAAAGGAGCCAAAACCAGCTAACACACAGCTATTGTGAAACTTTGATACCACAACCTCTAAATATGAGGCTGACGTTAGCTTAGAGCTATCCAAAAAATTATAAACACACTGCAAAAATCCACCCATCTGTTACAAAATCCTTAAAATGCATCATCTTGAAAGAAGCAAAATGTACATACAGATCTGGTTGAGATAACTCTACCCAGTAACTTCCAAGAAAAACATGGAAACCAGAGCAATGATGGATATGAATACCTTTCTTAGAATAAGGGAAACTGAACTAAGAAGTGGAATTATCTCGTCTCATGGGCAGATGTTTTTTTCTTGCTCTAAGAAAATTAAGTCTTTTCCCGGTGTTTGCCATCCTTGATGGTAATTCTGTGAGTGCAGGCACATCTATTCTTAACATTTAATCAGGCAAAAGTATGACAGCCATTCAGTCATTCAGCCAAGTTCAAGCGTGAATTCAGTTTTCAAAGATAAGATAGCACAGTGTGACGGCACAATGATTGACCAGAAGCAAAGAAAGAAATTAAAAAGGGATTCATCATTCTCTTTTTTTACTGAGATGATAAAGGACATGTCTTACCTGTGTGACCTGAGTGACCTTCTCTGTGACGTTCTGGGTGCGGTCTTTTATCTTGCTGGGTGCGATGATTTCAATCTCTGTGGGCGAAGGAGGTCTCATCCGATCTGAGCCGAAGGTGAGGGTAACCTGAGGGATTCGGCTGATGGTCCTGTGTCTCATCAGATCTGAGTCTGACGTGGAGTTCAGAGCGCTGGGCTTCAAATCTACAGCACAGAGCAGCAACATCAGTGATTAAGACTCAAAAATAGGGAAATCAGGAAACGTTATCAATGGTTGTGTGATGTGGAAAAAAGAAACAAGAACAGAATAAATACTAAAACCTGAAGATTAATTAGAATGATGATATGATTTTTTAAAACTGATATGAACTACAGTTAAAACTTTTTAAAATGTTTTTGTTCATCCACTGTTTCTGGCTCTCAACAGGGTAATCAGGACAGACTGCATTTCCTCTCAGCCTCAAAGACACAGATGGACACACAAATATGGTGAAAATGAAAGAAAATGTGACAGACAGGGTGAAAGTCTGGAGTATGATTGGAACCTGTATCCTGTATAAAAAATACAGTCTCCTCACAAAATATTTCCCCTGAGGGAAGAGGGGGACAGATGTGCCGTGATGTGCAATTTTAACACAAATGGACCACAAACACAACCACACACACACACACACACACACACACACAGAGGGATTGATTAGTGTGTCTCTGCTGGAACAACCATCAGTCGGCTGCACGTGCTCAGAGTGATGCTTGGTGTATTATGAATGTCAGAGAAAAGATCTGAGATCTGTCTTTTTGTGTGTTATCCTGTCTGACAGAGCAGTAAAGATTCTTTCAGTGAATCATGGTGAGAGAGTCAAGAGCCGCTTGTAGTTTTTGTTGCTTGTAGATCATTTACATTACATCTGATTTTTTATTTGGCACGTTTTCAGTGTTGCAACAAATATTATGCCCTGCTCAGAGGGAATACTCATTTTGATTGACTAGCAGGTATCTGTTAAGCTTGTATAAAAGTTCATTAAAATGCATTTAACCACAGCAAAACTTCTGATGCTTCATGTATGTAACATTAACTCACTTTGAAACAGGACATGGGTTAATTAACCAATTTACCACAACCAATAGACCATATATTTTTCCCTTGGTAGGTAGCCAACACAGCAATTTTCAAGGGTGATGCATGTATATAATTTTCTCTTGTACCAAACTGAAGACACTTTCCTTAAACCCTGTTGTTTCCTGCCTTCAAATATTATCCTGAGAGCAGGGCTCCCAGAACTCTTGTAGCTTCTTGGAGAGATAAACACAGCAACAATAACTTAATACTAGAACCAGTAATTCTATATTTTAACCACAAATTCCCTCTGAGATGCTCCCAGTGTCCCACTCAGACACTCACTGCTGTTAGTTCGGGGGTCTCCAGGTCGACTGTTCCATTCTGCCCTCATGCCATCGATGTCGTCCAGTGATGAGGCACGTCGGAGGCTGCGGACACTGTCCCGGGAGCAGCTCCGAGGTAAAGTGCCCCGTGGGAAGGTGATACCAGGGTCCAGCCTGTCCGTCAGTAGGGAGCGCCGCTTGGTGGACGACTGGGCTGCGGGAGACGGAGGATCCATGTCCTGCTCTATCAGAGCCTCCGTCTCAGACTGCATGCAGCTCTCCTTGGACGGGATCCGAAACTCTTTGAGAGGGACCTCCTCACTGTTTGGCTGTCACAGGAAAAGTTAAAAAAAAAAAATCACATGCAACAGCATTTTTAGTAAAAATGTGTAATTATCAGAATGTCGAAACAGATGTTTATGGTTGTATTAAGATGCAAAATGTCTGTGTTTCCTGTTTTGTTTTCTGAAATGGGTCAAACATGTCTACATAAAATACAAAGTAGGCCTGCAACATAAAAGAATGTCTTATCCCTGCCAAAAAATTCAACTTTCAGTACAGTAAATTAGCCTGGCTTAGTCTAATATTGTTTCTTACCAGGTGTAACTCATCAAAACACAAGAGAAGTCTAAACAGAAGTGAAGGAAGGGAAAGATGGGCTGCTCATTCTTCCTTTTTGTGTCTTTTGGGCTGAGCAATCAGTCCTTCAAAATTGAAACAATTCTTGCAGCTATTTGAGGCAGCCAAAATGAGAAACTGTGTAATGAATATTTAACAGTTGGATTTTCAGAAAAGCCTACACCAAAAGAGCTTTTGTCACTGAATCATTTGAGTGCAGAATGTTCTTTTGTTTTCTGTTCCACATGCACATGTGAAGAACAGTTAAGTGTCAGTGTAGAGGTAGCACATGCGTCATCTTTTGTCAGTGAGTTCAAAAATTCTGTACACCACCACACCTGAAGGTAGTCCACTACAACCCCTTCAAACTGGTCTTTGGAAAGTGAAGGTCGTCGCATGGATCGCAGCACTGGCAGCCTCATCTTCAGCCTGCGATTCTGACCTGAGGGGGAGACTCTGTGTTCAGTTTAACTGTTATCAAACCTACAAACCTAATCTACTACAAATTATGTTCATATGTATGAGTTATTTTTGTGCATGTATCTGTAAAACTAACTAACTGAGGACATTGGTCAGTTACTTTCTACTATGCCCATGAGTGGAAACTAAAACCATGGTTTAGTTAATAATTAAAATGTCAGTGCTGACCACTATGATGACGTGTGGCACAAACTGATTAATGGAAATCACTGAAGCAAAATAAAACAAATGGTAAAGGCTTTACAATAAATCCATCCTTGGGTTACTCTCTGCCGGAGGCCTGATTTTTTGAGCGAAGGATCAATTAACTCCTGGAAGTCGAGGATGAACATGATCACGATGCCCTCCTCGTTTTTTACTGGGACAATATCCACCAGGCACGGTCTCCAGGTCTTTGCACAGAGAAAGAGAGAGGTAGATGAGGCAGACATCACAGGTTAGCAGCAGGGGCACCCGATTTGAACCGACCTCTTGATCTGCAGTCAAATGCCCCCACCACTGAGCTTATACCCCTGACACTCCCCTCCCTCTCACTGCCATTTGATCTTTTTCATGAGGTCACGATTTTAGGGGAGGCCATTAGGGAGGAAACCACAGGAGGGAGGGACATAGAGAGGGAGAGAGGGTAAGGGAGAGACACTGAAAGCTCAAAAAGGCTAAATGTGCAACACTTCCGTCAGGTCTAACTTCACACTGCAATCAGTGTGGTCTAAAAATAGAAATGGGGGATAGGGCTGATCAGAAACACGCACACAGACACACAGAAGAACATACATCTACACACACTGAGTGCCTGCATTCAGTCCTATTCACACATCCACTTTAAGGAAAACTCTGACAGGAATTTAGTCTGGAGGTAAAGAAAAAAATCAGCCAGTGAGAGACTTGTTCTGAATCATTGTACCCACTTGTTCACATTTTTTTCTGCCTGTTCAGATTGGGAGCACAGTAGGAAGCAGGAGACAAAACAAATAGATGCTTAGTGGATTTCAGCTGGCATGCTGATCGCATTTCCATGACAACAGCTCTCTAGACTGCACCCATCATCGTCCAGCAACAAAAAGACATGTGGCTGTGTGACAGTAAATGTGTCGGCTTATGGTGGTGATTGTGATCATCCTCAGCCTGGTGTGTATGCTTGCCACCATCTGTGTTTCTGCCTCAGCGGTAGATAAACAGGTGAACAAGGAATTAACAGGTGAAAGAGATCAAGGAGGCGAAACGCAGACCTCCACACAGGTCAGTCTGCGACTGGTGGCAGCGTTAAGGTTAAGTCTGAGGTTCAAGAGGAAATGGAGCTTTGAGAGGAGAGAACATTGAGTTAAATGCCAACATATGAATTACAGATCAAAAGTTTAAATGTCTGTCTTACTGTGTTATTTCTTTGTGTTTTCTCACTCTGTTCCCTCATCCCCCATCTGTGATAATTATACTTTCGTTTGCACATAAGTTTTCTAAAATCAAATTTTCACACGAAAGATAAACACAGATTGAGGATGTGAAGGAAAGCAGGAGAACACTGATGAGGAGGGAGGGGGGAAGGGACACAACTAATAAACCAATATGGAGAGGAGAAGGAAATAACGTGCATGAATAAGAACTGGTCGTGAAGAACAGATTAAGAATATGGTGGTGAGTCCTGCCTGCCTGGTCTCGCTGGGGAGGTGACTTGTGTCGAGAACATTATTATGTGACGTAGTTTATCGAAGCAAAATTGATCGACCACACGATGTCTGATTTTCTAGATCACAGAGAGACTGTAGTGGTTTGGCAAAAAGAAAAAGAAACATGGCAGGTTACTGGCAAATGGTTGCCACACATGACGCGAGACTGAGATTGCTTTTGTGGATCACCACTGGACGATTTCATTTTAATGATTAATTCAAAATTGGAATGATTGTGCAGTTTGACTAACTAACAACAGAAATGTGATGTGGAGAAAAGTATTTACAGAACTAGTAAAGATTTTTGTATGTTTCTGAATAAGGAGGACTGCTCATACAAAATCATCCTTGTACATCACTACACTGTGTTGAAATGATTGCTATAAGACTAAATGGACAGGTTTAGAATTGTTTTTTATAGTGGTAATTTATAGACAACAGAAACATCAAGTTAACTTCATCACCTGTACCAACATCTATCATGCATACAACCAGGAAAACTAAGTAGGTGACTAGAAACAATAAAACAACTTTTCAACTTAAAGTTCACCCTTAAAGTTTACATAGAACCTTAAAAAGTGTCAGGTTTAGATCAATTAAGATTAATTAATCCTTTAGGTTGATGATACATGCTGCAAGGAGCAATACACAATCAGCTATATATATTCAATCTATTAGTGCTTTTTCCATCACCTATAATCAGATTTAAGAGTGTGACTAGTAACATATAAGTAGCCAAATAGCAGCAAATAAGGATAGATGGCTGAAGTAAATCTGGATTAGTGTGTGCTATCCGGTCTCTTTTCAGAAGATGGGGGCAACAGGGAACATATGGATAATTATGGTGACTATATTTCATAACAACTGCCGCCCAACAGGACAGATTTTGTGATATCCAGTTCTACCCAGGACTCAACGTTGCAAACACACCTGCTGTGGGTTTTTAATCTCTTTATCTCTCAGCATTTCACCTTCCCCCGCTTACCTTCCTTAGCGAGTATAGATCTCCACCTGCGCCCTCTGAGCCAAGCAGGCCTGTGCCAGCTGGGCCAGGGCGCTTCAGCGGTGCCGGCCCCACCAAGAACTGGCAGGGCTGCTGCACGATCTCCGCCCTGGTGAAACCAACATCTGACAGAAGCCCTCGTTGCAGATGATGCCACAGTTCTTCATCTGAGCGCTAAGCGATCACAAACTTGGGCGATCTGGAAGAGTGACATGCTTGTGGGTCATATCTTGCTTAAAACGGCAAAGGCTGAGCAGTTAACACATTGCTCAAAGGTGCTTTATCAGTGGCATTTACCATAAATATTAGGGAAGTTTAATTGTAGGACAGTAGAGAAGAACAGGGGTTTGAAGTTTTGAGGCTGGTTAGACAAACCTTGTCACAGATAGATAAATTCCAAATTTAATGCCTCAATAAATTTTACACTTCAAACCCTCAAGATTACTTTGAACCGAGGTTAGATTTAGCTACTGTCTCATATATATGTGATAATAAAATTGAATTACTAAAGTTTTGGACTGTCAAAGTTTATTTTCAGCAAATAGGAAATAGGTGGGAAAGAGAAATAACGTTAGTTTTAGCCAGGCGGCTATCTCGCTTAGCTAGCTTTGCTTGAACTTTGGGTGTTTTTAGCTCTGTTTTTTTTTGGTAATATTGATTATGATATAATGTATTTTAATGCCTATATCTGATAAAGGCGTTTGCTCGAACAGGCGTTCCAAAGAAAGTGTATGGAAGGACTAGGCAAAGGATTAGTTTTAGTATCTCCGTATTGGAAAAGGGAGTAGTACGCTTTCAGTCTCGAAAAGTGATTTCGATAGCTTATGGTTGTCATCTGCAGGGATAATGGGCCCTGGCAGATATACATTAATCTCATCATTGTTAAAATAGAGCATTGTTGCCTAAGGTATAGGGTGGATACAATATGATAATACATATGGGTAAAACCTGTTGCTTTGCAGGAAAGTGTAATTTTATTTGTGAATTTCTTTGTTCATTTAACTTGGTTACATTATTCTTTGTATTTTGTCCATGTTTTGTTGTTATACAAACAAAAGTGTTTATTTTCACTCGGCCACAGAGAGCTCAGAATAGGAGGATCAGAAGCAGGATATTGAAATATTCATTCTGATCGAACAGCAACGCTGACACTTGCTGCCTTTAATGCTCTGAGGCCAGCTGCATGTGTGTCAGGAATGATCACCTGATGCCCAGCATTATATTCCATTAGCTCACGTTCCATCACAAAAGAGGGACCATCACCGACACATTTAGAAAGCTGAAAAATCCATTCTCCGCAGACCTATATACCCATTTAGGATTTTGTACATCTCACATTGCACCAGTCAATCACGTCTTTTGTTAATATCATCGTAGAATAAAGAGGCTTAACAACACACCCTATATATCTACTGGAACATAATCAATTCAATGTCTGCTTTTCAAGCCGCCTTTCTTCCTCGGCATACTTCCACCCAGTGCCACTGGTCTCACTGTGACCACCACAGACTGGATGTAAGACAGAAATAACCCTGTGGTCCCAATCATTACTGACCAAACATGAAGTAGCTACAACCTCAGTCTGTTTCAGTCTGACATCCAATAATGCTCGAATCTGGAGCTTCCTTTTGATAGCATCTATTATGTAATGCCTTAATGTGTGTCCCTAAACGTGTAGACGCGCCACGTGCACGACCAGAGTGCACGCCACAGTGGTGCGTTTGGCAACGGTGTGACGATCAGAGTTTCGCCAGAGCCCCAGATACTGACTTCGACAGATGTGCTTTCCATCGAGGAGCTCACCATTTACTTTAAAGAGAGATCGAGGTGAAAAGTCCTCCTCTCATCTGCTGTGTGGCTTGCAAACAGGAATGAACCCAGCGTTCCACCACAGGATAACAAAGGCCAGTCGTAGGCTGTGATGTTGTATGCGTACTTTTCTATTTAGATCATTGAACCTCCATTATATTTTGAACAAAATTGTCCTAATTCACTTTGGCGGACAAAGCTTGTATATACAGCGTTATATTAATTGAATAATAACAGGGTCCTGATATAATAGTTTGAAACAATTTTTCATTTAAAGTTCAATTAAAGCTCATAGAACCCTTAAAAGTGTTTGTATGGATCAATTCAGATTATCTAACTTTTTGGTTCAGATGATACATGCTGCAAAGGAGCACACAATCAGCTGCAGTATTCGTCTTATTAGTGCTTTTTCCGATCACCTATATTCCAGGATTTATGACTAGTAACATATAAGAGCCAAAATAGCGGGCAACATGGACATAGATGGATGAAGTAACTGATTAGGTGTGTGCTATCCGGCCCTCAGAAGATGGGGGCAATGTGGAACATATGGATAATTACAGGACTATATTTACAACAATTGCTTGCCCACAGGATGACTTCAGGATATCCAGGTTCTACCCAGGGATCTGTTGCAAAACACACCTGTGTTTTTAATCCTTATTCCTTGCGCCCCACCTTCCCTGTTTACCTTCCTTAGCTGTGGCAGATCTCCAATTGCTCCTCTGAGCCAAGCAGGGCCTGTTAGCCAGCCAGGGCGCCTTCATGGTGCCGGGTCATCCCGCCAAGAACTGGAAGTAGGCCATGTATGATCTCTGCCCTGGTGAAACCTAAACATCTGACAGAAGCCCTCACAGTAGATGACACAGTTCTTCATCTGAGCTGCTGGCGCATCACAAACCATGAAATTTAGATGTTAGGTCATATCTGGTTTAAATGGCAAGTGCTGGCGGTGTTAACAATGTTCAAAGGTGCTTTATCAGCATTTAATACAAATATTAGGAAGCTTAATGTAGGACAGTAGGGATAAGGAAACAGGGTTTGAAGTTTTGAGGCTGGCTAGACAACAGAATTGTGTTCTAGCCTCATTAAATTTTATTTCAAACCCTCAAGATTACTTTGAACCGAGGTTAGATTTAGTTACTGTCTCATATATATGTGATAATAAAATTGAATTACTAAAGTTTTGGACTGTCAAAGTTTATTTTTCAGTAACAGGAAATAGGTGGGAAAGAGTAGCTAACGTTAGCTTTAGCTAGGCTAGCTGTGGCTATCTCGCTAGCTAGCTTTGCTTGAACTTTGGGTGTTTTTTAGCTCTGTTTTGCAGCTCTGCAAACTTAACGTGCTATTTTATCTTCAAGTATACGTTTATATGGCACAATGATATTTTACATTGTAAAACAAGTCTGAATATGAAGACCTACTTACTGCTTTCAGGTTTTGTGGGGTAGCACAGGTGCCTAATTAAAGTGATCACATTAGCCCCTGCTACTGGGAACAAAACACCTTTAAATTCATGTCAATCTGTTCCTTACTCTCATTTGCTAATTTTAAGGTATTTACAATACAATTACACTTACACTTCTTAAGATTTAATCAAATACAGTAAAGTATACGGTGTTCCAAATCTTCTCCATGGCTTTGTCACTAATGAGGTCTGCCATTATAATGAACAGCTCTTCCTCCTCTGCACTCCACAATCAGCTGAAGTGGAACTAATGAAGTCCACCTTTCCATGGTGCTAATGCTATTAGCGTCACAATTTCCCCCATGGGACTGAGGAGGAACAGGTGGGCACTCTTAACAGAAGAGCCTCTGTGGCGTCACACCTAACTTGTGGGAATTTACAGGTGTTTGACGCCTGTCACGATTAGCCTGTAAGATTTTTCTGACATTTTTAATTAAACTCGTCTTATCCACGTTTGTCATAGAGTTTAATTAACTGCCTACATCTCTATGCAGTTATTGTTATTATTCATTCTGATATGTTGTCTCTATTTACTTTCTATTTACTTCATACTTTGCATATTTGTTTGTTTTATGTGTTTTTTAAATGTGTTTTATTTTGTTTAATAACTAAATTTACCTCACCCATATTTGCCCACAGCTAGAATACATTTTTATATGTTTGTATTCATTATTTCTTCCTTTCAGCAGTCTGCATGGAATTGCAAACTGAACAGAATAAATTAGGCTGGGATGTTAGTTCATCTGATGTGGCCTCCCACCAGCCGATGACCCTGCGAAGAGGGTCAAACCACTACCAATAATCTCTCCTCCTGGCTGAACAGTGTCAGGTGATGGTTTTTCCTGGGCTGTCAAACCTTTAATGCTGAGTATCTCAGAGTTACTTTGCAAATCCTGAATAGTAATTTTAAGCTCGTATACCATCTAGTTCCTGTTATTGATGATTCTAATGTACGTGGCGCCGGCAACAGCCGCTATGCCAAAAACACTGTCCGCCATGAAAGTGAATTAGGACAGTTTTGTTCGAAGGCCGCTAATGGAGGAGTTCAATGATCTAAATGAAAAGTACATACATAACCTCTGCAGCCTCTGACTGGCCCTTTTATTATCCTGTGGTGGAACTGGGTTAAACAGCTCTCCCTGTTTGCAGCCCACACAGATGAGAGGAGGGGACTTTTCTCTCAGTCCCTCTCTTTAAAGTAAATGGGTGAGCTCCTCTGATGGAAAGCACATCCTGTCCAAAGTCATTATCTGGGGCTCACAGCGGAAACTCTGATCGTCACACCGTTGCTAAGCAGCACCACTGTGGCACGTGCACTCACCTGGTCGTGCACGTGGCTGCGCGTGCACACACACACACGTTTAGGGACATACAGTAAAGGCATTACATAATAGATGCTTCTCAAAAGGAAGCTCCACAGATTCGAGCATTGGCCCCAGATCTAATCAGACTGAAACAGACTGAGAGTTGTCAACTACTTCTCCATGTTTGGTCAGTATCTGATCAGGACCACAGGGTTATTTTCTGTCTTACACATCCAGTCTGTGAGTGGTCCACAGTGAGATAAAGTGTGCTTTAAGGTGGGAAATGTGCCAAGAGGAAAGAGAAAGACTGACTTGAAAAGCAGACATTGAATTGATTATGTTCCAGTAGATATATAGGGTGTGTTGTTAAGCCTCTTTATTCTACAAATGATATTAACAAAGACGTGATTGACTGGTGTACAATGTGAGATGTACAAAATCTAAGCTGGGCCTTATAGGTCTGCAGGAGAATGGATTTTTTCCCTTCCTAAATGTGTCAGTGATGGTCCCTCTTTACAGCCAGTGGAACGTGTGAGCTAATGGAATATAATGTAAGGCATCAGGTGATCATTCACAAACACACATGCAGGTGCAGTAACCCTCAAACATAAAAGGAGCGGCAGAGTCTGTCAGCGTTGCTGATACAGATTAGATAAGATATTTCAATGTCACATAAAAAGCCTGTCAGTCTGCCTCCTGTTCAGGCTCTGTGGCCCGAGTGAAAGAGCTAAATAACACTGAACACAATAAAACTAGACAAACATGGACAAAATACAAAGAATAATGTAACCAAGTTAAATGAACAAAAGAAATTCACAAATAAAATTACACTTTCCTACCAAAGCAACAAGGTTTTACCCATATGTATTATCATTTTATGTGTATCCACCCTATACCTTAGGCAACAATGCTCTATTTTATGATGAGATTAATGTATATCTGCCAGGGGCCCATTATCCCTGCAGATGACAACCATAAGCTATCAGAAATCCTTTTTCAGAGACTGAAAACATTACTACTCCCCTTTTAATACAGGAGATACTAAAACTAATCCTTTGCCTAGTCCTTTTACGCACTTTCTTTGAACGCCTGTTTCAGGCAAACGCCTTTATCAGATTACTTAAGAGCATTTAAAACACATTATATCATAATCAATATTACCAAAACGATCTAACTCTTGCTGTGTATATTTAAAATTAGGAATGTGCATATTGTGAAGGGTTAAACGTTTAGTTCTTGTCGCTGGTGGATGTTATAAATGACACAGTGTGTATCATGTCAGAAACACATGGCTTTATAAACTCACTCGTTTCGCGTGCACTTACTTTGCTCGTCGAATTTCCTGATGATAGTGTCCAGGTAGGTGTTCTGGAGCGCAACATGACCGCGTCTCACAGGCATTTTGGTGCTGAGAGAAAAGACTTCTCCGACACATGAACCTTGCTATTTAAGTTTTAAATAAAACAATAAAAATAAACAAAATAGAAAGGAGATTTCAAGGGGGAGAGATTTAAAAAAATCTCTCTCCACGTGCAGGACGACAGCGGGGTTTTGTTTCTCTCAGGCTGCCGCTGCTGGTGAGGGATGAAGCGCTGGAGAATGATGGAGAGGAGGTCTGGTTGCCAGGGCGATAGCAGATGCAGGATGTTGCCGGCTGACAATGCGAATAAAAGTAGACAAAGATATTGTAAAAGCCACATACAACATCATTTAAGGTTTAAAAAGAAAAACAAACGGTGCACACTTCATTGTTCCCACGGTTTGTGGTCCCCTGCTCAGTGCAGGGAACCTGTTTCTGGAAAAGAAGTTGTGAACGAAAGCTGTTGAGCGCAGAATTTCTGAGTTTGTTTTTATAATCGCAGCATTATCCCCCAAGTTTGGACACCGCACGATAAGGACGGCGGAGAAGAAGCTCCTATTAGCCAGATTCCCTGGATCCACTCCCCTTCCACCGCCCCCCGGCTCGACAAGAGCAGCTGTCAGCAGCGGCAAGTCAGCCTGAGTAAGCGAGGACAAACATGGAAGTGGGGTTTAATTAGTCTTTCAAAAGAAAATGTCCATCACAAATTCCTCAAACCCAAGGTGATTTCTTCATATGTCTTGTTTCTAATGTCTTGAGCATGAATCAAGTAATCGACTCATTGTTTCAGCTTTATCATACATCTAAATTCGTGACTCAGACATTTCTATTCTTAGTCCCTAAATGTGCTATGGTTGCAACTCCATATTTAAAATTTAAAAAATCCATCTTTACTATAGTTAGGAAATAAGTATATATACAGACGAACCACCTAGTTTTTGTCATCGCTGAGTGAAAGGTCTCAAATGCCCAGAAAATTCAATTGTCCTTCTGGATCAAGACATTTTACGATTGTAAAAAAGCATGACTACTACTAAAATACTACTACAGATACTACTACTATATTTCTAAAGGGATCTCATCAAGGGGATCTTTTATTTTGAAATCCATCTCCTAAAGCTATGTTTATTGCATTGTGGATGACTTGACAGTGGTCTGACACTGACAGAGTACAGACCCTCATCGGTCTACTCTGCTTACTCGACATCACAAGTCTCTGTGCTCGAAATAGCAGCATCCTCTTTCTCTGTGGCTGCCATCACACTTCTGTGTATTATATTAATCTATAGTAATGATAAGCTTTGAAATGGCACTCTTGTGTGGTATGGTTTTCTGTGTGTGTGTGTGACAGTGTGTGTGTGATGTCCCCTTTCAGTGGGACCAGAGAAAGCATGAGGATATTCCTTTGTTATTCATAATGTTTGCCTGCTCCAATATTATGAATCACATCAAACTGATGAGGTAGATAAGAGAGAGCTGAGGGTCAAAAGCAAAAAAGGAAAACAAACCATGGTAGTACCGTCAGGTGAGGAGATGAGGTGGTCTGCTTTTTACCTACATGACACCGTGTGACTGGAAATTTCCAGCCTAGATTTTACTGTACCACAGGCAGACATGCAAACTGCAGTGGGCCTACACATGAGCTCCAAATGTGACAAACTCATAAATAAAAAAGATTTGTGATACAGCTTTGATGAATTGTGTTTTCACCTGGATTCCAGTCTCATAACTTAAAGGACGCCACCAGCTCCCTGAACCCAAAGAGATGCCAGCAGCTCACTCAGAGACAGAGCAGACATTCAGGCCAGAGTTTCATTTGTATACCTACTGAAAGGTCAGCTGGAGAGGCTCCAAGTGGCTTCTTGACACACACTGCACATTGTTAGTTCTGTTTGGGAATGGCTGCCATAGAAGAGTTTCATTGACCAACTGGGGCTGAGTGATGTTTACTGCTGAGTGGTATTTACAGGTCTGTCTCTTGGCGGCTCCCACCACACCTCCTTTTCCTTGATATGTCTCCAACTGACACAACACCTGCACTTATTTCATTTGTCTTAATCTAAGATACTTCATTATATTTATTCCAAGGGATACATGAACTTTACTGAGTCTGAGACAATTTATGACCCTCTGAGCTGGCAGGTTGGTGACCTAAGAAGCCATCACTCCACTTTGTCCAAAGAAAAGCAGCTGGTATGAGCACATGTTCACTGATACAGTGGTTCAGTCAGTAAAGTGTGCTCAGAGATCAGAGGGAACGTGGCTTCACAGTCCGGCAGACGGGCAGAGGTGGTTGCTCTGTGTTTTGTCTCAATGGTCTTGATGAAATGAGGGCTAAAATTAACCAAAGAGCTTCCCATGACCCGTTGGTGTGAGAGCCAAGTAAGACAGGAATGTGCACAAAAGAGGGCAACATACACATGTGAGTTTGTGAGGACCTGCTGCAGCTTCCTACCCATTATTTTCACCTATGACAACTTTTACTACCTTGTCAGTTCGCTGTGTGATTATTAGTCTAATAATTTGTCTCCTTTTATTACTCAATAACTCAATTTATCTTAAATTTGATGTCTTCATGTCGTTGACTTGAAGCAAAAGCAACATATCCCACATCTGAGAAGCTTAATGTTTGACATTTTTGCATGAAAACTACAAACACTACTTAATGATTAATTGTCAAAAAAAAGTTGCAGATGATTTTACTGTCATGTGATTAATCAGTTTACCAACCAGACAGCTGCTCTCTTAAGCTGTAGTGTATTTTGTTGCGGGTTCAGTTCAGATGCAAATTATTCTCTATTATCAGAATAACAAATTGTGCAGATTTGAGGGTGGTATGTGCTCTCTGCTACGTTGAAATTATTCGCTGCACCCATGAGAAGCAACACCAGCGTTCACTGGGGAACTAAGGAATGTCTCAGTGGAAGAAAATTGTACTGTACTATATAATGAAGAGTATTTTCAGTCATGTCTACATCTATTGGATATCTGTGCTTGTGTATTTCAACAACAGGGTTGGCATTTTCTAATGAGACTGTGTGCCTGTGTGTATTCATGTTTTCTACAGCGTACATGACAGCTGTTGTCACCTCGCACCGACTGTGGAAAGATAATGAACTTAAAAATGCCCATCTCTGTCACCTTTCACTCCTTCCCAGTGCCCATGGAACAGGACTGGACGGGAAAGTGCTTCAGAGACAGACGTCAGGGCCCGCACCCCCAACCGCCTGAGAGTTTTATCTGCCTGGAATTCCTTCAGCTCAGGGTCACCTTCAGTGCAGACCCTGAAACCCTTCATTCCTCTGATAAGAGCCGGGCAAAAGAGATACATACTGTACTTTACATGCACCGAGTCACACTTCAAAACACACATCACTCACATCATCACAAAGGAAACACAGCCAGAGGAACATGTCTATGAGTGTTCTCTATGAGGTTTTCATGATTTTCTCCACAAAAAGAAATTAGCCACGAATGCCACATTCATGTGCTGGTGGGAAGGTCCTGGACTTCCATGTTGGGTCTTGAAATGCACTGCGGTCACTTATTACTTCATTTACACAAATGTTTACTTTGGCCAACTGTACACATGCTTAGATGCATTTGTGTGAGCACTTTTTTTTTTTTTACCATACTGAGAAGGTTTCTGATGTCATCAGAATCTTTCATTTCTGTCTTAAATTTCGCAGATAAAAAACAGAAGACAAGCAAAAGACAGGACATACTGGGATCTTTATGCTGCCTGAGGAGGAGTTAGATTATAGCTGCTCTTATTTTTGTCTTAATGCTTCTATTTAACCCACAGAATCAATAAAAATGTTCACTCCTTTTAATCCTTTTAATTTAGATGATATTCTGAGCTACTCTGAATGTTCATTACCATCTGTTCTTACAATTCATTTGCCCATATTGAAATGAATTTTTACAGTATATTATATGGCACATAAATGCTACTTGACCCCTCACAAACAGAACAGCCACCATACTGGGATCTGACTGCAGCGTTGCCAGAGTCAGTTCGAGCTTTCCTAATTGGGAGAAATGCTGTAATTGTTATTTTATGGTGGAAGGAGCCAAATAGACCCAAGATGATTTAGAGACTTGAACAACTCTTAAAAAGGATGTGATAGTGATTATGAAATGGAAATCATAGGAAGGGGGTTGCATTATTTCAAAACTGTGCAAAAATAGCACTCACATACTCACATGTACACTGAAACAGAATTTATTTGAATATGAGTGGTCTGACTCAATCAAATCAAGAGTGTATCTTAAAATGGTTTAAGTACAAATTTCCCTTCAACAGTATGAGCAAGAGGAATGACTTCAGCAAGCAAAAATAACTAACTAAAAAAATATGGGCATCTGACCGTTGTTTTAAGACAGAAAAACAGTTGAGTTTTTTTTTTTTTTTTTAAGTTTAAAAGTTTTAAACAAACTATTTATGAGGACAGGATAACCTAAAGTCCTCATCTCATCTTCTATGTAAGTTTCTCTTTCTATAAAATCAATACAGTGACACTATAGGTAACAGACTTTTTGTCAGGTGCTTGATAATCAGGTGCAGGTGTTTATTTGCATCTGAGGCAACACTATTTTTGGACACAGTTATCTCTCTGCTTGGATATACAGTAACACTCATAATGAACTGTGATATCACAGGACGTGAACCCATCTGCACAGAAGTATAACAATCAGTCATGATGAATAGTGTCTTTTTGCTGCTCTCAGCCCTATGATACCCTAAAGTTAATGTCAGCATATGTAACACTCATTCAGTGAGATCAGTGCTGATATACTGTATGTATGCATCAGAGCACGACCATGACGATTTTGAAATATGTTGAACAAAACAAGAGGCATCAGTTCTAACAAACAAAATGTTTTATTGTTGTTAAGTTAACATGATGTCATAGCTTATAGCATTGGTAAAAACTAATGTTATATTCACATCTGCAGAGGTTTCTTCCAAAAAAAACCACAAAAAAAGCAGGATTCAGCTGCATCTTTGCTACAAGACTATTTAGGATCGACATTCAAAAAAAACAAAACAAAGTGAATACAAGAGAGGGCTGCGTGTTATTGGGAGAAACAGAAGACAGGGTTGTGTGACGGGGGTGGACGTTGTGGAGGGGAGAAGGTGGGAGGCACATGGGAACACGAATCACAGCGTGTCCTTGGCGATGAGCACAGAGACAGCCAGCTTCAGCGCAGCACCACTCTCATTAGTGGCAGGGCCTGTCAGCACGGCTACAGTCAGCAGGGCGTCCAATAAATCACAAGGCTTGGATTACAGTGTCTGAGCTGTGACGTCCATACATCCATCCTTACATTCAGCCTCCTTTCCTTTTTACCCCAAAATCCTTCCCTTTAAAATAAAAAACAAACAAAAAACAAGGGTTCCTGGTGCACTGCTGGGCTGTGGGATTTGTTGGTTATCTCCACAACACTCTCTTCCATCTCTACATCTCTCTCTCTCCTAGCAGTCGAAACACTACAGAAATTGGTTGAATTTGGAGGAGTGAGGTTCTGGAAGCTGGAGGGCAAAGGTCAAGTCAGTTTCCAGACACCTCCTCCACACCTCCAGCCTCGCTCTGTCCCTGTCACCTCTGCTCGATAAGTGGGCATGTCCTGACACGTTCTGGTGTCAAAAAATTATGATGTCTTATCAGGTTGTGTTCAAGAGACAGAAGATGCCACCAGCTGAGTGTGTGGTGAATAAAGGGCTCGGAAGAGTAGAGGTAAATTCATGTAGGAAATTTTAAAGGCCCTACACACTCAGCTGTTTTCACTTATATTTGCTGATTAGACCTCTTCTCAGGACTGCGTAGGTTTGTACAGACCCTGCTGTCTCTCCTGTTAGTTTTGTTGCAGCAGTTACAGATATAAATGCACGTGGCCACATGGCCATAGAGGTCACCACAGTCACTTTGAGTGGCAAAAACCAATGCATTCAGCGTCTATCGTTGGTGCAGTCACATGGGGGAAAAATCAGAACTGAAATAGTAAAGACTTTTTTTGTGAAATTGATTGCTCAAAGAGATTCAGAGAGAATTCAGGCAGACGTTTCTTTTTAACAGACGACTGACTGAAGAGAAAAATGGATCACTGAAATTTTGTGAGACAATTGGAATCGTGACGCCAAAACTTGGATGAAAGTGGGCGCATCTTTGTGTAAAAATCATTTCAGTTTGCACTCTGCAGTTGTTTCTCCTGGATTGCCCTTTACCGTCTCTGTATGTCTGATTTTGCTAATAAATCCTGCTCTGCTCTTGTGTGTTTCCAGGCTTTGTTTAGTGTACTTCCTCTGTGTCAGAATAAGGTACACACAGTATACTGTATGTGTCTGTAAATTCAGTTCCTGGCCACAGTGTTTACAGACCAGAGAGATATATTCTTTGTTTGTTTTGCTTCTTCTACACATTCAGAGCAGCCACAGGAGAGCTCAGAAAAACCCCAGCATGGCTCTGGCCAATTCACACCTGAGAACAGGTCTAATCAGTAAGAGGTGAGACTAATTGAAAACACATGTGCATGTGTGCAGGGCCTTGAATACATGAAGCAACATACAAGCAGAGGTTGATGCTGCAGGAAATTAATGAAATGTAAAATAGCACCAGTCAAGGGTTAAAAATCAGCCCAGATTCACCTGTCATTCTGACAAAAGCTGCTCTAACATACACAAACCTCTAATTCCCTGCCTAAATCCAATTCTGACATCTGCAAACCCCAACTCTCTCGTACTTCCATTGCCAAATCTCACATACACAATAACCACATGTCAACCTCCACCACGCTATATATTAGCTGAACACGATCGCTACATTTCAAGGCCTCTTCTATGGCAGCTAACCTGAAACAATGCTAAAAATCTGGTCTGTCAGTCCAAGTTAAACAGATTACCAGTCATTTCTAGCAGTTTTTACTGGAACAAGCTACAGACCATCTAAGATGAATGGCCTAGATCCAACTCAAGCTAATAGTGGAGCTGTACAAAAAGCTAAACATGGATGTTTTTGGCAGAAATTCTAGTGATGACATCTCACAGTACTTGATGGTTATAATGTGGTTATAGAACAGATTAGTCTAAGGATGATGACAAAAATGAAATGGCTGACAGGGCAGCTTTGGGGTTTGGGAACAAAAAAATGTAATAATATGCATTTAAAATCCTCATATTGTGACTGAGGATGAGCTGCGAGAACTGGCTGTAAAACTTCAAGGAAGATCTTTGTGTTCAGTGGTTGATTCCTTAATGATCTGAAAAGAAAAAGAGACCAGAGTTTTAAAAAATAGAACAACAAATCTCTGGTGAGTTTTTGTATTAGTTGCACAAGGCATCAGGTGTGGAGAGCCACAGTGAATGATTGTGAAAACCTGCAGAAGGGTTCAACATTGCCCCCCAGAGGGATTGAGTAAGAGGTGCAACGTGCAGATTGGCCTGCTTCACTGTGAGCGAGTGCTGCTCTGTAAAAGCACGTACCTCCCCATCTCTGGTCTCCACAGTTCGAACCAGGATGCTCCTCTTCACGTGGGCCTCTGGGGTTTTGGTGTCCAGATTAGTTTCTAAAATATGAACAGAGAGAGAGAAAGGGAACATTCAGTGCAGTCTAGTAAATGGTGGTTTATTATTTCCTGCTCAGAGGCCTTTTACTGTGCCCAGAGGATGGTTGCTTATAATTTTGATTCTGTGATCTTTTATTTGGTTTCCCCTTCGGGCTAAAATGCATGTGTCCAAAACGCAAAAGCAACTACATCAATAAAGGGAGAAATTGTGTGGGTCACATTTTGTACTGACCTCTAAACTGCAGGTTGGCAAAGCTCTGAACTGGAATAGTGATCCTGGGGGAACAGATAAGAAACAATAACATCATATATACTTGGTTACATTTTGTAAGTTGTGTTATATCCAAACCAGTCCACCAGCTCTCGCTCACCTGCTCTCCTCTCCCTCCAGCAGCTTCCTGTAGGTGGCAATCTCAATATCCAGGGCCAGCTTGACGTTGAGGAGGTCCTGGTACTCCTGCAGGTGCCTCGCCATCTCCTCCTTCAGTGCCTGGATCTCCTCCTCCAGATGGCTCACTGTATCCTGGTAACCAGCACTCTCCATGGCGAAGCGGTCCTCCATCTCCCGGAGCTGGCGTTCCAGAGACTCATTCTGACAGAGGAGAGACAAGATGTAATGAACCATGCAGTTAAAAACCCAGTAATGAACACACAGCCAGCAGCTGATTGTAGTTAACTGAGGTTTCACTTAGTGTCCTATTCAGATTCATTTTAAACACTAACAGTGTTAGTTTTTCCACTTTAATTACTGCTTCCTCTTCTTCTACTACACTTTTTCAGTTACTTACTCTGCTGCTTCTTCGATTATTTCTGTTTTATACCAACTCTATAACTGCTACAACCACTGCTACTGCTTTTTACCACCACTCTCTGTTGTTTTGTGTTTGACATAGTCTCATTTAAGATGAGCGATATCCTGAAAACAGATATGTTCACCAGGTTAGCAGCAAACTTGTTGTACAGTTACTGTAGCAGGTTGTGTTCAACAGGTAAAACAATATTTTGACACAGTCTTGTTACTTACTGTTCCACGGAGAGCCTCCAGGTCACAGGTCACCACTTGGATCTGGCGCCGGTATTCGTTGGCCTCCTGCTTGGCCTGGCGTAAGGCTTCTGTGTTTCGACTGGCTGCATCTGTCAGGTCAGCAAACTGTATACAAAGACAGACAGTACACTGGCCTCTGAGTCTGTGTGATGTCCTTTACTACAAGTCTCCTCACAAGAACTGTCACTGTTACATCTTGTCTTATTTGATGCTGTATCACTCGTACATGCTACATAAAAGGCTTATCTTCGTTTTCTGACCTTGGACCGGTACCAATCCTCTGTCTCCTGCATGTTTTGAACTGGCCATGGTCTCATACTGGACCCTGATGTCTCTCAGAGCAGCAGTCAGGTCTGGTTTGGACACATCCAGGTCAACATGCACCTGCTGGGCCAGGATCTGCTCCTGTAATTCACGCTGCTCCTGAGGAAGGGAGGGGATATTGGAAAAAAGTTAAAACCAAAGCAAACATTTAAGAGTAAAATTATGTTAATTAGCAGTAACTGACTCACTATTGTCTTCCACCTCGTTATTTCAACTTCATTCTTACCTCCTCGTGAATCTTCTTCAGGAAGTTTATCTCATCCTGCAGGGCATCGATCTTCCTCTCTAACTGGACACGGTTTAGAGCTGCCTCATCCACATCCTACATGCAAACAAGGATCCACACAGAGGAATGAGAATCAGACATACGGAATATCTGTATTATTTAGATGATGACTCCAGGAAACAGAATTACCTGTCTGAAGGAATTCAAATTGTTCTCTGCGTCCTGTCGGAGGCCAATCTCATCTTGCAACCTGCACAAAAAAAACAAAACAATAACAGTAACGATAACAGGTGAAACACATGCCATACAACATACCAATAGTAGCTTACTTTTTTTTTTTTTCTTTATGGCTCAGCCTCACCACGAGAGAAGCAGGCATACAGTATTCTGAATTTCTAATCAGACTTTCCAGTATAATGAAGAGTCAAGCTGTGAGGACTGAAAACATATTTCTACCATTTTACTGTGAGCTTCAGTGCTGCTCCCCGTGCTGCAGGGACGACGGGGGCTCAGCTGAAAGGGCAGCTTACGCATCATTACACATTCACTCCAATCTAACAGCCAGAGGCCTTTCCCACGGGATGGAGTTCACACTCACACACACATATTCACAAAAAGGATCCATATACACACAGCCTCGCACACAGACACACACCACCCTGCAATCCATCTGCCACACACACACAGAGACATGGAAACAGAAATGCTCAGACTTGGGGTAACATCTGTACAGCTTCACGCAGAGTTCGCTGAATGGAGTGTTTCGGAAGAGAGGCGCAGGAGTCACAAAAGTGGTGACCTTTGACCCTCTCAGCCACGACCATCACTATTCACTTCGTGTTCTCAGAGGGGACCAGCAGCTGCGTGGTAATCAGAGGGTGAAGAAGTAAAGTTTTCCACCCTCAGGGTCATTCAATCACTCATTCTCCTGACTAAATTCAATTATAGATTCATGCCACGTGTGCACCATAAGTGAAAAAAGCTGGATATGCGACTGCAGGGAATCAGTGCTTTAGAGTAACAGGGGACAAGAGAACATCTGCCTGGCTGTCTGCTCCCTTTGTGAAGGGCTACCATTGTGTTTGCCTCATTCCTCCACACTCACTCAATGAGTGAGGGGTTCAGTCAGGATCAAGTTTGTAAAGAGGGATCCAGGAGTAAAGCTCGGGCAGAGCACAGTGGTCTGCATTCCAATGAATCAGAGACAAACCAAATCAGCATATTAATGCATTTGTAATTTGAAAAACAGACAAAACTCTCAGCTATCCAACAATCCTGTCTTATTTTAATCTGAGAGACATCAAAGCTAGTCTAACTGAATTAAGTTTTCTTCCTCTGGTATTTCACAAAATCCTGAAAACAACCAATGCACAGTGCCAAAGCTAAGTTGACCAAAGGCTGTTTGTCTACACATCTGTGAACAACCTTTGATAGTAGTACATTTACATTTTACTGGATGTGTTCCTGGTGCTGCTTTGCTTTGAACCAACAGCGTTAAAATGAGAGTACAACAATTCTTACAGACTGAAAACAGAAACTCTCTGAAATAATAAGCTCTTTGGTCGTGTTTGTGGCTCCAATAAAGGGTTTCTGCATTTAATTTCTATTCTTGACGTATAAAAATTTGTGCAAGAATCTCTCTACATTTCTATTTTAGCTCAGATTATATTATTTTCCAGGAAAATTTACAGGTTAATCATTTTGATTAATGTCAGCTGGAACATAAATATCACTTCTTCCATCATCAAAAAGTACAAATAAGGAGTGCAAAGAACAGGGCAATTTAATTTGTAAAACACTAACATGAAAGGCTGATTTTACTACTGTGTGCATAACATTAACATGATCCTCCACCCACAGGGTCCCACCCTGTTTCCTCCTACCTCTGCTTGAGCGTTCCTACATCTGCAGCCAGATTGTCCCTCTCTATCTCCAGCCGAGCTTTGCCAGCGGTGAGACCATCCACCTGCCGTCGCAGATCTCTCAGCTCCTCCTGGTAGATGTCTCCCAGGTGGCTGGGCTCCTTCCCCTTGAGCTGGTTCAGCTCTGCCACCAAGACCTTATTCTGCTGCTCCAGCAGGCGCACCTTCTCTATGTAGCTGGCAAACCGGTCATTCAGGCCCATCATCTCCATCTTCTCATTGGTGCGAGTCTCCTTGTACTGGGCCTTCATCAGGGAGTCAGCCGAGAAGTCCAGCCGGTCCCCGGGGCTCCCCAGGAGCAGGGCCGCGTTGGCTGAGCCCAGGGAGATCCGAGATATGGGGCTGGAGTGGGTGAGTGTGCGAGGGGTGCCATGCCAGGAGAAGCGACCGGAAGAAAGGTTCCCAATCCTGACTGCTGTGGCGCTTGAGCCCCAGGGCCCAAAACGCTTCCTGTACGAAGACTGGAGTCTCTGACTCTCCATGATGGGGAATGAAGCTCTCTTGGGGCACAAGCAGGGCTTTTATAGAGGCAAGCAAACCCCCCCAAGTCCAAAGCATAGAGGCCACAGGTGGGGCAGAGAGAAGGAGGTGGCAGGCAGAATGACAAAAGGAGAGCGAAGGGTGGCTTACATGACACCTCAAAAAAGTTGTGTGCCAGGGATTATTCAGCTCGTCCACTCAACTTCAAATGTCTCTTGGCTTCCTCCCTCTCTCCCCCTCTCCTCCCTTCTCCCCGGCCTCTGACTCACTTTCTCTCTCTATCTCTCTCACTCTTACTTTCACCCCTTTTTGTCTGTCTCTCTTTCTTTCTGTTCCAACTGAATGAAAAGGAATTTGTGTGACAGGGTCTGGCCACCAATTCAACCTGACCACACATGCACAGAAACAGAGTTTGAACGAAGGGAAGGAGAGATTTTCATTCTTTAATCAGAGAAACTATCAGCAGATTGATGGAGAAGCAGAATCAAATACTGAATGTGTTTCTATGTGGCACATGTATAGTACAGTGTCCAACACAGAAACCTGCAGGATTGAATGAAATTACACTTTGGAAATACCTGTTTACTCTAATGGGAATAATTAATAATGGGAATAATGAAATGCTCACCAGTAAAAGTGTCAATCAGTGCAGGAATAACATTAACATGGTGATGAAATATCTTAATTATATTCTAATAATTCGTTTCTGTTTTCTCAGTTTTGTGGCATTAAATACAGTGTGTGACAACAAAAGGAAAACTTAACCAACTAAAGTGTATTTTGTGCTAAAAAAAAAAAAAAAAAAAAAAAAACTTTCTTGGCCCCAAATGAATCTTGTGCCCATTCGTATCTTGACAACATGTCCAAATATCATTACACACTGCTGTACATCTACATCTACATTTGTTTGACTGTTGTGCTGCAGGAGCACATGTACACATTTATTTACAGCAGGGGTGGAAAGTAGCCAAGGCTCCAGAGAGGCTGTAGGACTCTGGGGTGTTCACTATGTTGCTGGCTCCAAAGACAGATGGATGGTAGAGAGGAGGGGGGAGTGGGTTCAGACCTAATCTGAACCCTAAGAGACTAACAGAGGCTGCGTTACAAAACCATTTTCATCCATTTCCTTGACAACCACAGGGCCATGCAGCTACGTCAGAGCACTTCAGCTGATCTTCTGACTTCTTTTTGAAGAGGAGGTGATTTGTGGAGATGAAACTGTGACTGTCTGCTCTGTTTCTGTGTACAATATGTTTAATCTCACTTACTGCAAATACTGAATACTTTATAGACAAGTGAAAAATGTAGCTGAAAAAATCTATAAATATTGTCAGTTAAATATTAACAAATGTTTTTACTTTTCCTTTAATCAATTCAGAAGAAAGAGCAAAAAACGTTTTTTCTTTACCAATCAGTTGATAAAATAATTCTAAAATGATTTGACTTTTACATTTAGCTGCCACTCACTTAACAATTTTATTTTTTAACAAGCAACAATAAATGTAACTTTGACAGCAAGTGAGGCAGGTGTGATAGTCATGGATTACATAACTCAAGTAAGTGTTCAGAAGTGACTGGAAAACAATGGCTGTCTGGAAGTGGAAACAGCAGGAAAAATACATCCAAAAACCCACAACTGTGCAACATGCATTTCACAAGTTTCCAACAAAATATTAAGTTTAGTTCCTTCATTATTTGGAATTAACAAAGTAAAACTTGCAGAAACACTGGCATGGCCACTTAACTGCTGTGTTGCTACAGGTAGTAAAACCACAACACGAGTGGAATATAAAGGTCCTCTTTGTTACTGGGTCATAAAATCACAGGGAGTGGAAACCAGTGGTACTAGGAGACAGTGAATAAAGCCCCATATGACCCTACTATCTGGCTCCTGAGTGTTGTTGCTTTTAAAGAAGAAAAACAACAACACAGTGTCTTGAATTCCAATTGGTCTGTGTTAATAGAGGTTAAACGACATGGCACACTGTAAGTCTGGCAGAGATTTGTTGATTTAAAAGGCTCCGTCTCTAAGGATTAATGGCACGGTTGCATCATTAAGGTGACAGTAATTGTTTCGGCTCGCCAGATTTTTTAGACAATCACGGCCGTTGCCTTAGATCTGGTCACTGAGGTAATATGTCCCGAAGATTAAACATCCACGCAGAGAGAGAGGAGACAGGGGTGGTGCGCACCTCTAACCCTCCTCCCTCCCTGCTGCTGGAGTCAGAGAAGGGCCAAGTCAAACAGCTGATTCATGTGTTCGACATGAGGAGACCATCTCATTTGCAGGACTTACAAGGAAAAGAGGTATGGGGCGGAATCTTAATGCTGGTGGACCCAGACTGATCTGAGGCCAAGGCAACATGGCTGCCAGCTAAGTTTGACTGAGTAATACTCAACGCTCACTTTGTGCTCTGGCATTTTTACACCCAGAATCCCCAGTGCGAACCTCTCAGCTACCATCCTTCAACCCCGCTGAATGTACATGGCAACATACCAAACTGAATCCTGACCAACGAGCTGGAAATACTGTCTCAGCTCCACCTTCATCAAGGATGTGTTTCCCAGTGTAAATTAAATGAGGAGAAGGCCTTAACACTGACTTACTGAAACACCTCTCAAACGTTAGGTTACCTCTGAGGCCTGCACTTAATTAAACAAGATTCATTTCAACCACCTGTGTTTTTCCTCGTTAGTGAGAGTGTCAACACATTGCACTACTGAAGGAGTAAACACAGACAAAACAATGGAAGCAGAAAAAAGAACAACTTCACAGAAAAGTGATGCCAAAAACCTTTAAGTGATCAACAACTGGAGAGAAAGTGTTGCAGGTTTTTGTCTTTGACACACAGATGATAAAGTTTGGGATCCAGAATTGAAACGATTCACTTTTTTTTGTGTGTGTGTGTGTGTGAAAATGGTTTTCAGAACTGTATGATTTTCTGAAAAAGAGACGTCAAGTAGAATTTGGAAGTTATTACTAGTTTGGCCAGTGGTGCTTCTTAGTCATCAACAAAATAATCCAAATAATCCATGTGTCTCCATTAAAAAACAATGAAATCACATGGATCAAGCAAATACATTTGTTTTTCAGCAAATAGCTGAGAACACGTGTCGACATGCAGGACATTTAAGTCCTCAATTATTGCTATCTTGATCCAGGATACTAGATCAAAATCGGGCTATTCAAAATGTATTATTCAAAGTTTTATTAAAATCCATTCCTGTATTGTTTTGACTTTAATTGTCCTCTTACACAGGTGTTTTCACTTATTTGCCTGATTAGACCTTGTGGAAGGACTGTGTGCATGTGTGATTGACATCCATCCAGTGCTTTTACTTGTAATAGAGCTTTTTTAACAGTGTAGTTTTGCTAGTTTTACTTACTAAAGGATAGGAATACTTCTATCACAGGTGCTGACTTTCTGGATCTTTCAGGTGAGAGGCATCACAGGTACAAACAACACAGCTGAGTGCTTGGTACTGAAGCAGCAAGGCCTCATGGGAATGGCCTGAGATGAAAATCAGGGGGGCTTAACTGGGACAGACAGACCGGCTATATGACTCAGCACCACCAGGTCCAAACAGAGTGTGGCCACAAAGAGGACCAGTGGAGAGCCGGTTCAGGCCCGAAGCTCCAGTCTGCCTGTCAGCAGGAATGCTGGAGGCCCTGGATCTGCATACCACACAAACACATCACATAATGAGCACAGCAGTCAGATACAAGCCCAGGCTGTAAACTGTTCAAACCATGTGTGTTTGATTGTCCGTACTCATACTAATGGCCATCAGACATTTAAATATGACTGATCATATGCCAGAAAATAGAAGGTATCATTAAACAAGTCATGTTAGCAGCTGTGAGGCTGCACTGAGGCACAGAAGTGCTTTGAGTTAAATGCTAACATCATCAAGCTAAGTTTTAGTTTAGCGTATTAGCATGCTAACATTTGCTAATCAGCACAGTACATCTAAAGCTGGGAGTGTCATTAGCTTTGCTGGTATTTGGTTTTAATACAAAGTACTGAACAAACTGAAGCTTTTACCAGATGATGGCGCTAGGATTATCAAAAATGTGTGTACCAGTTTTCATGGCAGTCAACCCAATAGCTGCCGAGACATTTCACTCTGAACCACAAATGTGAACCTGCTGGTGGTGCTGGAGGAAAAATCAGAGGGTCACCAAAGCCAGATTCATCCTCTAGGGACCATAAATATGTGTGCTGAATTTCATTACAATCCATCCAATAGTTGTCAGGATTTTTCAATTCATTCTGGCCCAAAATGGCGGACCAACAAACCAACTTCTTTCCATTACTACATAAAAAAAACTATTTTTAAAAATGTTTTTCATTGTAAAATCCTAAATTCTTATAGCCCACTATAACCATTTAGTTAGCAGTCTTTACCTTCTCCTTGTTTACAGTGAAAAAAGAAGGCAAGCTAGAATTAATCAATTCATTGAGGCAGCAAAAAACAAACCTGTCAAAAGCAATGCATCTCTGTGTCACACCATTTCCAGAAAAAGGCCCTTTGTTCCACACAATTTGTTTTCCCCATCTCACAGCCAGACACGGTTGCCGAAATCTCTCCTTCCTGTGTCTGCCTCCTGTTTTTCGTCATGAGAAGAGCGAGAGAGCAAAAAGAGAGGAGGAAACAAAACGACAGAGAAAGAGAAAAAAAACAAAAACCGAGTGCATCAATCAAGTAGCTTCCTACTGCCAACAATGAGCTCAGTCTGCTGTGTCCTTTCATTTACTGGACTCACTGAGTCTGGACAAACCACAACTGTCCTCCTACGCGTGTAAACAAAAAACAATGTAGCATGATTTTGAAAAACAATTTATTTGTTTTGGAGAGAGGCCATGACATGTATGTATATATATAATATATTTATATATATATAAACACTGTCATCAAACATACTATTCTTTTCTTGCTGTAAAATAAATCTGATACATTAGACTTTGCACTGCAAGTCCTGTCATGATACATAATCATACATTTACATATATAGATTTCTAACAACTAGTTTGTATTCATTTGCTTATCCCAGGGCCCTTTTTCTTAGAACCACATCTTTTTCAACACTGAAGATATGTTAGCTGCCTTTAGCAATTAGCAGCTCCACAGAAATATTTTCATATTAGCGTTAAGGCAGCAGCAAGCCCTTTGCCCTGAAAATCATTTTAATACTAGACTCATTGTCTGAACCCTGGGATAAACAAAGTCGTCATCTGGGTTGAACAGCGAACTCTGACATTCAGCACTGGCTCCAATCCTGCTCGTCTTTGGCTCACACACACACCCCTTAATTGCGTTTTAATAACACTGAGATCACACAAAAATATTCCCGGCGGTTTCTTTTGTAAATTAAGCCTTTAAAGGCCTCATTCACGAGACCTCATAGATGGTACGAAGTACTATGGCCAAATGATGCAAAGTTTCCAAAACCTGTCAGGTAATACTGTCATCTGAACGTATAGCTAAGGATGTGTGGAAAGTTTTTTTGAGCTGGAACAAGAGCCAGGCTCCCAGAGTTCGTTTTCCATCCATTTTTCATTTATAAACCCCAATTCTGTAATGTCTGCAAAACCAGCTGCTTTCAATGATTTACTTTTTTTAAACGACACTATGTCCTGAAAGTATCATTAGATTTGACACAGTCTAAATATAAAAAATATATTTATACATATATATTTGCTTATAAAATCTAATTGGAATGGACATGGGGGTATAAATAAAAGTGAAACAATTTTCACATTTGAAGTTTAAAAAAAAATAATCTAATTTGGTAAAGAGCACAAAAACCCCCACAACATTCATTTTAGATAAAAGTGCATCTGATTTAAAATTGATCCTTAAGGTAAGGCTTCTCAGTCAGGGATTTCGTGGACACTGTAAAGCGAAGGCCACTGTAGTCACAAATTAAGGCCTTTAGTCATTTTTCTAACCATAAAAAGCACTGTCTGCTACACTCTAACTAATAACTGATACCAAGTCCATACTGTAATCCTGTATCTGTCCCTTTTTGGCAATTTGTAGGCTGAGAACACCTGTGATAATGAAGAGAAAGAGAGCAAGATGGCAGGCAGAAGGATAAGTCACACTGAGGCGACAACGAAAACTCTTAAAAGGAAACATTCACACTGAGCTCCTCCTACACCGTTACATGTCATCCTCATGCTTTATACTGATTCTCTTCATTTCCCCAAATGCATTGAGGCAGAACCAGACTCAACTGGTTACTTTAAAATAGAGAGGAACAGCAATAATGACACTGATACTGGAAGGAGAGAGATTAAGAGTCATATCTCTGACTTAAAATCAGGTATTGTAGCTGCAGCCCCCAGTCTGTGCCTCTCATTTAATACTATTGCATCCAAGTCACAGAGCTGACAATTAGTTTCTTTGAAAAATAAATTCCTGACTGTTTTTTTTTATTTATTTAGAAGGTTCACTGCTCTGAGGTATTTCCACAGTCCTCAGAAACTCCTCTAACCATCTGGATCAAAACATATTGTGTTTGCTGCACAAAGAGAAGGATTATAAGCTGTTTTCCAGGTACACAGCTAGAAATGACACGTCTTTATTTATACAATGTGAAACAATGTTTTACATTACATATGTCATTTCTTGCTACCGAGAAAGGAAAAACAGTTGCAACTTGTGAAGCGTGTTGAAATATTTTTTCATCCAGGTGGTTGGTAATTTTCAATTCAAGTGTTTTTAAACAATCTGAGTTTTTCAAAGATTACTGAGTAAAGACTTTTCAGAGAAACAAATGCTTAGATCTGTGACTTGAATGGTGATACTCCACATGAGAGCCACAGGCTGGAGCGAGCAGCTGCAGTGCATCATGGTCTGTTGAGGCTGGTGACAGTGGAGAAATTTGTGTATTTGGTACTTGTAATAAATTTCTGATTGCTAAGATACGGTAAACAATGTCTACTGTCTTCTACCAAAACATGCCTTAGCTTATTCACTACTGTTGGTTTCAATAGCTGAACATTATTTTGTTCCAGTGTAGCTACTCTACACATATCTCCATCTGCGTTTTACTGAATCCACACAATGATGTAGCCAGAAGTGCATCACAAATAGCTTAAACAGCTTTGAGTTATAACTCTAAGGGTGGAGTTTTCTTTGTTCCAGAGCGGGAACAGAAACAGGAAGTAGTTGCAAGTTGCCAGAGTTGCCAAAGTTGGGAAAAAAGAGAACAATCTGTCCAATTAACACTGTAGTACACCAGCGGCGTTTACCATCTGCTGGGCAAACTTTCAGCTTTAGGCCTGCTGTAGCTTTAAAATGGTGCTCAGCTAAATATTTAAAAGTCAAACACTTGGGGCTTCCTGGCATTTCTCATAACTGCCCAACAAGTGAATGTAAACACAGGAGTTTATGAAGACACAACTGGTACATGAGCTATGACTCAATAATGCTGAAACTGGAGTGTGAGCATCTGTATGTTTGTATCTGACAAAGATCAACTCCCCATCGGAAACTTAATCTGTGTTTTGTTTCCCCCTGGTGGTGACGTCTGTATGAGCATGTACTTGCATTGGTTTTCAAGGCATTGTGTTGACTGCAGCTGTCAAACTGTGTCTCCTTTGGATCTATGAGAAAGGACACTGACTCTTCTTTGAAGCATCTGCACGGTGGCAGAGGCTCAGTGGGTTTAACACTGACATCCAGGCCAGGTCCACGTCTGGTCTCCTGTCATGAGTGGGTTTCAAGGAAGCTACAGATACTGCTGAGGCTACTGTGCTACTCTCTGGTCAAAGTTCAGAAACCAGGCAGGTTTCAGCACAGGATCTGGGAGAAGGGGTGTCTGAGCAGTTCCTCAGCACTCGGCCTGTGTTTGGCCTCCACAAAGATGCAGCGGATAAAGTCCCGTGCTTGGTCGGAGGTGTGTGAGGGTAGCAGTGGGTTGGTGGGCTGGGTGGCGATCTTGAATATGGCTGCCATGGCCTCGTATTCAGCCCATGGAGGCTTTTCTGTCAACATCTCCACCACTGTACAACCAAGGCTCCTGTAAAACATGCATGATTAGTCTTGCTTCATGTTAACCTGCAGTTAGGTCACATAACAAGCTGAAACAAATGCCACATAGTCTCAGTTACTCAACACTAAAGCTTTGAAGGAATGTTTTGAGTGGAAACTTTCACGCTTGCAGTCTGCAGAGGGCCTCCTCCACCTGTTTGGGAGGTACATACAAGCCCTCCTGGGAGCATTACTCCCCCCTCAAGCACCAGGCTGAGAACCTGGAACATACCAACCTCTGTTACGACCTGTCTGACTGGCCTTCAGCCAATCACATCACTCGCCTGATGGGTCACCACCCAATCAGATTGCAAAAGGGAATGTTGTCTGGCCTGTGTGTGGGAGTGTGGTAGGAACTGGGATACATACAACAGACTCCACACTTTATTTAAAAAATCTTTTTAAGAGCACTGTGCTTCTGTCACCCTAAGAGTAATAAGTTGTTATTTTTCCTCTATAAAATTCACATGTCTCAACCTGTCAGCCCCTGGTGACTTGGCAAGGTATTCAGAATGATCGTGTTGAATGAAGGGATTTCTACCGAGTCAGTACATGTACGTGACCTCTGTCCCTACTTCATTTGGTAAAAACACACTTGTATACTTGTATGTTTCCATCAAATTGTTGCTTATACTCAGAGTGTATGTGTTTGTGCATGTTTGCAGCATTAGCAGGTATCATATTCCCTTGCAGGAACACAAACCATTGTTTCTAAAACAGCACCTGTGGTAGTTAATTTCTGAATCCAATTAAGAAGCTAGATTTATAAGTCTAAAGGAACAGTGTACATTTACATATTTTAATGTTAATATGTTCTAGTTAATAAATTTGTAAAATCTGCTCCACAGCTTCGACTTGGCATTTCCAACTTGTATCCTTCCAGTCAGTCAAATTATGTGTCAGTATCATGGATGTATTCCGTGTATTTGTGAATCAAATTAAATGTCCTGGTAGATGTCCTAGCAGCAATTTCAATTTAGTGACAACTAATGCAGGTCAAGCAGGATATCTATCCAGTTGTCTGATGAACTGGGATCAAACTTTAATTTAAACTGCTGTGTATCTCCTGGCCTTACCAGACATCAGCCTTCCTGCCGTAGCCCTCTCCACTGATCACCTCCGGGCTCATCCAGTAGGGGGTGCCGGTCACTGAGCGGATGCCGGTGCCAGACATGCAGATGGTCTGAAGCCTCTTGCTGGCACCAAAATCTCCAAGCTTCACGTTGCCTGCTGAATCCCGCAGGATGTTGGCACCTGAGAGCCAGAGTTGACACAGAACACATAAATATTTGATCCCACCAATCATCTTCCACACGTGGTAAAGACCCAAACATCTAAATATTAAAACGCTGTCTAAACATTTATCCACTGTTTAAACAGTGTAATGCTCAGGGCTCTGTAGTTAAACAGGATTACCTTTGATGTCCCTGTGTACAATCATGTTGCTGTGTAGATAGGACATGCCCTCCAGGATCTGTCTTGTGTACTTCCGGGTCACATTTTCTGTCAGGGCCCCATACGCCTTCAGCTGGTCCTTAACTGAACCCTGATAGAAAGAAAGAACATGTATCACCTTCTACTGTTTTAAGACATGAGTGCAGAAACAGACAAACTGTGAATACAGTTGGTCATGAAGACCACCAACCTACTCTATCACCAAAGCTGTGAGCCAAGGACGCAGGGAGTGAAGCAGCCAGCCTGAAACCTGGCACCTGAAAGACGTCTGTGATGCGTTCAAAGCCTGGGGAATTTGATTGGACTTTCTGACTAAATAATCCTGGAAACTAAACTAAACAACTAATTTCCACCACAGCTGAAGAGCTGCAGTGATTAGCCAACATTAGAAGATAAAATGCCAGAGGGGCAGAGATACAGTAGCAATGATCTGCTCAATGATGAGTAATTCGCAGAGTCTTGGAAAACTAGCTGACTACTGGCTGAAAGCACAACAAAGTGCTGAGTCTTTTTTTCTGGTTCTTTTTCAGTTTCAGTGCATAACACCCATGAACTGCTTATGTTGCTAGTTTTTAGACAAGCATGGAAGTTGGCTACACATTGTAACTATGGCCCAGGAACTGAACTATAACAAGCTCCTGTGAAATTCTTCAGTTCCTAAAATTGTTCCTAGAACAACAGTTCCTGCTGTTGAAAGGCGCCATAAGTATTTCTCTTGTTTAAGACTGAGGAATAATTTCAGGGAGAACACAAGGAAAAATGCCCCAACCACTAAAATTCTTTGTATCATCAACTTAATATCATTTCAAAATGTTAAGTCATGGGAACTGATTCTTGTCCTTTGTTTGCTTTATTTCATTCTTTTTGTGTGACTGGTTCAGTTACCCTTGTCTTGCATCATAACATTAAATACAATGTGATGGAACACGAAGACTGAGGTTAGGGAATTGATCTCTAGTGTTCGACTTGAGGAAACAATCATTGCTCTGAGCTGTGGTTGAACATATGACATGAAAGTTGCTCAGACTCACCCCCGGCATGTACTCCATGAAAATAGTGAGGGTCTTCTCATTGTGATCCCTCAGACAGCCGTAGTACTGAACGATGCGCTCGTGATGCAGATTTTTCAGCAACTGGATTTCACACTCTAAAGCACTGACCTCCTGCATAGAAACAATGACATGGTGGGAAAGTACACACTGAAGATTCAAACAACAGCTCAGAGATTAAACATAAAAGCTGTCATGTCTGAACAGTGCATCTTTGTTCATTTACTGTTTTCATTTGCAAAACAAAGTGCATTTTTTCAGATATGTCTCATCCCTGCAGGCTCTCTAATATCTGTTACCACTGATGACAAACAAATGTAACCATAAACACAGGGATAGATGACAAACAGTCATTTATGACGGCATGTGGAGTCAGCCAAAAGTGAAACCTGAAGTAGAGAGTAAATAAAAGCCAACAGTACAGTTCCCTAAAAGAAGTTCCTGTGTTTACTTCAGAGAATGAGGCTACGACAGAGAGAGGCAGAGAGAGAGGGAAGTCAGAGACACACAAAGTAATCCCAAAGTCCCAAAACAGAAGCTGGTTTAATAGAGACAACAACTGATTCCCATCTGCTACAAGTTGGGGGAGGGAGAGAGGTTGTGTGAGGGGGTGATGAAGGGCCAAGGCAACGCTGACCTGTCACCCTCCACCACCACCACAACACTCGGCTCCTCTCAGATACAGGAAGTGACAGTGCATGTTTTCTCTGTGGCAGACAGGAAAAGACATTAAAATGGGGAAGAGGGGGTGGAGGGAGGAAAGATAACCTCTTTGATACATTCCGCTTCTTGAGTTCTTGAACTTTTTTCCTGCGCATTAATTATTTTGTTTCTGTGTCAGGGGATGAAATAAAGCTGGGTGGCTTAACTCCTGACCTAAAACTGAACCAAAGATGTTTTTAAGACGGTTAATTCATTAATCCCATGCTCAGCCAGTTATGCTAACTACCTGCATTCCAGCATAATGGCCTGAACAGATTAACAAACACAACATATGAGGTCATTCTTGGTGGAGCAGGTGCAGACTTGTGATTTGTTATTAATCAACAAACTAAGGTTTAATATTTTACTGTAATGTTTTGAGACATGAGTTCCACTGTCAAAACAAAGAGGGGATGAGGGAATGTAATTTCCGGACAATAAGAGATGAACTTTGTGCAAGTGGTGGTAGCAAAAATATCTACATGGAATGTCACTGACAACAACAAATATTTTCAACAGTATCAGGAAGAGAAGTGAGGGAATCACAAAGAGAAACTGAGCATGCTGTCACAGTGAAAACAAAGATAACTGAACTATCCATGTAATGGTAGCTAAAAGTATCTCACCTTGCTGGTCTCAGGACTGTCAGGATCAAACTGGACTTGCTTGGCGGCCAGCTCTCTCCCTGTATCCACATCATAACACAGGTAAACCTGTCCAAACGCTCCCTGGCCCAGAAGCTTCCCCCGCCGCCACGTCACTGGAGCACTGGGTGCTGGGGGGGGGGATCACACACACACACACACAACTGTTAATGTTTTGCATTAAACATACAATATGCCTTCATCACAGAGAAGTGTAACATGAAAAAGTCAAATTCCATACTGCTTCAATGCACTTTCCTGACAAGCTAACAGTCAGTCATCAAGATTTTTTTTATTGGTTTAGGTAACAAATTTTCCTGATACACTATTTAAATACTTTTTTTACCCTGCAACGCATCATCTGTTTATCTTTTAAGAATTCATGTCATCCTAAAAGATGAAGTGATTTTTCTAAAAAACATTTTCACAGTTCAGCTAAATCACCACTCACACTTATGGGCAACAGAGCGGTCCTGAGGACGGAGCCTTCCCTGGGCATCGACGAGCTGCCAGCTGCCCAGACTCTCCTCGCTGCCATTGAGCGACCGACGTGAAGGCACGAGAGTGAACAGGTTCCCCTGGGGGCGACGAATCCGAGGAAATGTTCGACGACCTGAGGGAGATCGAGAAAGAAGTTGGTTGGTGGTTAATCACATGATGAACAGGAGAGATTACGGGAGGAAATACCACAGAGGGAGAGAACAGAAGAGACGAGGTACAGAGTGGATAAATGGAGGTATCCTACCTTCACTGTGGTCCTTATGATGCAGGGAGACGTGGTACCTACGAGGATAGGTGCCTCCCTTTCCTGCTACCCTGTCATAAACATGATTCTCCCTGTCTGAAAGCAAATATGAAAAAGTCATAGGTCAGCAGGATTACAACAGGATTATTTCAACCACGATTTATCTCAGTTGCACAGTGAGTCACACAGCATTCATGTGAGCTACTTTACTTATAGCTTACTAATACTCTTCACATAAGCTTTTAGCTGACTAACACTATTTGTCTGAGGTCACTAACAAGCAAACATTAATCTTTATTAAATCAGTTAGGTTATACCCTCAACTTTTTAAAGACATATCATTCATGCTTATGGTTGACATTACAGTGCTTGGTTTGCTGTGAACATGAACCGTAATTCCTGTCCCAGCATGGTGTTCTTGTGGTTTTAAAGAAATCTAAAAGTGCTATCAAAATACTTTATCTCATAAGATGTGAGTGTGCTGCATTAACAGAATATCCCTGCATTATAATCCAGAAAGTTAAAGGAAGGAGCTGTGGTGAGGATCTTTTCTTGTAGCTGCTCTTACCTGAGCACTCCTGACGATTATCAGGGTAACTTTTGGCTCTGTGCATGCGCGACTTCCTCAATGAGGGGCTGTGAGAGAAGGAGGAAGGAAGAAAGAAGTGAGATATTGAGAGGATTTCCAAAGTAAAACAGTCATTTCCGCAGAATGTATTTGGGTATTTATGTGAAACTGGTCATTTTTATTTTACTTGTGAAAATAAACATAAAATGCAGCCACTGATTATAAAGACATAATGGAAAAATAATAAAACATTGAATGAGTTGTGAGTTCCTGTGCACAGGCAGTTTTAAGTATTAATGTTAGCAGGCAGGGTTTGTTCCTCACCTGTCTGAGTTGCTGTCCAGAGACTGACAGCTTCCAGAGACAGAGTTCTCTGCACTGCTCCAGGGATCCAGCACCTGTACCAGGCACAATGGAAAATGAAGGGTGTGCATGCACATGTGCTTTGTTTACACAGGTTTCAGAAAGAAGAATCCATCCTAAAATTTATATTTGGGAACTTTGAGAGGCTTTATTCTAAAACAGCTCCACTAATTCAGCATCTTCATAGCCCTTATCATTCCTTCACAAAAATGTAACCAATATCCCTGAAAAATCAGCCAAGATACTAAGTGTCTATAAAACTTTTAATGAGCAAAACAACTTCAGCAATCAGAAAAAGTCTTGATTCAAGCTGTTGTAGCTGAGTTGTTTATGTGAACAAATCTTAATAGTCTGAGATCATAAACACAGCACATGAATTCTTTTTTAAGGTGGATTTTCCCCATTAATTGTGAAGCTATGACTCACACACTGATCGCTGGTCTCGGGGATGAACTCCCCCTCACTGTTTATGCTGGTGTATGAACCTTGGCGGGCGATCCTCTGCTGGCGCTCAGGCACATAGCCAGGAGGCGGTGAGCTACGCCCTGTGTTCTGAGAACCTGGGATTAGACAGCAGTTATGAGCATAAAGGAAAAGATTAGATATATGAAAAATAAGAATTTAAAACAATATTTGGACTTTACAGGCCTGAGGACTGAAAAGTGTATGAGAATGTCAACAACTATGTGCCTTGAGTACATCAGGTGATTACATTATATTGTGGGAAAAACTGCTTTGCATAATTCTTTACATCAGTAGGGCCTGTTCCATCATTGAGATTTATTTTCTAATTTCCAGGGAGTACAGGCAGCACAAAAGTGAGTAGTAACATTTGTGACAAGGTTCTCATGAAAGTCAGAAAAGTAAAAAAATTCAGAAATGTGCTCGCTCCCTCCTGTGGCATAAAGATAAAGAAAACAACAAAATACTGATCGCTGCCATTCTGACTGAAAGGAGGAACAGCTGGAAACTGGTTTTCGTGTTTATTGCCTGCTGCTGTCATAAAGTCCAGATCTCAAGCCCTCATGCAGCCACTTTAAACCCCCCTGCTCCAGGGGGAAAAAAAAGATCCTAAACCAGGCCACTGGTCCACCACACTAATAGAACGCTATAATCTGATTGGCTGCTGTCCAGCAGGCATCGTCTAGTGATGGTGAACAGGAAAAGGAAGAGGACCCATTGCTAGAAGGGGAAGCCAAAGAAAGAACAGCCAGAGAGAGCGAAGGCGACCGAGAGGGAAACTGAGGTAGTAAAAAAGAAGCAGCAAAGGCACGATGACATGACAGCTATCCATAAATGAATATTTACAAAATGTTGAGCCTTCTGGGAGAATTAACATGTTACTTCTCTTCCTTTGAATCAGTGTGAGTCATGTTGTGGCAGATAAGATTAGAGAGGACTTTGAATGGCAGTCTAGGATATGTACCTGTTGATAGGTGGCGTCCTCTGGGCTCGGTGGATTGGTACACCGTGCTAACATCTCCAGTGGACTGAGAGGACTTGATCCTCACCTGTTTACACGGCACATGGTGGGAGGGGGAGGAGGCCTGCAGTCAGAGACAGGAGGGGAGGACAGGAGGTTTAAACACAACAATGTAATGTAAATGAATGAGGAACCTTGATTTTTCACAACATGGCTCTGTGATGAAGAAATGGCAGTGGTGCAATGGTGCACTGTAACTGCACGCCCTGTATGGGGGTGTGTGTGTGTGTGTGTGTGTCTCACATTGCTGTGCTCCTGAGTGAGCAGCAGGATCTTGATGCTCTTCATGTTGGAGCTTCGGTCCAGCAGGTCGATTGCCTTGTCCAAGTCATCCTGACCTCGCAGAGGGATGGACAACTGCCAGCATTCAAAACAAACACATTAACACTCACACAAAAACAACAAGGCATGTGAACAAACACATACCAAGATTCACAAGGATACTAAGGTTGCACAAATGTTGAAACGATAAATTAAACACAGTATATATACATGCAGATGTGTACAACAATAAAGAAAAAATTGGACACACATACAAGGACACACAAACAGACATATTCAGACAAAAAAATGTTATTTTCATAACTGATTAATCAAGGAAAAATACCAAATATTCCCTGATTCTAGCTTCTCAAATTTTCCTAATCTTTGTCTTTGTTTATCACTATATTTCATCTCAGAGGATAAATAACAAATTAAATGAGAAAACGTGAATTTAAAAGAATCAATAAACAACATGTTTGCACACATAAATAAACACTCAGCGTCTAAGACAGAGTTTGAGCGAGAGAGAGGTGAATGAGAGGGGAGAGGTGGGTGGTTAAACAGCACAAGAGTCTCCACTTTACCTCATTGTTCATATAATGCAGGTCTAACTGCTGCCCAAAGACAGTCTTAACTTTCTGCTGGATTTCCTCAAACTGCACAGGCCGTCCAAACATCAGGATCCTTCACATGAAAAAAATATATATCAAGAAATCGCACAGCCGAGAGAGAGAGAGTTGAGAGATTTGTATCGGCTGCTAAGGAAACTGCTTTTGAGTTACACGCACATGTGCAAGCAAAATACACACATGCTGCTGTTTTTAGTGAGTGCAGATTCTTCTAAGTACACCTTGCATTTTTGTGGTTTGTACTGGCAGCCACAGAATAACCACAGTCCTTTCCTCTATATTCTCCAGCTCACATACCAGTCTGAATTAAGTGCTGGAGTGTGTGTTTGACTCTCTTTCTCATGAACTGGAACATGTGACAAGAACAGCATGCGAGTGAGTGTGTTTATGTCTGTATGACGGGATGTTTATGCTCTGTCTCACTTGCATATGGATGTATGTAGAGCATCTACACACACACGCACACACACACACACACACACATAACATGCATGTAAATAAAGCCAAAAGCAAACTCACCTTCTCTCTCCTGAGAATTCAAACTTTATCCTGACGTCGTCCTGTGGGAAAACAGAAACAGAAAGGTCAAGTAGCAGACAAAGGAGGTCATCTGAGGTCATCACATAAGAAAGACTGTGCTGCTATTTTAACTATTACAGCACACACTGTGACTTATGTTCACTGCAACTGTCAGATATGTGATCTTTCCAGAAGAATACAACTCAAATAGTTTGGCTTTTGGAAGCTGCAGAACTTGCACATGTTATGTCTTCACCTATAGGTCTTACACAAGGATAGTTTGCTGGAAAGAAATGTCACTTTGTACTTTTTTCATTGCTTCATCATTTATGAAAACCCACTTCCACTCATAACAAACGCAAAGTTTTTGAGCTAGGAAAATGGTGGAGACCCAGGGGGACAATCTCTGGTTTTAAGCAAATACTACCCTGCCTGCACTGGTTATTCTCTGCAGCTGCAGCTCAGTGATAGTGGTAAAATGCGAGGGTGGGTGGGCTTCTGGCCACCTTTCCACACAAGCAGAATATATTTTTAGAGAAGTAATTTTAAATGCCTGGAATTAATCAATTTCAGATGTATGAGCCCCATAGCTGTGGGTGGCTACTTGAGAAATTCATCTGTCATTATGCTAAATTAGCTAACTGTGTGGGCCAGGGGAAATACTATAAGGCGATGAGAATATACCTGAATGGGTCATAGGGTGATACCCCTGGTATTTTATTATAGCAGTTGTCCATAAATAAATTCTACAGCCAACACACCCATCGTCTTGAGGATAAAAGAACAGTTTGCCAGCATTTCAGCGTCATTCATGCTGGATACAGCTTAAAGGCTGCTGAATTTCAGAGCAAATCTCACCCTGTGTGTTTAGTTTTCCCGCACAGTGATGCAACTGTGTGTTAATGAACAGTTGAAGATTCATGCTGTGGACAGTATTTGTTCTACTGCCTGCTATGTTTATCACACTACATCTTCCTCTTAACTATGTAGGACTTACACATAATTTTCTTAAGGTTTTTATTTTGACAGTCAGCAGACACTGCTGAGGGACACTTTCACTAATACACGGTTGTTTATGGAGAGACATTTGTGGGGTTGAGAGCTTTGGATTTCAGGGTCTCACTTGGCCTGGCTACTTTACCTCTTCAGAACTACACTACTGACACCATTTCCACTATTCCTTGCTTCAAATCCTGGTTTATGAGGTCGACTTTAGCTTTATTTTCCAAACCATCTGCAGGCTTAGTCTTCTGTAAATCTGAATGATCCATGCTTTCTTTAGAGCTAAATTGGGATGCACTGACACTGTACCTGTCTGTTGGTCTGAGCCGGTGTCTTGGGTTTGCTGTTGTCATACGACAGCACAGGCTGGCGCCGCGTCATCTGGAGGGCAACCAGGTCCTTCATTATAGAGTGGAGAGCCTGCCTCTCATCTGGAGAGGATAATGGGTTGGGTAAAATACACAATTAGAGTGCAGATTGGAAAATGGATGGTCTGAGAGTGTATGTATGACAGAAAGGGAGAGAGATACGAGCCCTTAGCACTTGGCTCTGCTCTGAAAGGTGTGTGGAGACAATTAGTCCGTCATATTTAACTACAGCCATATTGAGACTATCCTATGACATGGTATTAGAGCCAGGGACTGCAATGTTTTTGATATTCCTATTCCCATGTTTGATTTTGGGGCAAGCTCTGCCTTGGTTGGACTAACTCACGAAGAGAAAATATTCTCCTTGTGTAGCTTGGACAGACATCACACAGCCCCGGGGCAGCGGAGAGAACCAGACCCCCATCTCCACAACACTGAAAACCAATCCTTCACCCGGCAGCGTCTGGAGCAGCAGCTCGCACAGGCTTTGGCCTTAGGGATGGTGTTTGGTGTGAGTCTGTGTGTCTGTGTCTGTTTTTATCTCCTGCTGTGAGGAAACCACGCACTAAATGTCTGCCTAACATCAAAATTTAGAAGACTTGCTCATTGTGGCGATGTTTGTGTACGTGATCTACGAGCCAGTCTCCGAGAAACGTGTCCCTGCTGTGCCACAACCTGTGGTGATAAAAACAGAAATCAATTAGTAATACGTCTGTGATAACTGAGGTCGGTATTGCTCTTGTTAATATGTCATTGCTTAGAGACAGAGCATAACAATGTGACTCTGAGTCAGACAGGAGATGACATATGACCATGGATATCAGCCAGTCTCACAAAAGCATGTGGGCAAGTAGTTTATTTGTATAGCACTTTCAAGACAGAGCAGTCGCTAAAGTGCTTGCTAGTAGAGCATTTAAAGACCACACCATAAAACATAAAGGAGACATAAATAGGCAAACATAATAAACATACATACTTAAACACTTGTCAAACAAATATGTTTTAGCTGCCTTTAAAAGATGCTGGAGTCAACAGTGCTAAGTGGGTGGCAGGGTTGTTCCACAGCTTAGGAGCTACACTTGAAGGTACAGTCACCCATAGTTTTCGACAGGTACGTGAAAATTTTAAACTGAAATCTAAACTTGACAAGCCAGTGCAAACGCTTTAAAAGGGTGATAAGATTTATGAGCACGAAAGAAGCCTCGCAGCAGCATTTTGTACAGATTGGAGGCAATTAATTGACTTTTGATCTAGACAAGAAACAGTGCAAGTATAATAATAATCCAAAAACTGATCCTAATCCTAAAACTGCTGATGATCTGACCTAGTGGTAAAATAAACAATGAAAATAAGAGACTCATACATGATAAAAACAGACATCTGATAAAAAGTGGCTCACAAGACCAAAATGAGATATATGAGGTGAAAGGGTTGGATCTGACCAATCTTCATCATCTGCACTCAAAAACACTTTAAAAGAAGAGGCATTCACCAACTGACAGGGGAAGGTATTTTAAAATGACAGCAAGTCCGCCTCTACGCCCATGCTAGTCCCCAGCCCATAAAACATCACCTTAGTGTAAACATCAGAAAAGAGAATCACAGTATGAAACCTGAAGTTTGGCACGCACAGTGGCTGTCCTGTACCCTTATAATATGGTATCTCAGTGATCAAATTAAAATATTTTAATGTGATACAACAGAGAATGGACAAAGCCTTTGTCTTTGATTACATGCAGGCCTGTAAAAAAAAAAAAACACAATTCCTAAACTTGAGAACACAGACAGAGAGGTTTTTCTGACTGAAAGCCTGAGTGAATGAGAGTGTGCAGTGCATGAGAATGTGTGTTGTGTGTTTTGCCCATGAGAAAGAATGACAATTGGAAACTGCTGAAACTCAGAGCTACACTGGCACGGTTCATATGGAAGAATGTTTTACGGGAGTTTTCGCCATTTTAAATATCTAGCAGCTTTACTTCTCTCGATTGCACGACAGAAACCTAACTCAGCTGTGTTATAACTCCATTGTTGATGTTAACAGGGCAATATTATTCGCCCAGTTCAAGGCGTCAACAGCATTATAAACTGAGGCATTTCCTTCAATGGAGAGGGTTTCCAGATTTGTACCAATAAACCAAAACTAAACTAATTCATAACAAAGACGAACACAACAGGACATGTGGCCTTTGCGGACTTTCTAGGTCCTTAAACAAACTCAGTCTTTGAAAATACACTAGATGATGAAATATTGCTTGGTAAAGCAGATGATCACCTTTCAAATGAAAATATCTATCACTTACTCATCAAGTCAGAGACTTGATTAAATAAACTGCTCTCACTAGGGATGCACTCATTGGACTGTCTAAATAACACTGCTGAGGCAAATTATGTCACTTATAAACAAGATTAGGTTCTTGCAGGAATTATTAGTTTAACACTTCCAGTGATCATTCAAAAGTCACAGAGAAGAGAAAGATGTAAACACAGGCGTTTTCCACCTTCATTTCCCTTTACCTTATCATCTAAGGTAACTCTGTGGTTGGGTGCTTGGTGAGCCTAGAACCAGAGACTGATTCAGTTTACAATATTACTATGACAAAGAAAACAGGGGTAGAGAAATAACAGACACTGGTATGAAAGGTCAGAGGATGGAGCCTACAGAAGAGGCTGCAGTTAACTGAGGTCTGAGGCTGATTTACACAGTGAGAAGATCCGAGGAGAGAGCGGGAAAGCGGGCAAAACTACAGCCTTCAGCATAAATGGGCAGCATCACCACCTGAGGCAACCCACTGACCTGTGATTTCTGGCACAATCACCACAGGAATGTCGGGTCCGGCCTGTGGCTCCATGAGCTGGCTAATGCTGCTTTCAAGCTCCTACCACCTCATGTTCCCCCTGCCAACAGAGTAGATGCCAAAGACTTTGTCCTTCAACCCCGCGAACTTCATGCTTATGGCATTTTATCCTGTTACATAGCATGGGGTTTATGAGGTGTGCACTCCTCCACTAGCTGCATGGGATGTACAGTTCAGGTGACATAGAACCAACATCCTCTACTGACAAAATGTTTTCCAGTACCCTGGGTGCTGGATTGATCAAGCACCAGCAAGGGTGCTGGAAGCTCCAACAGCACCTTAAGGGTCCCTGCAACACAACAACTAACCCCCATGTCCAATCCTCATACCCTCTCTCTCCTGCCTCCTGATTTTAATACTCCCAAGCGGAATGTGGGGAATTCAATGGAGAAGAAGGCTGCACTCTACCAGTCCAGTCATTGTGCTCATTATTTTGTATCACATTTGCATCAGCAGGATTTTATATGATTTTCCTCCCCCCTCTTCTCTGTCTGCTTTGAGAGGTGTTTAGTCTGAGGCTGTTTTTTCCAGCCACAAACCTCACTCTGTCTCTGGCCAGTGATGCATCTGACCCAGGGCTTCACAGCAAAATCCCCTGGCCTGACATCTCTCCTGTTTGTAGCACATGTGCTTGACCAGGGTAACCCACCACATTTAAATATTATTGCTAGTGCTTTGCCTTTGACTAAAGTTTCACATATGCTTTGTAGTGTTTAAACACATACAGCTACACTAAATATAAATTCAAAGACAGGATTATGTTCGTTCAGTTTTGAAATTTGCTTATTCTGAATATATAGATAACAGAAGTCATCAAAGAAAAGTTAATAAAGATAAAAGAGAATGTGGGACTATCTGTGACCCAGGTACCTCAATCCATTCTATTCAAATCTGACCATTCTGAGGCCAACAAAATAAATGAAGGATCTAGTATTTCTCCATCTGAGTTATACAATCAGTTAGCAGTTTATTAGGGACACCAAGGTAAAACTAATGCAGCATTTATAACTGTAGTTTAGTTTAGTTCACATTGAACTGCTTTAGAGGTGTTGATTCTACTTTTAAAGTCATTTTTTGTGTTTCATTATTTTGATCAGCACATTACATCAGTGAGAATAGGCTTAATGACAGAAATACCTCTGTATAATCCACAGCTCAACACCACAGACAACATCCCCTAGAATAAACATACAGGATGGACCAACACCTCTCCATAACAATTTAGGTAGACCTTAATGTTGGGAAATCTAACTGAAAAACATTTTGCATACTTTGTTTTATGAACCTGGATTAAGATTCATCTTCAGTTTAAAAACTTAACCTTAAGTCTGTTTTCAAGCAGAAAGCTTGATTTCTCCCATGACCCGAATGCAGCATCAATCACTCATCGTATACCTGTCATTCTGTCACGTACAGCTCATCAACTCTCACCTGTCGCCTTAGTTTACGACCGGTCAGGACAAGAGGTTTGTCCCGCGTGGAGCCTGACTTCGGTCACCGGTGTCTCGCGGCAGAGATGACGCAGTAGGTCCACCCGTTGCTCTCGTCCATCGGTGTCCTCAGTCAGACCGACACCGGGGAGTGTGCGTGTGCGCGAGGATTGGCGAGGCTGACCTCCAGGTAACGGGGCTCGTCTTCAAACGGAAAGTTGGAGCAAAACACAAACCGATCCTTCCAGGATGTGAACAAACACGGTCACATCAGACACAGATGTGAGTTTCACAAAAGAAAATGTTCCGATGGAAAAGTTTACATCAGACTGCTCCAGCTGTGGCACAAAGACAAACTTCTGCTCCGTTGTAGCTCGGGTCTTGGAAAACTCAAATTTCCAAAACATTATTAGAAGTCACACTAGACGTCAGCGCTTATCCTGTGGGACAGATCGTCCCATAACCGCGTTAAACGAACAGAAAACTACCAAAAAGGTGCAACAATAACTGTGGGCGGCCTGTATGAAATCCATTTGTGAGTACAGGTCGCCAGAGGAAAACATCAAAAGACGTGATTTGATGGCCCCTCTTCCTGCTAAATTTGCAGATTTTTCCTCTCTGTGTTGCCGGTTTGAGTCCAAAATATTCTAGGGCTGGACAGATTTGTATTTTTATGATTGCTCCGGATGCACACTGCAATCCGAATTCGGATCTAAACACAATCATACATGAGACATGCAATAAAGGCCCGTGTCTGACCCAGTATAAATAAAAGTACAAAGGAATTTGATTCAGAGAGCAAATATAATGGAGTCTGACTGCAGAAAACCACTGAAGCGACACTGGCGGAGAATAATCACTAGCTGTGTATGTTTATTATACAACAACCCATTTGATATGCGGAGCGAAGCTGTTGGACAAACTCCATCGATGTTTAGACTTCGCAGACTTCAGGTTCCTGGAGCATGAACGTGAACCCGAACTGACTTAAACGTGAAGAAAAACGCAGTCTTTTCCAACGATACAGTCACAAAGTTGTCGTCCGACGTCTGTGTCCCACCAATAGTCCACAACTTTCACCAACCAAAACAAAGCGAGAAATAATCTTCAACTGAATACGCCGTCAAACTTCCTGACAGAAAAATATCGCCACCGAACCCGTTTTTATGCTTCCAAATGTCGAAAACCAGTTCAATGCTGTATCCATGTTTCCCAATGCTCCACTATCCGTCGTCCATACGTACGTAAGAACATGGATTTATCCCCAGGGGATTTTCATAACTAAACTATCTAAATTAGCGCCGTGCAGCCGCGGGAACGCGCTGTTACCGGTCGAGTTCTTTCCACGGGAGCGCGCCCAGTATTATTACAGAGGGCGGCCACAGACGTAGGTCAGTCATGCTACCTTCAGAACTTTCGAAAATCGGAATTTCAACTCTTCATCGCTGCATCTAGTACCGCTTTTGGCACCCAGGTTACAAAGTCATAAAGCTATTTGAGTCCCAATAGTGGGAAGTATTTCAGTGCGTTTACCTTCTGGATTTAAATGCACTTGACTGTTGTAAATTACTTGAGTATTTCTATTTTCTAATCACTTACTAAATATCAGCAATGGTGGAGGTGAGGTGAAGCTCATTCAGAAATAATATAAATATTCCATTAGAAGTAATAGTCCTGCATTGAAGATTATATATTATAATATTGTTATTGCTGTTAATCAAAAAGTGAATGAGGGCATTCAGTCATTAATCCTCCTGGGAATTCCAGATTTTGCAATCTTTACATAAATAAACACAATAAAGTCAGTGTGCATTAAATCAACACCAGCATTTTATTTTTTCTCAAAAGCATGTAAAAACAAAAATAAAAGAAAGAGAATGCAAAATGATTGTGTGTATTGCTTAGAAGGGGGCGCTATATTTTAAATGTTCTATACCACAACTAAGCGATAGAGAGAAGGGAGAATAGAGGAGAAAGACTGCAAACGCAGTCCAAGGCCCTTTGCTGTAAGGCCACCTCAATCCACAGGTCAAGTCTGTAATAACAGAATACATTTTCAAAGATGCATATATTTAAATGTCTCAATGACAACAGCATTGAAAAGTAAGTCCACGCCAAGTTTAGCGCAATAAATGAAACAATTACAGATTTAATATTTAAACGTTACACTGCAATCATTCACCTGAGCCCTCTTGGCACCAGTGTAAAGGTACCTTTGTCTGCTCTGTTACACTTAGAAGTTGCACTACAGATTTTGCAGTTGTACCTTGGGCTAACTGCTAACGGAGAATGACAAAGACAGCATTTCTAGATACAATTTTGATTTTAAAGCATCAGGGATCCAGAGGACCATTTTAAAATGCAAAAGGAAAAATATATAAAATATACACTGTCACACAGAAGAATTCCAATGCTATATGGATAAAAAAGTGGTTAGATTGAAAAATGGCTGGTAGTTGATGGAAGTAATTTATTAAAGAGTGGAATCAAGAGTGAGTAGGTCTGTTTTGAAAAGGCATGATCAGAGATTTTGTAAAGATCAAAAAGGGTCTTGGTTTGAAAAAAACAATAAGATCAGTTATTTATTTCCAAGGCTTCTCTTTAAAAAAGAAAAATATCCATCTCTTAAGTTTAGCTTTCTATTCTGCACAGCATGCTTAAATTCAGTAACTTTCAGTCACAAAGAGTACTTTGTGTCATTCAAGTGTCAGTCAAGTCTCAGTGGTATCAGACATTTTCTAAAATGAGATATTTGAATGGTTTAGACCTATTCTTTGTATAGAATGAAATACAGTTGGAAAATTGTCTAACTGGATTTTTCAGGTGTTGCAATTAACAAGATCAAAAGTGTCTGAGTGCAGCAGAAGCTGTAATCAAGACTGAGGCAACATATTCAAAACTTAAAGGCTATGTTGAGAAGTTCTTGGGCAAAGTAATTTTCTTCCTCTCACGCCAGACACTCACTGTCACACTCCCCCCCAGCAGGGTGCTTTGCACTGGTTTTGTATGCAGCATGCAGGTGAGCACTTTCAGAGACCAATACTGTGACATACCCTCCATTAGCCACCTACTGTAAATTCAATATTAAGTGAAATAGTCCAGGTGCTAAGATGTATTTAGCTATTAAGACAGGAGATGAGAAACAGAAGGCATTTAAGGGGGAAAGGGGAAACAAATATCAATGGATGCTCAAGACACTAAGATTGGACTGATCCGTTTATGCCCCCATGAAACTAGCAGCAAGTTATAAGAACACACCCAACACAGTAGAGGAATATCATCACAAGACGCCAAGAACTGACAAGTGTGAAGTGACGAAGGGAATAAAAGGTGTAGTTTCCCGGTAAGAAGTTTAAGCATCATCCATCAACATCCTCTTTTTGTTCCATTAGAGCTGTAATTGAAGTTATCAATGTAACCACATTTACAGCTCCTCTAAAAATGTTCTTTCATACGACGCAGTGAAGGATGTTTATGGACAAGGCCTGTTTCGTGATTATCAACATCTTGTCTGGTGATCGTGACACGAGAGGTCAAGGATGGGGAATGTTCACTAATCACAAACTATAGCCTATGTACAAGATAGTATACAAAACACAATCCGAGAATTCCATTAAAATTTCAACCATAAAGCTCAGAGAGGATCAACTTATGCCATGACATCAATCAAATCCAAACTCATGCTTCTAAAAACCTTTAAAAAGTGACAGTTATGCATCAATGAGACAAATAAAATCATTCACAACACAAAAAGATAGATACAGTCATAAGATAAGGCTATTGAGACCCAGTCATACCAATGCAACGATAAGACTCAAACTGGTCATTAAAATTAGAACAAAAAACCATGGATGATGTGAACAATAATAAAACTAAAATTAAAAACACTTAGAGGTGAGGTGTTGCTGATGTGTTATTTTACAGTACTTGTACCCCTGTTTTTTCCTCAAATATGACACACCTGACAAAATTGTCTCTGACAGCAAAGTCACAATATTGAGACTATTATTTTGATTTGTGTTTTGTTAAAATGAGGAAATATGTAATATTTTAAGAACTTTGGGTGAAAATTGACTGAGGTATGCTCACTGCAAAACAATATGATGTGCACTGTAACCCTCTGATATGTTTGCCTGAGCATACAGTTTATATATTCCAAAAAGAAAGGGTGCAAATTTAAAAATATTAAAGAAAAAATAAAAATTAGTTATTATTAATATTATACTCCCTATACCAGAAGGCTTTGGTCAACTACCAATTCCAACAAGAATTGAAACAAATTAGAAATACAGATATCAATAAAGTCGAACCCAAATATATCCCTTTAAAATGATTTTTATGGTATGGATTAAGATCAGCCAGTCATTTTCTATTGTTTCATGCAACGATTCGTTTTGATGGCATTTAAAAAGCGAAAGTGAGCGGTGGTGATTCAACAGAACCTCAGCATATGAGGCCTGTGTTCATTGTGATGTTTTGGAGGTGTTAGGAGGAGGCAAAGGAAGAGGCAGGGCTGGGATGGGACACAGGGAGACACGATTATGCCGTCTTTGTTATATTGTCTGTCTCCTTGGAGGCCCAGACTTTGTGTTGCTTAAGGCCTGTGCCCTCATTGAAAGGTTTTGCTTTTGAACAAAGGAAGGGTTTAGTAAAATTCACCTTGAAGAGCCGCGGCTGCTGGGCTGCCAGGGAAGGGAGGAATTATAAGAGTTATACAAACCAAAGGAGTCAGGAGAAGAAGAAAGTCAAGTAAACGCAGGAAACAGTGAACCATATAGTCAACGGAGTTTGGTATTGCAGTGCTTGCAGCAGAAATATGATGAATGGAAGACCTGGTTGTTGGCAACCAATTTCCATTGCAGGACTGCCTCTCACATGATGAACAGATTTCCTTTGAGTCTTGTGTTGAAAGACTGAGCACATAAATATACAGATTTACTACCAGACACACAAACAGAGGTGATAAAGTACAGTAGGGCCTGATCTTTGGCAGGATGAAAGCTTGTTTTTACAAAAGACACAAAACGCAGGGAAAGACTTCTCTGCTCTCTTCTGAGACTGGGCATGATGAAAGTGAAGTGAGCCAGAATAGTTACGAGATGAATAGAAGACTGAAAGAGAAGATGACAATGTCTATTTACCTTAGACTGGACAGGTTTCTCTTCAGTGGTGCTTCTGGTGTCCTGGGAAAACAAAGAAAACAAATTTAGTTATGTAATCAAATATATTTAAATGTGTACAGATGCTAAATAAGTTCTAAAGTGGAACAACAACAAATATTAGGTGAAATCAGCTATAGATGTCTGACCCATCAGCAACAGAAGAACTTAAAGGCAGATATTTGCCTTGTCCTCTTATTACCTTTTACTATGTGTTAGTATTGTCAATCTGATCTCTTTCTGCCCCTCTTTCTATTCGGGCCCATCTGTCTCCTTGCACCCCTGGGAGAGGGGATCAGGTGCCTCTGTCTGGTCATGCAGCCGAGCTGTGGACGCCTGCATGGGGCTGCCCTCGACATAGCAGAACAGCTCAGGAACAGCCTTATAGTCAAGAAACTTCACAGGAAATATCAACACAAAATCTCTTTAGAAATGGAAGGTTTCAGTGAAGCAATGTGACTGACACCTATTCTGCTTTGGTCTTCATCTCAAATTGCTTCATGTTTTTGGTAGCTTTTGTAATCCCTGGTTTTAATGAGAAGTACTTCTTTCCACCCCAAACCCCATAATCAGCGCACAATTGTAGGTTTACTTTAATTTTGCCGCCATTTAACGCAGGTCACTACTTCTGCACACCGTAGGTGTTGATGTTTTTGGCTCATTGCAGTTTGCTGGCGACACAGGAACTGAGACTTCCTGGCACTGTGAAGGTTAAGAGGAAAGAGAAACAAGGATCTCAAGCTGGAGGAAGTTGCACAGTAGTAATGACTGTATCTGCCTCTGGAGTATTACAGCTGGAATCCCCAACAGCAACAAGCACGGCTCATCTTTGAAGCAGGACCAACAGGTAGTTCAAGCGGATAATAAAACAGACAGAGAATATTCAGACGCATACACAGTAACTGCCATGGAAAAGCCAGTGTGCAGGGAAGAAGGGCAGCCTCTGTTTAGCGGGGGAAAAGTCCACCGCAGACCTAGCTAAACCTGTTAGTAAGGCAGTTTGGCTGGAGCTGAGCTGGAGGAAGGGGTGATGAAGGGGGGATTGTGGAGCTGCTACCAGACTTGCAAGAGAGGGAGTTTAGCACGAAATAACTGTTACCTCTTTTGATTTTGGAATTTTTTAAGCGGTAGAAAAAATCAAGTATGTCGAGTGATGGAAATTACATATTGAAGTATGTGGATTCATCCAACTCATAAAAATGGACTGGGCTGACATGATCACGTTGTCAACTCAACAATGACAAGCATGTCGTTGCTCAAAACTGCTGAAGAGAAGTGGCTGAAATACTAAAAGGGTCAGACAATTTGCAAAATCTTCTTTCATACCACACACAATCTAATAAAATCCATTATCGCCAAGTCCTTGTAACTTGTTGAAATGTCAGATTGTTTTAAAGCCTGTGCAGATAAACTTCTCATGAAAAATAACAATTATGGGCCCAAATTTGAGAAACAAAAAATTGAAACTAAGTATGCAGCCAGATTCTCTTCAAAGATGTCAGTGCTGTGACCAGCACAAAATCTTTCAGTGTGCATTAATCCACAAAAGTCATACACAAAGAAGTCATGCTCATCTATGTGCAACGTTGTTCTAACCTTATACAACCAGAGACATTAAAGTCATTGCTACTACAGCATAAACAGTATAAATTTATACTGTATGCATTATTTCCCTTTCCTTATCTGTGCATCACCCAGTTCATCTGGCGTGATGAGAGTGGCCTCTTGATAAGTAATCAAAACAGCATGGATGTTGCTCTGGCAGTTGTGATTTGTATACTATTTTGGACCTTGTTGAGTGGTGTCTCAAGGCAACAATGGGTGTTGTCTGCACTATAGAGAGAACCGACGACATGCTTTAGTAAACAGTAAGTACCTTAACAGAAGAGTTTCCTGTGGCCACACCCAATTTGTGGGAATTTATATGTTTGACGCCCGTCAGTTTACTAGCCTGTAGATTTTTCATTTTTAATTAAACCTGTCTTATCCACGTTTGTCATAGAGTTTAATTAACCTGCCTACATCTCTATGCAGTTATTGTTATTATTCATTCCAGATATGTTGTCTCTATTTACTTTCATTTACTTCATACTGTAGTTATTTGTTTGTTTTATGTGTTTTTAAATGTGTTTTATTTTGTTTAATAACTAAATTTACTCTACCCATATTTGCCTACAGCTAGAATACATTTTATATGTTTGTATTCATTATTTCTTCCTTTCAGCAATTCGCGGAATTGCAAACTGGAACAGAATAAATTAGGCTGGGATGTTAGTTCATCTGATGTGGCCTCCCACCAGCCATGACCCTGCCAAGAGGGTCAAATCCATCAATAATCTCTCCTGGCTGAACAGTGTCAGGTGATGGTTTTTCCGGGCTGTCAAAACCTTTAATGTTGAGTATCTAAGAGTTACTTGCAACCTGAATAGTAATTTGCTCGTATACCATCTAGTTCCTGTTATTGATGATTCTAATGTATACCGCAACAGCCGCTATGCCAAAAACACTGTCCGCTATGAAAGTGAATTAGACAGTTTTGTTCAAGGCCGCTTAATGGAGGAGCTTAATGATCTAAATGAAAAGTATATACATAACCTCTGCACTTGACTGGCCCTTTTATTATCCTGTGGTGGAACTAGTTAAAACAGCTCTCCCGTTTGCAGCCCACACAGATGAGGAGGGGACTTTCCCCAGTCCTCCTTTTAAAGTAAATGGTGAGCTCCTCTGATGGGAAAGCACATCCTGTCCAAAGTCATTATCTGGGGCTCACAGCTGAAACTCTGATCGTCACACCGTTGCTAAGCAGCACCACTGTGGCACGCACTCACCTGGTCGTGCATGGCTGCGCGTACACACGTTTAGGGACATACAGTAAAAGGCATTACATAGATGCTTCTCAAAAGGGCTCCACAGATTCGAGCATTGGCCCTAGATCTAATCAGACTGAAACAGACTGAGAGTTAACTACTTCTCCATGTTTCATTGGGGCATCTGATCAGGACCACAGGTTATTTTTCGTCTTACATCCAGTCTGGGGAGTGGTCCACAGTGATAAAGTGTGCTTTTAAGGTGGGAAATGTGCCAAGAGGAAAGAGAGACTGACTTGATAGATATTGAATTGATTATGTTCCAGTAGAGGTATAGGTGTTGTTGCTCTCTTTATTCCTACAAAATGATATTAACAAAGACGTGATTGACTGGTGTACAATGAGATGTACAAATCTAAGCTTGGGCCTTATAGGTCTGCAGGAGAATGATTTTTTCCTAAATGTCAGTGATGGTCCTCTTTACAGCCAGTGAACGGTGAGCTTGTAATGGAATAATGCATCAGGGTGATCATTCACAAACACACATGCAGGCAGTGTAACCCTCAAACATAAAAGGAGCGAGAGTCTGGTTGCTGATAAGCAGATTAGATAAGATATTTCAATGTCACATAAAAGCTCGCCGGGTCTGCCTCCCTGTTCCAGCCTAGGCCTTAAGGAAAGAGCTAAAATAACACTGAAACACAATAAAACTAGACAAACATGGACAAAAATACAAAGAATAATGTAACCAAGTTAAATGAATAAAAGAAATTTAAGCAAATAAAATTACATCTTCCTACCAAAGCAAATATCAAGGTTTTACCCATATGTATTATCATTTTATGTATCCAATTTATACCTAGGCAACAATGCTCTATTTTAACAATGATGATTAATGATATTCAAGCTTAGGGGCCCATTATCCCTGCAGATGACAACCATTATCAGGAAACCCTTTTCAGAGACTGAAACATTACTACCCCTTTAATACAGGAGATACTAAAACCAATCCTTGCCTAGTCCTTTACTTAATTTCTTTGAACGCCTGTTCCAGGCAAACGCCTTTATCAGATTACTTAAGAGCATTTAAAACACATTATATCATAATCAATATTACTAAAAACGATCTAACTCCTTGCTGTATATTTAAATTAGAATGTGGTATTGTGGAAGGGTTAAAATGCTTCAGTTCTTGTCGCTGGTGGATGTTATAAATGACACAGTGTGTATCATGTCAGAAACATATTGGCTTAAACTCACTCGTTCTGCGTGCACTTACTTTGCTCGTCGAATTTCCTCGATGATAGTGTCTAGGTAGGTGTTCTGAGCGCAACATGACCGCGTCTCAGGCATTTTGGTGCTGAGAGAAAGATTTCCTGACACATGAACTTTTGCTATTTAAGTTTTAAATAAAACAATAAAAAATAAACAAAAATAGAAAGGAGATTTCAAGGGGAGGATTTAAAAATCTTCCACGTGCAGGATGACAGCGGGGCGAGCCTTCCCAGGCTGCCGCCATGGTGAGGGATGAAGTGCTGAGAATGATGTGAGAGGAGGTCTGCTGCCAGGGCGATAGTAGATGCAGGATGTTGCCGGCTGACAATGCGAACAGTAGACAAAGATATTGTAAAAGCCACATAACATCATTTAAGGTTTAAAAAGAAAATAAATGTGCATACTTCATTGTTCCTTTACGGTTTGTGGTCCTGCTCAGTGCAGGGAACCTGTTTCTGGAAAAGAAGTTGTGAACGAAAGCCGTTGAGCGCAGAATTTGAGTTTGTTTTATAATCGCAGCATTATCCCCCAAGTTTGGACACGCATGATAAGGACGCGGAGAAGAAGCCTCCATTAGCCAGGATTCTGGATCCACCCCTTCCACCGCCCCCGGCTCGACAAGAGCAGCTGTCAGCAGCGGCAAGTCAGCCTGAGTGTTGAGACAAATATGGAAGTAAGTTTAATTAGTCTTCAAAAATGTCCATCATAAATTCTCAAACCCAAGGTGATTTCTTCATATGTCTTGTTTCTAATGTCTTTATACAACTTCTAATCGACTCATTGTTTCAGCTTTATCATACATCTAAATTCCGTGACTCAGACATTTTATTCTTAGTCCCTAAAAGGGTGGTTACAAATCTACATTTAAAATTTAAAATCCATCTTTACTATATAGTTAGGAAATAAGTATATACAGATTGTCCAATTTTAGCTGGCTATCGCTGGAGTGAAAGGTCCTCAAATGCCCAGAAAATTCAATTGTCCTTCTGGACTTACATATTTACGATTGTAAAAGCATGACTACTAATAAAATACTACCATAGATACTACTACTATATTTCTAAAGGGATCTCATCAGGATCTTTATTTTGAACCACCCAGCTAAGGTTTATTGCATTGTGGATGACTTGGAGGAGGTCTGATACTGACAGAGCATAGACCTCATCGGTCTACTCTGCTTACCTGACATCATGTCTCTTGTGCTCGAAATAGCAGCATCCTCTTTCTCTCTGTGGCTGCCATCACACTCTGTGTATTATATTAATCCATAGTAATGATAAGCTTTGAAATGGCACTCTGTGTGTGGTATGGTTTTCTGTGTGTGTGTGACAGTGTGTGTGATGTCCTCAGTGGGACCAGAGAAAGGCTGGAGGATATTCCTTTAAGGCCTGGGCGCTCGCCTGCCCAATATTATGAATCACATCAAACTGATGATAGATAAGAGAGCTGAGGGTCAAAAGCAAAAAGGAAAACAAACTATGGTAGTACCGTCAGGTGAGGAGATGAGGGTCTGCTTTTTACCTACATGACACCGTGTGACTGGAAATTTCCAGCCTAGATTTTATTGTACACAGGCAGACATGCAAACTACAGTGGGCCTACATGAGCTCCAAATGTGAGCAAACTCATAAATAAAAAAAGATTTGTGATACAGCTTTGATGAATTGTGTTTTCACCTGATTCCAGTCTCATAACTTAAAGGACGCCTACTCAGCTCCTGAACCTAAAGAGGACAGCAGCTCACCAGAGACAGAGCAGAGACCAGCTGGAGTTTCATTTGTATACCTACTGAAAGGTCAGCTGGAGAGGCTCCAAGTGGCTTCTTGACACACACTGGCTAATAAGAATTTGTTTGGGAATGGCTGCCATAGAAGAGTTTCATTGACCAACTGGGGCTGAGTGATTACTGAGTGGCGTATGAGGTCTGTCTCTTGGCGGCTCCACACCTCTTTTCCTTGATATGTCTCCAACTGACAGCAACACCTGCACTTATTTCATTTGTCTTAATTCCAAGATACTTAATTATATTTATTCCAAGGGATACATGAACTTTTACTGAGTCTGAGACAATTTATGACCTCTGAGCTGGCAGGTTGGTGACCCAAGAAGCCATCACTCCAATTTCGTAGTCCAAAGAAAAGCAGCTGGTATGAGCATGTTCACTGATACAGTGGTTCAGCCAGTAAAGTAAAAGTCGAGATCAGAGGAACGGCTTCATAGGTCCGGCAGACGTAGAGGTGGTTGCTCTGTGTTTTGTCTCAATGGTCTTGATGAAATGAGGCCAAATTAACCAAAGAGCTTCCCATGACCCGTTGTGTGAGAGCCAAGTATGTTGTGAAATGTACAAAAGAGGGCAAATATACACATGGAGTTTGTAGGACCTGCTGCAGCTTCCTACCCACATTATTATTTTCAATTTATGACAACTTTTACTACCTTGCTGTCTGCTGTGTGATTATTAGTCTAATAATTTGTCTCCTTTTATTTCTCAATAACTCAATTTATCTTAAATTTGATGTCTTCATGTCGCTGACTTGTACAAAAGCAACATATCCCACATCTGAGAAGCTTAATGTTCATATTTTTGCATGAAAAAACTACAAACACTACTTCTAATGATTAATTGTCAAAAAAAGTTGCAGATGATTTTACTGTCATGTGATTAATCGTTTACCAACCAGACAGCTGCCTCTTTGCCGTAGTGTATTTTGGTTATGGTTCAGTTCAGATGCAAATCATTCTCTATTATCAGAATAACAAATTGTGCAGATTTGAGGGTGGTATGTGCTCTGCTACGTTGAAATTATCTGGCCACCCATGAGACAACACCAGCTCACTGGGGAACTAAGGAATGTCCTATGGGCAAAATTGTACTGTACTATATAACAAGAGCATTTTCAGTCATGTCTACATCTATTGATATCTGTGCTTGTGCATTTCAACAACAGGGTTGCATTTCTAATGAGACTGTGTGCCTGTGTATTCATGTTTCTACAGCGACATGACAGCTGTTGTCACCTCGCACCGACTGTGGAAAGATAATGAACTTAAATGCCCATCTCTGTCACCTTTCACTCCTTCCAGTCCCTATGGAAGCCAGGACTGACGGGAAAGGCTTTCAGAGATGCATCAGCCAGGGCCTGCACCAACCGCCTGATAGCTTTATCTGCCTGAATTCTTCAGCTCAGGTCACCTTCAGTGCAGACCCCTGAAACCCTCTATATTCCTCTGATAAGAGCCGGGCAAAAGAGACACATACTGTACTCTTTACATGCACCAGCTCACACTTCAAACACATCACCACATCATCACAAAGGAAACACAGCCAGAGGAACATGTCTATGAGTATGTCTTCTATGAGGTTTTCATGATTTTCTCCACAAAAGAAATTAGCTACTTAATGCCATATCTATGTGCTGTGGAAGGTCCTGACTTCATGTTGGGTCTTGAAACGTACTCGCGTCGCTATTACTTCATTTACACAAATGTTTACTTTATTAACTGTACACATGCTTTAGATGCATTTGTGTGGAGCACTTTTTTTTTTTTTTTACTATATCGAATACTTTGATGTCATCAGAATCTTTCATTTCTGTCTTAAATTTCGCAGATAAAATAGAAGACAAGCAAAAAGACAGGATATACGGGATCTTTATGCCTGGAGGAGGAGTTAGATTATAGCTGTTTTGTTTTGTCTTAATGCTTCTATTTAACCCACAGAATCAATAAAAATGTCTACCTTTAACTTCTTTTTAATTTAGATGATATTCTGAGCTACCTGAATGTTCATTACCATCTGTTCTTACAATTCATTTGCCTATATTGTTTGAATTTTTACAGTATATTATATGGTGCCATAAATGCTACTTGACCCTCACAAACAGAACAGCCATCATACTGGGATCTGACTGTGTTACAGAGCCATGTCTTGAGCTTTCCTAATCAGAGAAATGCTGTAATTGTTATTTTATGGTGAAGGAGCCAAATAGACCCAAGATGATTTAGGAGACTTGAACAACTCTTAAAAAAAAGGATGGAGTAGTGATTATGAAATGGAACTACAGGAAGGTTGTATTATTTCAAAACTTGCAAAATAGCACCCACACTCACATGTACATCAAAACAGAATTTATTTGAATAAGGAGTGGTCTAATCTTAACTAAATCAAGAGTGTATCTAAATGGTTTAAGTAAATTTCCTTCAACAGTATGAGCAAGAGGAATGACTTCAGCAAGCAAAAATAACTAACTAAAAAATATGGGCATCTGACCGTTGTTTTGGGTACAGAAAACAGTTGAGTTTTTTTTTTTTTTGGTTTAAAAGGAACAAACTATTTATGAGACAGGATAACCTAAAGTCCTCATCTCATCTTCTATGTAAGTTTCTTTCCATAAAATCAATACAGTGACACTATAGGTACAGGACTTTGTCAGGTGCTTGATAATCAGGTGCAGGTGTTTATTGCATCTGAGGTAACACTATTTTTGGACACATATCTCTCTGCTTGATATAGTAACACTCATAATGAACTGTGATATCACAGGACGGAACCCATCTGCATGAAGTATAACAATCAGTCATGATGAATAGTGGCCTTTTGCTGCTCTCAGCCCTACACAATTCCCAAAGCATGCCAGCATATGTAACACTCCATTCAGGTGAGATCAGTGCTGATATACTGTAAGGCATCAGAGCACCACTATGACGATTTTGAAATATGTTGAACAAAACAAGAGGCATCAGTTCTAAATAAACAAAATATGTTTATTGTTGTTGTTAATGCTGATGTCATAGCTTAGCATTGGTAAAAACTAATGTTAGTATCTACATCCAGAGGTTTCTTCCAAAAACCACAAAAAGCAGGATTCAGCTGCATCTTGCTACAAGACTATTTAGACTCCATATCCAAAACAAAACAAAGTGGAATAAGGAAGAGAGGGCTGCGTTGGCTGGGAGAAACAGAAGACAGGGCTGTGACGGGGTGGACGTTGTGGAGGGGAGAAGGGAGGCACATGGAACACGAATCACATGCGGTCCTTGGCGATGAGCACAGAGACACAGCTTCAGCGCAGCACCACCTCATTAGTGGCAGGGCCTGTCAGCACGGCCACAGCTGTGCAGGGGCGCCCAATAAATCTACAAGGCTTGGATTACAGTGTCTGAGCTGTGACGCCCATACATCCATCCTTACATTCAGCCTCCTTTCCTTTTTACCCCAAAACTTTCCCTTAAAATAAAAACAAATAAAAACAAGGGTTCCTTGGTGCACTGCTGGCTGTGGGATTTGTTAATATTCTACAACACTTTCTTCCATCTCTACATCTCTCTCTCTTAGCAGTCGAAACACTACAGAAATTGGTTGAATTTGAGGAGCGAGTTCTGGAAGCTGAGGCAAAGGTCAAGTCACTCTAGACACCTCCACACCTCCAGCCTCGCCTCTGTCCCTGCCACTCTGCTCGATAAGTAAGGCCCTGACACGTTCTTAAGCCAAAAAATTGCGATGTCTTATCAGGCTGTGTCTAAGACAGAAGATGCCACCAGCCGCTGAGTGTGTGGTGAATAAAGGCTCAAGAGTAGAGGTAAATTCATGTAGAAATTTTGTGTGGCCCTACACACTAGCTGTTTTCACTTATATTTGCTGATTGTAATCTCTTCTCAGGACTGCGTAGGTTTGTACAGACCCTGCTGTCTCTCCTGTTAGTTTTGTTGCAGCAGCAGATATAATGCACGTGGCTACATGGCTACAGAGGTCACCATAGTCACTTGAGTGGCAAAACCAATGCATTCAGCGCCTATCGTTGGGTGCAGTCACACATGGGGAAAAATCAGAACTGAAATAGTAAAGACTTTTTTGTGAAATTGATTGCTCAAAGATTCATAGAGAATTCAGGCAGACGCTTTTTTTAATAGACGTACTGACTGAAGAGAAAATGGATCACCGGAAATTTTGTGAGACAATTGAATCGTGACGCCAAAACTTGGATGAAAGTGGGCGATCTTTGTAAAAATCATTTCAGTTTGCACTCTGCAGTTGTTTCCTGGATTGCCCTTTTACTGTCTCTATGTCTGATTTTACACAACCTGCTCTGCTCTTGTGTGTTTCTGAGGTTTTGTTTAGTGTGTACTCTCTGTGTTGTAATAAGGTACACAGTATGATTGTATGTGTGTCTGTAAATTCAGTTCCCGGGCCGCGTGTTTACAGACCAGAGATATATTCTTGTTTGTTTTGCTTTCATACATCTTAGAGCACAAGGTGAGAGCCCAAAACTCTAGCATGGTTTCACACCACACCTGAGAACAGTAACAATCAGTAAGAGGTGAGACTAATTGAAAAACATATGTGCATGTGTGCAGGGCCTTGAATACATGAAGAATATACAAGCAGAGGTTGATGCTGCAGTGAAATTAATGAAATGTAAAATAGCACCAACAAGGTTAAAAATCAGCCTAGATTCACCTGTCATTCTGATAAAAGTTGCTTCTAACATACACAAACCTCTAATTCTCAAGTTTAAACTAACTTGCTATCTGCAAACCCTAACCTCTCTGTACTTCCATCACAACTTCACATAATAATAATAACCACATGTCAACTTCCACTACTACTATATATTAGCTGAACACTACACTTGCTGGCCCTTCTATGGCAGCTTAATCTGAAATAATGCTAAAAATCCATTCGTCAGTCCAAGTTAAACAGATTACTAAATATTTCTAGCAGTTTTACTGAATAAGCCACAGGACCATCTAAGATGAATGGCCTAGATCCAACTCAAGCCACAGGAGCTGTACAAAAGCTAAACATGGATGTTTTTGGTAGAAATTTAGAAAGGATGACATCTCACAGTACTTGATGGTTATAATGTGTTATAGAACAGATTAGTCTAAGGATGATGACAAAATGAAATGGCTGACAGGGCAGCTTTGGGGTTTGGGGAACAAAAATGTAATAATATGCATTTAAATCCCTATATATTGTGACTGGAGGATGAGTCAAGTGAGAACTGGCTGTAAAACTCAAGGAAGATCTTTAGTTCAGTGGTTGATTCCTTAATGATCTGAAAAGAAAAAAGAGACCAGAGTTTTAAAATAGAACAACAAATCTCTGGGTGTGAGTTTTGTATTAGCTTTTGACAAGGCACTGTGTGGAGAGCCACAGAATGATTGTGAAAACCCAGAAGGGAATTAAATATCACTCCAGGAGGGATTGAGTAAGAGGTAACGTGCAGAGATTGGCCTGCTTCACTGTGAGCGAAAGTGCTGCTCTGTAAAAGCACGTACCTCCTATCCTGGTCTCCACAGTTCGGAACCAGGATGCCCTTCACGTGGGCCTCTGGGCTTTTGTGTCCAGATTAGTTTCTAAATATGAACAGAGAGAGAGAAAGGAAATATTCAGTGCAGTCTAGTAAATGGTGGTTTATTATTTCTGCTCAGAGGCCTTTTATCAGCCCAGAGGATGGTTGCTTTTGCACCTTGACTTGATCTTTTATTTGCCTTCTTCTCGGGCTAAAAATGCATGTGTCCAAACGCAGTACAAATTCAATACATCAATAAAGGGAGAAATTGTGTGGGTCAGTGAGATTTTGTACTGACTCCTCTTAAACTGCAGGTTACAAAGTTTGAACTGAATAGTGATCCTGGGGGGAAACAGATAAGAAACAATAACACTTATATACTTGGTTGTTTTGTAAGTTGTGTTATATCCAAACCAGTCCACTCAGCCCGGCCACCTGCCTCCTCTCCTCCAGCAGCTTCCTGTAGGTAATCTCAATATCCAGGGCCAGCTTGACGCTGAGGAGGTCCTGCGCCCCGGCAGGTGCCTCGCCATCTCTCCCTTCAGTGCCTGGATCTCTCCTCCTGATGGCTCACTGTAACTTGCAACCAGCACTCCATGCATGGGCAGCGGTCCTCCATCTCCCGGAGCCATGCCCAGAGACCCATTCTGACAGAGGAGAGACAAGATGGGTTGGAAATCCGCAGTTAAAACCCAGTACGAATACACAGCCAGCATTGATTGTAGTTAATTGAGGCTTCACATTTAGTGTCCTATTCAGATTCATTTTTAAACACTAACAGTGTTAGTTTTTCCACTTTAATTACTGCTTCCTCTTCTTACTAAGTACACTTTTCTGTAGTTACTACTTGGGCTGCTTCTTCGATTATTTCTGTTTTATACCAACTCTATATAAATTGCTACAACCACTGCTACTGCTTTCTTTTACCACCACTCTGTTGTTTTGCAGTTTGATATAGTCTCATTTAAGCATGATATATCCTGAAACAGATATGTTTCACCAGGTTAGCAGCAAACTTGTTGTACAGTTACGTAGCAGGTTGTGTCTAACAGGGGTAAAACAATATTTTGACACAGTCTTACTTACTGTTCCACGGAGAGCCTCCAGGTCACAGGTCACCACTTGATCTGGCGCCGTATTCGCTGGCCTCCTGCTTGGCCCATGTGAAGGCTTCTGTGTTTCGATTGGCTGCATCTGTCAGGTCAGCAACCATACAAAAGACAGACAGTACACTGGCCTCTATCTGTGTGGAGTCCATTACAAGTCTCCTCACAAGAACTGTCACTGTTACATCTTGTTCATGACGGATGCTGTATCACTCGCAGCATGCTACATAAAAGGCTTATCTTCGCTTTCTCTGACCTGGACCCGCACTAATCCTCTGTCTCCTGCATGTTTGAACTGGCCATGGTCTCATACTGACCCTGATGTCTCTTCAGAGCAGCAGTCAGGTCTGGTTTGGACACATCTAGGTCAACATGTACCTGCTACGGAACGGTTCTGCAATTCACGCTGCTCCTGAGGAAGGGAGGGATATTGGAAAAGTTAAAACCAAAGCAAACATTTAAGAGTAAATTATGTTAATTAGCAGTAACTGACCTACTATTGTCTTCCACCGTTATTTCAACTTCATTCTTACTCTCGTGAATCTTCTTCAGGAAGTTTATCCTATCCCCTGCAGGGTACTATCTCCTCTAATCAATACGGGTTTAGAGCTGCCTCATCCACATCCCCTACATGCAAACAAGGATCCATACACAGAGGAATGAGAATCAGATATACGGAAGATTCGTATTATTTAGATGATGACCCAGGAAACAGAATCACCTGTCTGAAGCGCTGAATTCAAATTGTTCTCTGCGCCCCTGTCGGAGGCCAATCTCATCCTTTGCAACCTGCACAAAAAAAAAAATAAACAATAACAGTAACGATAATAGGTGAAACATATGTGCTATACAACATACCAATAAGAGCCATTTTTTTTTTTTTCTTTATATTCATTTCAACGAGAGAAGCAGGCATACAGTATCTTAAATTTAATCAGACTTTCCATAATGAAGAGCCGGAGCTGTGAGGACTGAAACATTTCTACCATTTTACTGTGAGCTTTATGCTGCTCCTCAAAAGGTAGGGACGACGGGGCTCAGCTGAAAGGGCAGCTTACGCATCATTACACATCTACTCCAATCTAACAGCCAGAGGCCTTTCCACGGATGGAGTCTCACTCACACACACATATCTCTCACAAAAGGATCCATATACACACAGCCTCGCACACAGACACACACCCCTGCACGAGAGTTCGCTGAATGGGAGTGCCTGAAGAGGCGAGAGCTGCAAGGGTGACTTTGACCTCCCAGCTACCTAATTATCACTATTCACTTCGTGTTCTCAGAGGGGACCAGCAGCTGCGGGAATCAGAGGTGAAGAAGTAAAGTTTTCCCACCTCAGGGTCATTCAATCACCATTCTCCTGACTAAATTCAATTATAGATTCATGCCACGGGTGCACCATAAGGAAAAAGTTGACATGTAATGCAGGAATCAGTGCTTTTAGAGTAACAGGGACAAGAGGAACACTCCGCCTGGCTGTCTGTCTCCCTAGAAGGGCTACCACAGTTTGCCTCATTCCCTCCACACTCACTCAATGAGTGAGGGGTCTAACAGGATCAAGTTTGAAGAGGGATCCAGGAGTAAAGCCTGCAGAGTACAGTGGTCTGCATTCCAATGAATCAGAGACAAAACCAAACTGTGCATATTAATGCATTTGTAATTTGGAAAAACAGACAAAACTTCCTAGCTATCCAACAATCCGTCTTATTTTAATCTGAGACATCAAAGCTAGTCTAACTGAATTAAGTTTTCTTCCTCTGGTATTTCACAAAATCCTGAAAACAACCAATGACAGTGCCAGTTGTTGACCAAAGGCTGTTTGTCTACACATCTGTGAATAACCTTTTGATAGTAGTACATTTTACATTTTACTGATGTTCCTGGTGCTGCTTTGCTTTGAACCAACAGCGTTAAAATGAGAGTACAACAATTCTTACAGACTGAAAACAGAAACTCTGAAATAATAAGCTCTTTGGTCGTGGTTTGTGGCTCCAATAGTGGTTTCTGTATTTAATTTCTATTCTTGACGATAAAATTTGTGCAAGAATCTCTACATTTTATTTTAGCTAGATTATATTACTTTCCATGAAAATTTAGGTTAATCATTTTGATTAATGTCAGCTGGAACATAAATATTACTTCTTCCATCATCAAAAGTACAAATAAGGAGGCAAAGAATAGGCAATTTAATTTGTAAAACACTCACATGAAAGGCTGATTTTACTACTGTGTGCAACATTAACATGATCCTCCACCCACAGGGTCCCACCCTGTTTCCTCCCTACCTCTCGCTTGAGCCGCTCCTACATCTGCAGCCAGATTGTCCCTCTCATCTCCAGCGAAGCTGCCAGCTGTGAGACCATCCACTGCCGGGCCGCAGATCTCTAGCTCCCTCCTGGTAGATGCCCCAGGTGGCTGGGCCCTTGAGCTGGTCTGGCCTGCCACCAAGACTTTATTCTGTTGCCCAGGCGCACCTTCTATGTAGCTGGCAAACCGGGTCATTCAGGCCCATCATCTCCACCATTGGTGCGAGTCTCCCTTGTACTGGGCCTCCCACTAGGAGTCAGCCGAGAAGTCCAGCTGGTCCCCTGGCTCCCAGGAGAGGGCCAAGGGCTGAGCCCAGGGAGATCCGAGATATGGGGCTGGAGTGGGTGAGTGTGCGAGGGGTGCCATGCCAGGAGAAGCGACCGGAAGAAAGGTTCCCAATTCTGACTGCTGTGGCGCTTGAGCCCTGTGGCCCAAAACGCTTCCTGTACGAAGACTGGACTCTCTGACTCTCCATGATGGGGAATGAAGCTCTCTTGGGGCACAAGCAGGGCTTTTATAGAGGCAAGCAAACCCCCCCAAGTCCAAAGCAGAGAGGCCATAGGGTGGGGCAGAGAGAAGGGAGGGTGGCAGGCAGTGAATGGGACAAAAAGGGAGAGCGAGGGGGTGGCTTACATGACACTCAAAAAGCTGTGTGCCAGGGATTGTCTGTGCTCGTCCACTCAACTTCAAATGTCTCTTGGCTTCCTCCCTCTCCCCTCCCCTCCTCCCTTCTCCCCGGCCTCTGACTCCACTCTCTCTCTCTCTATCTCTCTCACTCTTACTTTCACCCCTTTTTGTCTGTCTCTCTTTCTTTCTGTTCCAACTGAATGAAAAGGAATTTGTGTGACAGGGTCTGGCCACCAATTCAACCTGACCACATGCACAGAAACAGAGTTTGAACAAAGGGAAGGAGAGATTTTCATTCTTTAATCAGAGAAACTATCAGCAGATTGATGGAGAAGCAGAATCAAATACTGAATGTGTTTCTATGTGGCACATGTATAGTGCAGCGTCCAACATAGAAACCTGCAGGATTGAATGAAATTACACTTGGAAATACCTGTTTACCCCACGGAATAATTAATAATGGGACAATGAAATGCTCACCAGTAAAAAGTGTCAATCAGTGCAGGAATACATTAACATGGTGATGAAATATTCAATTATATTATTCTATTAATTCGTTTCTGTTTTCTCAGTTTTGTGGCATTAAACATGGTGTGGACACAACAAAAAGGAAAACTTAACCAACTAAAGGCCTGAAAAAAAAAAAAAACTTTCTTTGGCCCCAAATGAATCTTGCCCATTCGTATCTTGACAACATGTCTCAAATATCATTACACACCGCTGTACACTCCACATCTACATTTGTTTGATCACAAAGGCAGGAGCACATGGACACATTTATTTACAGGGTGGAAAGTAGCCAAGGCTCCAGAGGCTGTAGACCTCTGGGGTGTTCAATATGTTGGCTCCAAAGACAGATGGATGGTAGAGAGGAGGGGGGAGTGGGTTCAGACCTAATCTGAACTCCTATGAGATCAACAGAGGCTGCGCTATAAACCATTTTCATCCATTTCCTGACAAACTACAGGCCATGGTGCTACGCCAGAGCACTTCATAGCTGATCTTCGACTTCTTTTTGAAGAGGTGGATTTGTGGAGATGAAACTGTGACTGTCTGCTCTGTTTCTGTGTACAATATGTTTAATCTCACTTACTGCAAATACTGAATACTTTATAGACAAGTGAAAATGGAAGCTGAAAAATCTATAAATATTGCCAGTTAAATATTAATGTTTTACTTTTCCTTTAATCAATTCAGAAGAAAGAGCAAAACGTTTTTCTTTACCAATCAGTTGATAAAATACCCTAAAACAAGATTTGATTTTACATTTAGGCCACTCACTTAACAATTTTATTTTGGCTGCTAAATAATAAATGTAACTTCTGATATAAGTGAGGCAGGTGATAGCCATGGATTACATAATCCATGGGCGTCTAGAAGTGACTTGGAAAATAATGGTTGCCCGAAGTGGAAACAGCAGGAAAATACATCCAAAAACCTACAACTGTGCAACATGCATTTACAAGTTTCAAATAAAATATTAAGTTTAGTCTTTCCATTATTTGAATTACCAAAGTAAAACTTGCAGAAACACTGGCATGGCTACTTAACTGCTGTGTTAGGTAGTAAAAACCACAACACGAGTGGAATATAAAGGTCCTCTTTGTTACTGGGTCATAAAATCACAGGAGAGTGGAAACCAGTGTACTAGGAGACAGGAATAAAGCCTCATATGACCTTGCATTATTCATTCTTGAGTGTTGTTGTTTTTAAAGAAGAAAAACAACAACACAGTGTCTTGAATTCCAATTGGTCTGTGTTAATAGAGGTTAAACGATATGGCACACTGTAAGTCTGGCAGAGATTTGTTGACGTAAAAGGTCTGCCTCTAAGGATTAATGGCATGTTGCATCATTAAGTGGCGTAATTGTTTCCGGCCAGATTTTTTAGACAATCACGCCGCTGCCTTAGATCTGGTCACTGAGGTAATATGTCCAAGATTAAAACATCTAATGCAGAGAGAGAGGAGACAGGGTGGTGCGACCTCTGTCCCCTCCTCCCTCCCTGCTGCTGGAGTCAGAGAAGGCCAAGTCAAACAGCTGATTCATGTGTCTGACATGAGGAGACCATCTCATTTGCAGGACTTACAAGGAAAAGAGGTATGGGGCGGAATTCAATGCTGGTGGACCCAGACTGATCTGAGGCCAAGGCAAATATGGGCTGCCAGCTAAGTTTGACTGAGTAATACTCACCACTTTGTGCCTGGGCATTTTACACCCAGAACCTTGAAAAGAACTCCTCCTCAGCTACCATCCTTCAACCCCCGCCTGAACGTACATGGCAACATGCCCAAACTGAATCCTGACCAACGAGCTGGAAATACTGTCTCAGCTCCACTTCATCAAGGATGTGTTTCCCAGTGTAAATTAAATGAGGAGAAGGCCTTAACACTGACTTACTGAAACACCTTCCTCAAACGTTAGGTTACCTCTGAGGCCTGCACTTAATTAAACAAGATTCATTTCCAACCAATTCGTGTTTTTCCTCGTTAGTGAGAGGTCAACATTGCACCACTGAAGGAGTAAACACAGACAAAACAGGGAAGAAAAAGAACAACTCACAGAGGCGATGCCAAACCTTTAAGTGATCAACAACTGGAGAGAAAAGTGTTGCAGGTTTTGTCTCTTTGACACACAGATGATAAAGTTTGGATCCAGAATTGAAACGATCTACTTTTTTTGTAGTGTGTGTGTGTGTGTGTGTGTGTGTGTGTGTGTGAAATGGTTTTCAGAATCAAGGATTTTCTGAAAAGAGACGCCAAGTAGAATTTGGAAGTTATTAATAGTTTGGCCAGTGGTGCTTCTTAGTCATCAATAAATATCCAAATAATCCATGTGTTTCATTAAAACAATGAAATCACATGGATCAAGCAAAATACATCGTTTTTTCAGCAAATAGCTGAGAACACGTGTTTACATGCAGGATTTAAGTCCTCAATTATTGCCATCTTTGATCCAGGATACTAGATCAAAAATCGGGCTATTCAAAATGTATTATTCAAAGTTTTATTAAAATCCATTCCTGTATTTGTTTTGACTTTAATTGTCCCCATACAGGTGTTTTCACTTATTTGCCTGATTATCTAGAAGGATCTGTGCATGTGTGATTGAGATCCATCCAGTGCTTTTACTTGTAATAGAGCTTTTTTAACAGTGTAGTTTTGCTAGTTTTACTTACTTGTGTGCTGATAGGAATACTCTATCACAGGTGCCATGACTTTCTCTGGATCTTCAGGTGAGAGGCACTACAGGTGCCAAACAACACAGCTTGAGTGCTTGGTACTAGCTAAGCAAGGCCTCATGGAATGGGCCTGAGATGAAAATCAGGGGGCTTAACTGGGACAGACAGACCCGGCTATATGATCAGCACCACCAGGTCCAGCCAGAGTGTGGCCACAGTGAGTAATGCGGAGAGCGGGTTCAGGCCTGAAGCTCCAGTCTGCCTGTCAGCAGGAATGCTGCTGGGAGGCCCTGATCTGTATGCTACCACACAAACACATCACATACATAATGAGTACAGCAGTCGATACAAGCCCAGGCTGTAAACTGTTCAAAAGTGTGTTTGATTGTCCAGATTACATTGCTAATGGCCATCAGACATTTGGCCATGACTGATCATATGCCAGAAAATAGAAGGTAATATTAAATAAGCCAAGTGTTAGCAGCTGTGGAGGTTGCACTGAGGCAATAGAAGTGCTTTTGAGAGTTAAATGCTACATCATCAAGCCTAAGTTTTAGGCTTAGCGATAGTGCTAATATTTGCTAATCAGCACAGTACATCTAAAGCTGAGGCCATTATTTTCATGGTATTTGGTTTTACACAGCACTGAACAAACTGGAAGCTTTAATAGATGATGGCTTAGGATTATCAAAATGTGTACCAGTTTTCATGCAGCCGTCAACCCAATAGCCATGAGACATTTCTACCTGGAACCACAAATGTGAACCTGCTGGTGGTGCTGGAGGAAAACCAGAGGTCACCAAAGCCAGATCTACATCCTCTCTAGACTATAAATATGTGTGCTGAATTTCATTACAATCCATCCAATAGTTGTCAGGATTTTCAATTCATTCTGGCCCCAAAATGGCGGACCAAACCAACTTCTTTTTCCATTACTACATAAAAAACTATTTTTTAAAAAATGTTTTCATTGTAAAATCCTAAATTTGCGGCCTACTATAACCATTTAGTTAGCAGTCTTTACCTTTCTCCTTGTTTACAGTGAAAAAGAAGGAAGCTAGGAATTAATCAGACCATTGAGGCAGCAAAACAACCTGCTGAAAGCAATGCATCTCTGTGTCACACTATTTCCAGAAAAAGGCCCTTTGTTCCATACAATTTGTTTTCCCCATCTCATTGCTTTCAGACACGGTTAAGTTAAATCTCTCCTTCCTGTAAAGTCTGCCTCCTGTTTTTCGTCATGAGAAGAGCGAGAGCAAAAAGAGAGGAGGAAACAAAACGACAGAGAAAGAGAAAAAACAAAAACTGAAAGTGCATCAATCATAGCTTCCTTATCACAATAATGAGCTCAGTCTGCTGTGTCCTTTTCATTTACTGACTCACTGAGTCTGGACAAACCACAACTGTCTCCTACGCTGTGTAAACAAAAACAATGTAGCATGATTTTGAAAACAATTTATTTGTTTTGAGAGAGGCTATGATGTATGTATATATATAATATATTTATATATATATAAACATCAATACTAAAACATATTATTCTTTTCATGTAAATAAATCTGATACATTAGATTGCACTGCAAGTCCTGTATGATACATATAATCATACATTTACATATATAGATTTCTAACAACTAGTTTGTATTCATTTGCTTATCCTAGGCCCCTTTTCTTAGAACCACATCCTTTTCTAACATCTGAAGATATGTTAGCTGCCTTTAGCAATTAGCAGCCCACAGAAATATTTTCATATTAGCGCTAAGGGCAGCAGTGTCTTTGCCCTGAAAATCATTTTAATACTAGACCTACTAATCTGAACCCTGGATAAATAAAGTCGTCATCTGGGCTGAACAGCGAACTCCTGACATTCTCAGCACTGGCTCCAACTTCTGCCTGCCTTGGCTCACACACACACCTTAATTCATGCTTTTTAATAACACTGAGATCACACGTAAATATTCCCGCGGTTTCTTTGTAAATTAGCCTTTAAAGGCCCCATTCACGAGACCCCAGATGGTAATAAGTACCATGGCCAAATGATGCAAAGTTTCCAAAACCCGTCAGTAATACTGTCATCTGAACGATAGCTAAGGATGTGGAAAAGTTTTTGAGCTGGAACAAGAGCTTGTACCCTAGGAGTTCGTTTTCCATCCATTTTTCATTTATAAACCCCAATTCTGTAATGTCTGTAAAACTAGTTGCCTTTCAATGATTTACTTTTTTAAACGATACTATGTCCTGAAAGATTATTAGATTTGACACAGTCTAAATATAAAAATATATTTATACATATATATTTAAGTTTATAAAATCTAATTGAATGGACATGGGGTATAAATAAAAGTGAAACAATTTTCACATTTGAAGTTTAAAAAAAAAAATCTAGAATTTGGTAAAGAGCATAAAACCCCCACAACATTCATATTTTAGATAAAAGTGCATCTGATTTAAATTGACCTTAAGGTAAGGCTTCTCAGTCAGGACTTCGTGGACACTGTAAAGCTTAAGGCCACTGTAGTCACAAATTAAGGCCTTTAGTCATTTTTCTAACCATAAAAAGCACTGTCTGCTACACTCTAACTAATAACTGATACCAAGTCCATACTGTAATCCTGTATCTGTCCCTTTTTGGCAATTTGTAGGCTGAGAACACCTGTGATAATGAAGAGAAAGAGAGCAAGATGGCAGGCAGAAGGATAAGTCACACTGAGGCGACAACGAAAACTCTTAAAAGGAAACATTCACACTGAGCTCCTCCTACACCGTTACATGTCATCCTCATGCTTTATACTGATTCTCTTCATTTCCCCAAATGCATTGAGGCAGAACCAGACTCAACTGGTTACTTTAAAATAGAGAGGAACAGCAATAATGACACTGATACTGGAAGGAGAGAGATTAAGAGTCATATCTCTGACTTAAAATCAGGTATTGTAGCTGCAGCCCCCAGTCTGTGCCTCTCATTTAATACTATTGCATCCAAGTCACAGAGCTGACAATTAGTTTCTTTGAAAAATAAATTCCTGACTGTTTTTTTTTATTTATTTAGAAGGTTCACTGCTCTGAGGTATTTCCACAGTCCTCAGAAACTCCTCTAACCATCTGGATCAAAACATATTGTGTTTGCTGCACAAAGAGAAGGATTATAAGCTGTTTTCCAGGTACACAGCTAGAAATGACACGTCTTTATTTATACAATGTGAAACAATGTTTTACATTACATATGTCATTTCTTGCTACCGAGAAAGGAAAAACAGTTGCAACTTGTGAAGCGTGTTGAAATATTTTTTCATCCAGGTGGTTGGTAATTTTCAATTCAAGTGTTTTTAAACAATCTGAGTTTTTCAAAGATTACTGAGTAAAGACTTTTCAGAGAAACAAATGCTTAGATCTGTGACTTGAATGGTGATACTCCACATGAGAGCCACAGGCTGGAGCGAGCAGCTGCAGTGCATCATGGTCTGTTGAGGCTGGTGACAGTGGAGAAATTTGTGTATTTGGTACTTGTAATAAATTTCTGATTGCTAAGATACGGTAAACAATGTCTACTGTCTTCTACCAAAACATGCCTTAGCTTATTCACTACTGTTGGTTTCAATAGCTGAACATTATTTTGTTCCAGTGTAGCTACTCTACACATATCTCCATCTGCGTTTTACTGAATCCACACAATGATGTAGCCAGAAGTGCATCACAAATAGCTTAAACAGCTTTGAGTTATAACTCTAAGGGTGGAGTTTTCTTTGTTCCAGAGCGGGAACAGAAACAGGAAGTAGTTGCAAGTTGCCAGAGTTGCCAAAGTTGGGAAAAAAAGAGAACAATCTGTCCAATTAACACTGTAGTACACCAGCGGCGTTTACCATCTGCTGGGCAAACTTTCAGCTTTAGGCCTGCTGTAGCTTTAAAATGGTGCTCAGCTAAATATTTAAAAGTCAAACACTTGGGGCTTCCTGGCATTTCTCATAACTGCCCAACAAGTGAATGTAAACACAGGAGTTTATGAAGACACAACTGGTACATGAGCTATGACTCAATAATGCTGAAACTGGAGTGTGAGCATCTGTATGTTTGTATCTGACAAAGATCAACTCCCCATCGGAAACTTAATCTGTGTTTTGTTTCCCCCTGGTGGTGACGTCTGTATGAGCATGTACTTGCATTGGTTTTCAAGGCATTGTGTTGACTGCAGCTGTCAAACTGTGTCTCCTTTGGATCTATGAGAAAGGACACTGACTCTTCTTTGAAGCATCTGCACGGTGGCAGAGGCTCAGTGGGTTTAACACTGACATCCAGGCCAGGTCCACGTCTGTCTCCTGTCATGAGTGGGTTTCAAGGAAGCTACAGATACTGCTGAGGCTACTGTGCTACTCTCTGGTCAAAGTTCAGAAACCAGGCAGGTTTCAGCACAGGATCTGGGAGAAGGGGTGTCTGAGCAGTTCCTCAGCACTCGGCCTGTGTTTGGCCTCCACAAAGATGCAGCGGATAAAGTCCCGTGCTTGGTCGGAGGTGTGTGAGGGTAGCAGTGGGTTGGTGGGCTGGGTGGCGATCTTGAATATGGCTGCCATGGCCTCGTATTCAGCCCATGGAGGCTTTTCTGTCAACATCTCCACCACTGTACAACCAAGGCTCCTGTAAAACATGCATGATTAGTCTTGCTTCATGTTAACCTGCAGTTAGGTCACATAACAAGCTGAAACAAATGCCACATAGTCTCAGTTACTCAACACTAAAGCTTTGAAGGAATGTTTTGAGTGGAAACTTTCACGCTTGCAGTCTGCAGAGGGCCTCCTCCACCTGTTTGGGAGGTACATACAAGCCCTCCTGGGAGCATTACTCCCCCCTCAAGCACCAGGCTGAGAACCTGGAACATACCAACCTCTGTTACGACCTGTCTGACTGGCCTTCAGCCAATCACATCACTCGCCTGATGGGTCACCACCCAATCAGATTGCAAAAGGGAATGTTGTCTGGCCTGTGTGTGGGAGTGTGGTAGGAACTGGGATACATACAACAGACTCCACACTTTATTTAAAAAATCTTTTTAAGAGCACTGTGCTTCTGTCACCCTAAGAGTAATAAGTTGTTATTTTTCCTCTATAAAATTCACATGTCTCAACCTGTCAGCCCCTGGTGACTTGGCAAGGTATTCAGAATGATCGTGTTGAATGAAGGGATTTCTACCGAGTCAGTACATGTACGTGACCTCTGTCCCTACTTCATTTGGTAAAAACACACTTGTATACTTGTATGTTTCCATCAAATTGTTGCTTATACTCAGAGTGTATGTGTTTGTGCATGTTTGCAGCATTAGCAGGTATCATATTCCCTTGCAGGAACACAAACCATTGTTTCTAAAACAGCACCTGTGGTAGTTAATTTCTGAATCCAATTAAGAAGCTAGATTTATAAGTCTAAAGGAACAGTGTACATTTACATATTTTAATGTTAATATGTTCTAGTTAATAAATTTGTAAAATCTGCTCCACAGCTTCGACTTGGCATTTCCAACTTGTATCCTTCCAGTCAGTCAAATTATGTGTCAGTATCATGGATGTATTCCGTGTATTTGTGAATCAAATTAAATGTCCTGGTAGATGTCCTAGCAGCAATTTCAATTTAGTGACAACTAATGCAGGTCAAGCAGGATATCTATCCAGTTGTCTGATGAACTGGGATCAAACTTTAATTTAAACTGCTGTGTATCTCCTGGCCTTACCAGACATCAGCCTTCCTGCCGTAGCCCTCTCCACTGATCACCTCCGGGCTCATCCAGTAGGGGGTGCCGGTCACTGAGCGGATGCCGGTGCCAGACATGCAGATGGTCTGAAGCCTCTTGCTGGCACCAAAATCTCCAAGCTTCACGTTGCCTGCTGAATCCCGCAGGATGTTGGCACCTGAGAGCCAGAGTTGACACAGAACACATAAATATTTGATCCCACCAATCATCTTCCACACGTGGTAAAGACCCAAACATCTAAATATTAAAACGCTGTCTAAACATTTATCCACTGTTTAAACAGTGTAATGCTCAGGGCTCTGTAGTTAAACAGGATTACCTTTGATGTCCCTGTGTACAATCATGTTGCTGTGTAGATAGGACATGCCCTCCAGGATCTGTCTTGTGTACTTCCGGGTCACATTTTCTGTCAGGGCCCCATACGCCTTCAGCTGGTCCTTAACTGAACCCTGATAGAAAGAAAGAACATGTATCACCTTCTACTGTTTTAAGACATGAGTGCAGAAACAGACAAACTGTGAATACAGTTGGTCATGAAGACCACCAACCTACTCTATCACCAAAGCTGTGAGCCAAGGACGCAGGGAGTGAAGCAGCCAGCCTGAAACCTGGCACCTGAAAGACGTCTGTGATGCGTTCAAAGCCTGGGGAATTTGATTGGACTTTCTGACTAAATAATCCTGGAAACTAAACTAAACAACTAATTTCCACCACAGCTGAAGAGCTGCAGTGATTAGCCAACATTAGAAGATAAAATGCCAGAGGGGCAGAGATACAGTAGCAATGATCTGCTCAATGATGAGTAATTCGCAGAGTCTTGGAAAACTAGCTGACTACTGGCTGAAAGCACAACAAAGTGCTGAGTCTTTTTTTCTGGTTCTTTTTCAGTTTCAGTGCATAACACCCATGAACTGCTTATGTTGCTAGTTTTTAGACAAGCATGGAAGTTGGCTACACATTGTAACTATGGCCCAGGAACTGAACTATAACAAGCTCCTGTGAAATTCTTCAGTTCCTAAAATTGTTCCTAGAACAACAGTTCCTGCTGTTGAAAGGCGCCATAAGTATTTCTCTTGTTTAAGACTGAGGAATAATTTCAGGGAGAACACAAGGAAAAATGCCCCAACCACTAAAATTCTTTGTATCATCAACTTAATATCATTTCAAAATGTTAAGTCATGGGAACTGATTCTTGTCCTTTGTTTGCTTTATTTCATTCTTTTTGTGTGACTGGTTCAGTTACCCTTGTCTTGCATCATAACATTAAATACAATGTGATGGAACACGAAGACTGAGGTTAGGGAATTGATCTCTAGTGTTCGACTTGAGGAAACAATCATTGCTCTGAGCTGTGGTTGAACATATGACATGAAAGTTGCTCAGACTCACCCCCGGCATGTACTCCATGAAAATAGTGAGGGTCTTCTCATTGTGATCCCTCAGACAGCCGTAGTACTGAACGATGCGCTCGTGATGCAGATTTTTCAGCAACTGGATTTCACACTCTAAAGCACTGACCTCCTGCATAGAAACAATGACATGGTGGGAAAGTACACACTGAAGATTCAAACAACAGCTCAGAGATTAAACATAAAAGCTGTCATGTCTGAACAGTGCATCTTTGTTCATTTACTGTTTTCATTTGCAAAACAAAGTGCATTTTTTCAGATATGTCTCATCCCTGCAGGCTCTCTAATATCTGTTACCACTGATGACAAACAAATGTAACCATAAACACAGGGATAGATGACAAACAGTCATTTATGACGGCATGTGGAGTCAGCCAAAAGTGAAACCTGAAGTAGAGAGTAAATAAAAGCCAACAGTACAGTTCCCTAAAAGAAGTTCCTGTGTTTACTTCAGAGAATGAGGCTACGACAGAGAGAGGCAGAGAGAGAGGGAAGTCAGAGACACACAAAGTAATCCCAAAGTCCCAAAACAGAAGCTGGTTTAATAGAGACAACAACTGATTCCCATCTGCTACAAGTTGGGGGAGGGAGAGAGGTTGTGTGAGGGGGTGATGAAGGGCCAAGGCAACGCTGACCTGTCACCCTCCACCACCACCACAACACTCGGCTCCTCTCAGATACAGGAAGTGACAGTGCATGTTTTCTCTGTGGCAGACAGGAAAAGACATTAAAATGGGGAAGAGGGGGTGGAGGGAGGAAAGATAACCTCTTTGATACATTCCGCTTCTTGAGTTCTTGAACTTTTTTCCTGCGCATTAATTATTTTGTTTCTGTGTCAGGGGATGAAATAAAGCTGGGTGGCTTAACTCCTGACCTAAAACTGAACCAAAGATGTTTTTAAGACGGTTAATTCATTAATCCCATGCTCAGCCAGTTATGCTAACTACCTGCATTCCAGCATAATGGCCTGAACAGATTAACAAACACAACATATGAGGTCATTCTTGGTGGAGCAGGTGCAGACTTGTGATTTGTTATTAATCAACAAACTAAGGTTTAATATTTTACTGTAATGTTTTGAGACATGAGTTCCACTGTCAAAACAAAGAGGGGATGAGGGAATGTAATTTCCGGACAATAAGAGATGAACTTTGTGCAAGTGGTGGTAGCAAAAATATCTACATGGAATGTCACTGACAACAACAAATATTTTCAACAGTATCAGGAAGAGAAGTGAGGGAATCACAAAGAGAAACTGAGCATGCTGTCACAGTGAAAACAAAGATAACTGAACTATCCATGTAATGGTAGCTAAAAGTATCTCACCTTGCTGGTCTCAGGACTGTCAGGATCAAACTGGACTTGCTTGGCGGCCAGCTCTCTCCCTGTATCCACATCATAACACAGGTAAACCTGTCCAAACGCTCCCTGGCCCAGAAGCTTCCCCCGCCGCCACGTCACTGGAGCACTGGGTGCTGGGGGGGGGGGGGGGGGGAATCACACACACACACACAACTGTTAATGTTTTGCATTAAACATACAATATGCCTTCATCACAGAGAAATGTAACATGAAAAAGTCAAATTCCATACTGCTTCAATGCACTTTCCTGACAAGCTAACAGTCAGTCATCAAGATTTTTTTTATTGGTTTAGGTAACAAATTTTCCTGATACACTATTTAAATACTTTTTTTACCCTGCAACGCATCATCTGTTTATCTTTTAAGAATTCATGTCATCCTAAAAGATGAAGTGATTTTTCTAAAAAACATTTTCACAGTTCAGCTAAATCACCACTCACACTTATGGGCAACAGAGCGGTCCTGAGGACGGAGCCTTCCCTGGGCATCGACGAGCTGCCAGCTGCCCAGACTCTCCTCGCTGCCATTGAGCGACCGACGTGAAGGCACGAGAGTGAACAGGTTCCCCTGGGGGCGACGAATCCGAGGAAATGTTCGACGACCTGAGGGAGATCGAGAAAGAAGTTGGTTGGTGGTTAATCACATGATGAACAGGAGAGATTACGGGAGGAAATACCACAGAGGGAGAGAACAGAAGAGACGAGGTACAGAGTGGATAAATGGAGGTATCCTACCTTCACTGTGGTCCTTATGATGCAGGGAGACGTGGTACCTACGAGGATAGGTGCCTCCCTTTCCTGCTACCCTGTCATAAACATGATTCTCCCTGTCTGAAAGCAAATATGAAAAAGTCATAGGTCAGCAGGATTACAACAGGATTATTTCAACCACGATTTATCTCAGTTGCACAGTGAGTCACACAGCATTCATGTGAGCTACTTTACTTATAGCTTACTAATACTCTTCACATAAGCTTTTAGCTGACTAACACTATTTGTCTGAGGTCACTAACAAGCAAACATTAATCTTTATTAAATCAGTTAGGTTATACCCTCAACTTTTTAAAGACATATCATTCATGCTTATGGTTGACATTACAGTGCTTGGTTTGCTGTGAACATGAACCGTAATTCCTGTCCCAGCATGGTGTTCTTGTGGTTTTAAAGAAATCTAAAAGTGCTATCAAAATACTTTATCTCATAAGATGTGAGTGTGCTGCATTAACAGAATATCCCTGCATTATAATCCAGAAAGTTAAAGGAAGGAGCTGTGGTGAGGATCTTTTCTTGTAGCTGCTCTTACCTGAGCACTCCTGACGATTATCAGGGTAACTTTTGGCTCTGTGCATGCGCGACTTCCTCAATGAGGGGCTGTGAGAGAAGGAGGAAGGAAGAAAGAAGTGAGATATTGAGAGGATTTCCAAAGTAAAACAGTCATTTCCGCAGAATGTATTTGGGTATTTATGTGAAACTGGTCATTTTTATTTTACTTGTGAAAATAAACATAAAATGCAGCCACTGATTATAAAGACATAATGGAAAAATAATAAAACATTGAATGAGTTGTGAGTTCCTGTGCACAGGCAGTTTTAAGTATTAATGTTAGCAGGCAGGGTTTGTTCCTCACCTGTCTGAGTTGCTGTCCAGAGACTGACAGCTTCCAGAGACAGAGTTCTCTGCACTGCTCCAGGGATCCAGCACCTGTACCAGGCACAATGGAAAATGAAGGGTGTGCATGCACATGTGCTTTGTTTACACAGGTTTCAGAAAGAAGAATCCATCCTAAAATTTATATTTGGGAACTTTGAGAGGCTTTATTCTAAAACAGCTCCACTAATTCAGCATCTTCATAGCCCTTATCATTCCTTCACAAAAATGTAACCAATATCCCTGAAAAATCAGCCAAGATACTAAGTGTCTATAAAACTTTTAATGAGCAAAACAACTTCAGCAATCAGAAAAAGTCTTGATTCAAGCTGTTGTAGCTGAGTTGTTTATGTGAACAAATCTTAATAGTCTGAGATCATAAACACAGCACATGAATTCTTTTTTAAGGTGGATTTTCCCCATTAATTGTGAAGCTATGACTCACACACTGATCGCTGGTCTCGGGGATGAACTCCCCCTCACTGTTTATGCTGGTGTATGAACCTTGGCGGGCGATCCTCTGCTGGCGCTCAGGCACATAGCCAGGAGGCGGTGAGCTACGCCCTGTGTTCTGAGAACCTGGGATTAGACAGCAGTTATGAGCATAAAGGAAAAGATTAGATATATGAAAAATAAGAATTTAAAACAATATTTGGACTTTACAGGCCTGAGGACTGAAAAGTGTATGAGAATGTCAACAACTATGTGCCTTGAGTACATCAGGTGATTACATTATATTGTGGGAAAAACTGCTTTGCATAATTCTTTACATCAGTAGGGCCTGTTCCATCATTGAGATTTATTTTCTAATTTCCAGGGAGTACAGGCAGCACAAAAGTGAGTAGTAACATTTGTGACAAGGTTCTCATGAAAGTCAGAAAAGTAAAAAAATTCAGAAATGTGCTCGCTCCCTCCTGTGGCATAAAGATAAAGAAAACAACAAAATACTGATCGCTGCCATTCTGACTGAAAGGAGGAACAGCTGGAAACTGGTTTTCGTGTTTATTGCCTGCTGCTGTCATAAAGTCCAGATCTCAAGCCCTCATGCAGCCACTTTAAACCCCCCTGCTCCAGGGGGGAAAAAAAAGATCCTAAACCAGGCCACTGGTCCACCACACTAATAGAACGCTATAATCTGATTGGCTGCTGTCCAGCAGGCATCGTCTAGTGATGGTGAACAGGAAAAGGAAGAGGACCCATTGCTAGAAGGGGAAGCCAAAGAAAGAACAGCCAGAGAGAGCGAAGGCGACCGAGAGGGAAACTGAGGTAGTAAAAAAGAAGCAGCAAAGGCACGATGACATGACAGCTATCCATAAATGAATATTTACAAAATGTTGAGCCTTCTGGGAGAATTAACATGTTACTTCTCTTCCTTTGAATCAGTGTGAGTCATGTTGTGGCAGATAAGATTAGAGAGGACTTTGAATGGCAGTCTAGGATATGTACCTGTTGATAGGTGGCGTCCTCTGGGCTCGGTGGATTGGTACACCGTGCTAACATCTCCAGTGGACTGAGAGGACTTGATCCTCACCTGTTTACACGGCACATGGTGGGAGGGGGAGGAGGCCTGCAGTCAGAGACAGGAGGGGAGGACAGGAGGTTTAAACACAACAATGTAATGTAAATGAATGAGGAACCTTGATTTTTCACAACATGGCTCTGTGATGAAGAAATGGCAGTGGTGCAATGGTGCACTGTAACTGCACGCCCTGTATGGGGGTGTGTGTGTGTGTGTGTGTGTGTCTCACATTGCTGTGCTCCTGAGTGAGCAGCAGGATCTTGATGCTCTTCATGTTGGAGCTTCGGTCCAGCAGGTCGATTGCCTTGTCCAAGTCATCCTGACCTCGCAGAGGGATGGACAACTGCCAGCATTCAAAACAAACACATTAACACTCACACAAAAACAACAAGGCATGTGAACAAACACATACCAAGATTCACAAGGATACTAAGGCTGCACAAATGTTGAAACGATAAATTAAACACAGTATATATACATGCAGATGTGTACAACAATAAAGAAAAAATTGGACACACATACAAGGACACACAAACAGACATATTCAGACAAAAAAATGTTATTTTCATAACTGATTAATCAAGCAAAAATACCAAATATTCCCTGATTCTAGCTTCTCAAATTTTCCTAATCTTTGTCTTTGTTTATCACTATATTTCATCTCAGAGGATAAATAACAAATTAAATGAGAAAACGTGAATTTAAAAGAATCAATAAACAACATGTTTGCACACATAAATAAACACTCAGCGTCTAAGACAGAGTTTGAGCGAGAGAGAGGTGAATGAGAGGGGAGAGGTGGGTGGTTAAACAGCACAAGAGTCTCCACTTTACCTCATTGTTCATATAATGCAGGTCTAACTGCTGCCCAAAGACAGTCTTAACTTTCTGCTGGATTTCCTCAAACTGCACAGGCCGTCCAAACATCAGGATCCTTCACATGAAAAAAATATATATCAAGAAATCGCACAGCCGAGAGAGAGAGAGTTGAGAGATTTGTATCGGCTGCTAAGGAAACTGCTTTTGAGTTACACGCACATGTGCAAGCAAAATACACACATGCTGCTGTTTTTAGTGAGTGCAGATTCTTCTAAGTACACCTTGCATTTTTGTGGTTTGTACTGGCAGCCACAGAATAACCACAGTCCTTTCCTCTATATTCTCCAGCTCACATACCAGTCTGAATTAAGTGCTGGAGTGTGTGTTTGACTCTCTTTCTCATGAACTGGAACATGTGACAAGAACAGCATGCGAGTGAGTGTGTTTATGTCTGTATGACGGGATGTTTATGCTCTGTCTCACTTGCATATGGATGTATGTAGAGCATCTACACACACACGCACACACACACACACACACATAACATGCATGTAAATAAAGCCAAAAGC
>BRZM01000007.1:2701283-2920849 GCA_033238685.1 Lates japonicus
TTCATGTTGAGCTTCGTCCAGCAGGTCGATTGCTCGTCCAGCCATCCTGACCTCGCAGGAGGGATGGACAAATCACAGCATTCAAAACAAAACACATTAACACTCACACAAAATAACAAGGCATGTGAACAAACACATACCAAGATTTATAGATACGAGAGAACATATATACAATAATAAAGAAAATTATACACATATCTGATAAAAATGTTATTTATAATTGATTAATCAAGCAAAATACCAATATTCCTCGATTCTAGCTTCTCAAATTTTCCTTAATCTTATCTTTGTTTATCACTATATTTCATCTCAGAGGATAAAATAACAAATTCAAATGAGAAAACGTGGAATTATGAAACCACAATGTTTATGTTTGCACACATAAATAAACACTCAGCGCCCAAGACAGGTTTTGGTTTAGAAAGAGAGGTGAATGAGAGGAGAGGTGGGTGGGCGGTCATACAAGAGTTCTAGCCACCGCCGTTCATATAATGGTGGTCTAATTGCCGCTCAAAGACAGTCTTTAACTTTCATTGATTTCAAACCACAGCCCTAAACATCAGGATCCTACATGAAAAAAATATATATCAAGAAATCGCATTAGCCGAGAGAGAGAGAGTTGAGAGATTTGTATCGGCTGCTAAGGAAACTGCTTTTTGAGTTACACGCACATGTGCAAGCAAAAATACACACATGCTGCTGTTTTTAGTGAGATTCTTCAAGCACAATTTTGCATTTTGGTGGTTTGTACTGGTACATGAATAACCACAGTCCTTTCCTCTATATTCTCCAGCTCACATACCAGTCTGAATTAAGTGCGCTGGAGTGTGTGTTTGACTTTCTGCCATGAACTGAACATGTGACAAGAACAGCATGCGGGAGCAGTGTGTTTATTAAGGCCTGTATGACGGGATGTTTATGCTCGCCCCACCGCGCGGATGTATGTAGAGCATTCAATAACACGCATTACGCGCCACACACACACATGCATGTAAACAAAGTTTTCAAAGCAAAACTCACCTTCTCTCCTGAGAATTCAAATCACCCCATGTCGTCCTGTGGGAAAACAAACAGAAAGGTCAAGTAGCAGACAAAGGAGGTCATCTGAGGTCACAGAAGGACTGTGCCATGGCTGCTCATTACAGCACTGTGACTTTACACCACTGTGTCCATTGGATATGTGATCTTCCAGAATACAACCAACAGCTGTATTTGAAGTTGTCCATACCTCACCTATAATTTGCACAAGTATAGTTTGTTGAAAGAGTCACTTTGTACTCTTTTTTCATTGTTTCATTACTATGAAAACCTACTTCCACTCATAACAAACGCAAAGTTTTGTTTAGAAACAGAGACCTAGGGGGACAATCTCTGGTTTTAAGAAATACTACTCCTGCCTGCACTGGTTATTCCCTGCAGCTGCAGCTCATATATAAAATGCAGCTTTTACCACTCTTCCACACAAGCAGTAATATATTTTAGAGGGCACCAAATGTCAATTGGCATTCATACGGGCACATTTGAAAACGATCTGTCATTATGCTAAATTAGCTAACAAAAAAGCTAGGAAATACTATAAGGCCAAGGAGAATATACCTGAATGGGTCAGTAGGGTGATACCTCTATAGTTTATTATGTTATTCAGGTCAAATTCTACAGCCAACACACCTAATTACCTTGAGGATAAAAGAACAGTTTGCCATCAGCCGCTATTCATGCTTTTAAAGGCTTGGAATTTCAGAGCACCTCAAATCGTGTTTAGCTTTCCATGTGTGTTAACGAACAGTTGAAGATTCATGCTGTGGAGGTATTTGTTCACTGCCCGCTATGTTTATCAGCACTACATCTTCCTTAACTATGGTGACTTATACATAATTTTCTTAAGGTTTTTATTTTGACAGTCAGCAGACACCGCTGAGGGACACTTTCACTAATACACGTTGTTTATGGAGAGACATTTGTGGGGTTGAGAGCTTTGGACTTCAGGGTCCTACCTACCTGGCTACTACTCCCAGAACCATACTACTGACACCATTTCCACCTGTTATCTGCTTCAAACTTGGTTTATGAGGTCGATTTAGCTTTATTTTCCAAACCATCTGCAGGCTAGTCTTCTGTAAATCTGAATGATCCATGCTTTAGAGCTAAATTGGGATGTAATTTGACTGTACTGCCCGTTGGTCTGAGCCAGGTTCGGTTTGCTGTTGTCATAATACAGCACATAGGCTGGCGCCAAGGTCATCTGGAGGGCAACTAGGTCCTTCATTATAGAGTGGAGAGCCTGCCTCATCTGGAGATAATGGGTTGGTAAAATACATAATTAGGAGTGCAGATTGGAAAATGGCTTGGTCTGAGGAGTGTATGTATGATGGCAGTGAGAGAGATAATGGTGCCTTAGCACTTGGCTCTGCTCTGAAAGGTGTGTGGTGACAATTAACTGGCCATATTTAACTACAGTCATATTGAGACTATCCTATGACATGGTATTAGAGCTAGGACTGCAATGTTTTTATATTCCTATTCCATGTTTGATTTTGGGCAAGCTCACTAAGGACTAACTCACTTAAGAGAAAATATTCTCCTGTGTAGCTTTGGAGACATCACATAGCCCGGGGCAGTGGAGAACCAGACCCCTACTTCCACAACACTGAAACCAATCCTTCACCCGGCAGCGCCTGAGCAGCAGCTCGCACAGGCCGGCCTTAGGATGGTGTTTGGTGTGAGTCTGTGTGTCTGTGTCTGTTTTTATCTCCTGCTGTGAGGAAACCACGCACTAAATGTCTGCCTAACATCAAAATTTAGAAGACTTACTCATTGTGGCGATGTTTGTGTACGTGATCTACGAGCCAGTCTCCAGAAACGTGTCCCTGCTGTGCCACAACCTGTGGTGATGAAAACAGAAATCAATTAGTAATACGTTTGTGATAACTGAGGTCGGTATTGCTCTGTAATATGTCATTGCTTAGAGACAGAGCATAACAATGTGACTCTGAGTCAGACAGGAGATGACATATGACCATGGATATCAGCCAGTCTCACAAAAGTATGTAAGTAAGTAAAGTTTATTTGTATAGCACTTTTCAAGACAGAGCAGTCACAAAGTGCTTCACAGTAGGAGCATTTAAAGACCACACCATAAAAACATAAAAGGAGACATAAATAGGCAAACATAATAAACATACATACTTAAACACTTGTCTAAACAAATATGTTTTTAGCTGCCTTTTAAAAGATGCCATGGAGTCAACAGTGCGAAGTGTGGGTGGCAGGTTGTTCCACAGCTTAGGAGCTACAATTTGGAAGGCACAGTCACCCATAGTTTTCAGACAGGTACGTGGAAAATTTTAAACTGAAATCTAAACTTGACAGGAAGCCAGTGCAAACGCTTTAAAAGTGGGGTGATGTGGGGTGATTTATGAGCACGAGTTAGAAGCCTCGCAGCAGCATTTTGTACAGATTGGAGGCAATTAATTGACTTTTGATTCAGACAAGAAAACAGTGCGTTACAATAATCCAAAACTGATCCTAATCCTAAAACTGCTGATGATCTGACCTAGTGGTAAAATAAACAATGAAAATAAGAGGACTTGACACATGATAAAACAGTGACATCTGATAAAAAAGTGCCTGCCAAGACCAAAAATGAGATATATGAGGTGAAAGGGTTGATCTGACCAATCTTCATCATCTGCACTTCAAAACACTTAAAAGAAGAGGCATTCACCAACTGACAGGGGAAGGTATTCTTAAAAATGACAGCAAGTCCGCCTCTACGTCCATGCTAGTCCCTCAGCCCATAAAACATCACCTTAGTGGTAAACATCAGAAAAAGAGAATCACAGTATGAAACCTGAAGTTTGGCACGGCACAGTGGCTGTCCTGTACCCTTATAATATGGTATCTCAGTGATCAAATTACACATTAAAATATTTTAATGTGATGCTAAACAGAGAATGCACAAGCCTTTTGTCTTTGATTACATGCAGGCCTGTAAAAAAAAAAAAACATACCCTAAACTTGGAGAACACAGACAGAGAGGTTTTTCTGACTGAAAGCCTGAGTGAATGAGAAAGTGTGCAGTGCATGTGAGAATGTGTGTTGTGTGTTTTGCCCATGAGAAAGAATGACAATTGGAAACGGCTGAAACTCAGAGCTACACTGGCACGGTTCATATGGGAAGAATGTTTTTTACGGGGAGTTTTCTGCCATTTTAAATATCTAGCAGCTTTATACTTCTCTGATTGCACGAGCTACAGAAACCTAACTCAGCTGTGTTATAACTCCATTGTTGATGTTAACAGGGCAATATTATCTGCCCAGTTCAAGGCGTCAACAGCATTATAAACTGAGGCATTTCCTTCAATGGAGAGGGTTTCCCCCAGATTTGTACCAATAAACCAAAACTAAACTAATTCAACAAAGACGAACACAACAGGACATGTGTTCTTGTGACTTTCAGGTCCTTAAACACAAACTCAGTTCTTGAAAATACACTAGATGATGAAATATTGCTTGGTAAAGCAGATGACTACCTTTCGAAATGAAAAGACGATCACTTACTCATCAAGTCAGAGACTTGATTAAATAAACTGCCTCTACCAGGGATGCACTCATTGGACTGTCTAAATAACACTGCTGAGGCAAATTATGTCACTTATAAACAAGATTAGGTTCTTGCAGGAATTACTAGTCAATAATTTCCAGTGACTGGTCTAAAAAGTCACAGAGAAGAGAAAGATGTAAACACAGCAAGTGCTTCACCTTCATTTCCTTTACCTTTATCATCTACAGTAACTCTGTGGTTGGGTGCTTGGTGAGCCTAGAGAACCAGAGACTGATTCAGTTTACAATATTACTATGACAAAGAAAACAGGGCAGAGAAATAACAGACACTGGTATGAAAAGTGTCAGAGGATGGAGCCTACAGAAGAGGCTGCAGTTAACTGAGGTCTGAGGGTTGATTTACACAGTGAGAAGATCCGAGGAGAGAGCGGGCAAGCGGGCAAAACTACAGCTCTTCTGTGCATAAAATGGGCAGCATCACCACCTGAGGCAACCCACTGACTCTGTGGATTTCTGGGTAATAATCACCCACAGGAATGTCGGGCACGTCCGTCTGTGGTCGACAGAGCGTTGCCACGTTGCTTTCAAGCTTCCGCCACTCTCATGTTCCCCTGCCAACAGAGTAGATGCCAAAGACTCTTGTCCTTCAACCCTGCGAACTTCATGCTTATGGCATTTTATCCCCTGTTACATAGCATGGGGTTTATGAGGTGTGCAATTCCTCCACTAGCTGCATGGATGTACAGTTCAGGTGACATAGAACCATAACATCCTCTCTACTGACAAAATGTTCTCCAGTACCCTGGGTGCTGGACCAGATCAAGCACCCAGCAAGGGTGCTGGAAGCTCCAATTGTGCACCTTAAGGGGTCCCTGCAACACAACAACTAACCCCCCATGTCCAATCCCCCTGCTACCCTCTTCTCTCTCCTGCCTCTCCTGATTTTAATTACCTCCCAAGCGGAATGTGGGGAATTCAATGGAGAAGAAGGCTGCACTCTACCAGTCCAGTCAGCTGTGCCCGCTTTATTTTCCTTGTATCACATTTCCAGGACTAGCAGGATTTACATGGATTTTCCTCCCCCCTCTCTTCTCTGTCTGCTTTGAGAGGTGTTTAGTCTGAGGCTGTTTTTCCCAGCCACAGTCCTCACTCTGTCTCTGGCCAGTGATGCATCTGGACTCAGGGCTTCACAGCAAAATCCCCTGGCCTGACATCTCTCCTGTTTCAGGTGCACATGTGCTTTGGATTCAGGGTAACCCACCACATTTAAATATTATTGCTAGTGCTTGCCTTGACTAAAGTTTCACATATGCTTTGTAGTGTTTAAACACATACAGCTACATTCAAATATAAATTTCAAAAGACAGGATTATGTTCAAGTTCAGTTTTTGAAATTCTGCTTATTCTGAATATATAGATAACAATATGTAGAAGTCAAAGAAAAGTTAATAAAGATAAAAGAGAATGTGGACCATCTGTGACCCATACCTCAATCCATTCTATTCAAATCTGACCATTCTGAGGCCAACAAAAATAAATGAAGGATCCAGTATTTCTCCATCTGAGTTATACAATCAGTTAGCAGTTTATTAGGGACACCAAGGTAAAACTAATGCAGTTTAATACAACTGTAGTTTAGTTTAGTTCACATTGAAACTGCTTTAGAGGTGTTGATTCTACTTTAAAGTCATTTTTGTGTTTCTATTATTTTGATCAGCACATTTACATCAGTGAGAATAGGCTTAATGACAGAAATACCTCTCTGTATAATCCAATACAGCTCAACACCACCACAGACAACATCCTCGAGAATAAACATACAGATGGACCAACACCTCTCCATAACAATTTAGGTAGACCTTAATGTTGGGAAACTAACTGAAAACATTTTGCATACTTTGTTTTATGAACCTGGATTAAGATCTGATCTCAGTTTAAAAAAAAATCCTAACTCCAAGTCTGTTTTCAAGCAGAAAGCTTGATTTTCCCATATGACCCGAATGCAGCATCAATCACTCATCGTATACCTGTCATTCTTGTCACGTGCACAGCTCATCAACTCTCACCTGTCGCCTTAGTTTACGACCTCGGTCAGGACAAGAGCGGGCTTGTCCCGCGTGGAGCCCGACTTCGGTCACCGGTGTCTCGCGGCAGAGATGACGCAGTAGGTCCACCCGTTGCTCTCGTCCATCGGTGTCCTCAGTCAGACCGACACACCGGGGGAGTGTGTGCGTGTGCGCGAGGACGCCATGGCGGGGCTGACCCCCCCAGGTAACGGGGGCTCGTCTTCTTCAACGGAAAGTTGGAGCAAAAACACAAACCGATCCTTTCCCAGGATGTGAAAACAAACACGGTCACATCAGACAGATGTGAGTTTCACAAAAAAAGAAAATGTTCCGATGGAAAAGCCTACATCAGACTGCTCCAGCTGTGGCACAAAGACAAACTTCTGCTCCGCTGTAGCCTCGGGTCTTTGGAAAACTCAAATTTCCAAAACATTATTAGAAGTCACACTAGACGTCAGCGCTTTCAGTCCTGTGGGACACAGATTTGTGTCCCATAACCGCGTTAAACGTGAACAGAAAACTACCAAAAAAGGTGCAACAATAACCGTATGGCCTGTATGAAATCCATTTGTGAGTAACAGGTCGCCAGAGGAAAACACCGTACGATTTCCGTGATTTTGATGGCCCCTCTTCCTGCTAAATTTGCAGATTTTCCCTCTCTGTGTTGCCAGGTTTGAGTCCAAAATATTCTAGGCTGGACAGATTTGTATTTTTATGATTGCTCCGGATGCACTGCAACCTGAATTCGGATCTAAACACAATCATACATGACATGCATAAAGGCCCGTGTCTGACCTATAACAAAAGTACAAAGGAATTTGATTCAGAGAGCAACATAATGGAGTTCAGACCTGCAGAAAAAAACCACTGAAGCGACACTGGCGGAGAATAATCACTAGCTGTGTATGTTTATTATACAAATAAACTCCATTTGATATGCGGAGCGAAGCCAAGTTGGACAAACTCCATCGATGTTTAGACTTCGCAGACTTCAGGTTCCTGGAGCATGAACGTGAAACCCGAACTGACTTAAACGTGAAGAAAACGCAGTCTTTTCCAACGACACAGTCACAAAGTTGTCGTCCGACGTCTGTGTCCCACCACAGTCCACAACTTTCACCAACCAAAACAAAGCGAGAAATAATCTTCAACCGAATACGTCAAACTTCCTGACAGAAAAATATCGCCACCGGAACCCGTTTTTATGCTTCCAACAAGTCGTGAAAACTGTGCTCCAATGCTGTATCCATGTTTCCCAAATGCTCCACTATCCGTCGTCCATACGTACGTAAGAACATGGATTTATCCCCAGGGGGATTTCTCATAACTAAACTATCTAAATTAGCGCCGTGCAGCCGCGGGAACGCGCTGTTACTCGGTCGAGTTCTTTCCACGGGAGCGCGCTCAGTATTATTAGAGGGGCGGGCCAGCTGTGACGTAGGTCAGTCATGCTACCTTCAGAACTTTCGGAAAATCGGAATTTCAACTCTTCATCGCTGCATCTTAGTACTGCTTTTTGGCACCTAAGTCATAAAGTCATAAAGCTATTTGAGTCCCATTAGTGGGAAGTATTTCAGTGCGTTTACTCTCTGGATTTAAATGCAATTCTTGACTGTTGTAAATTACTTGAGTATTTCCATTTTTCTAATCAACTTCACTAAATATCAGCAATGGTGGAGGAGGAAGCCTATTCAGAAATAATATAAATATTCCATTAGAAGTAATAGTCCTGCATTGAAGATTATAATATTATAATATTGTTATTGCTGTTAACTGGGAAAGTGAATGAGGGCATTCAGTCATTAACCTCCTGGGAATTCCAGGATTTTGCAATCTTTACATAAATAAACACAATAAAGTCAGTGCATTAAATCAACACCAGCATTTTATTTTTTCTCAAAAAGCATGTAAAAAAACAAAAATAAAAGAAAGAGAATGCACAAAATGATTGTGTGTATTGGCGCAGAAGGGGGGCGCTTACATTTTAAATGTTCTATACCACAACTAAGCGATAGAGAGAAGGGAGAATAGAGGAGAAAGACTGCAAACGCAGTCCAAGCGTCCTTTTGCTGTAAGGCCACCTCAATCCACAGGTCAAGTCTGTAATAACAGAATACATTTTCAAAGATGCATACATTTAAAATGTCTCAATGACAACAGCATTGAAAAGTAAGTCCACGTCAAGTTTAGCACAAAAATGAAATGACTCACAGATTTAACATTTAAAACGTTACACTGCAATCATTCACCTGAGCCTCTTGGCACCAGTGTAAAGTGTACCTTGTCTGCTCTGTTACACTTAGAAGTTGCAATTCACAGATTTTGCAGTTGTACCTTGGCGAACTGCTAACGGAGAATGACAAAGACAGCATTTCTAGATACAATTCTCTTGATTTTAAAGCATTCTCAGGGATCCAGAGGACCATTTTAAAATGCAAAAAGGAAAATATAAAATATACACTGTCACACAGAAGAATTTGTACGTTACATGTGGATAAAAAGTGGTTAGATTGGAAAATGGCTGGTGGTTGAGTGAAGTAATTCTATGTTAAAGAGTGGGAATCAAGAGTGAGCAGGTCTGTTTTTGAAAAGGCATGATCAGGAGATTTCTTTGTAAAGATCAAAAGGTCTTGTTTGAAAAAAAAAAACAATAAGATCAGTTATTTATTTCTAAGGCTTCTCTTTAAAAAAAGTAGCAAATATCCATCTCTTAAGTTTAGCTTTCTATTCTGCACAGCATGCTTAAATTCACAGTAAACTTTCAGTCACAAAGAGTACTTTGTGTCATTCAAGTGTCAGTCAAGTCTCAGTGGTATCAGACATTTTCTAAAATGAGATATTTGAATGGCTTCAGACTCATTCTTTGTATAGAATGAAATACAGTTGTGGAAAATCTTGTCTAACTGGATTGATTTTTCTTAGGTGTTGCAATTAAATAAGATCAAAAGTGTCTGGAGTGCAGCAGCTGCACTGCAGACTGAGGCAACATATTCAAAAACTTAAAGGCTATGTTGAGAAGTTCTTGGGCAAAGTAATTTTTCTTCCTCTCACGCTAGACACTACTGTCACACTCCCCCCAGCAGGGGGTGCTCTGCACTGGGTTTTGCATGCAGCATGCAGGAGCACTTCAGGAGACCAATACTGTGACATACCCTCCATTAGCCACCTACTGTAAATTCAATATTAAGAAATAGGTCCAGGTGCTAAGATGTATTTAGCTAATAAGACAGGAGATGAGAACAGGAAGGCATTTAAGGGGGGAAAGGGGGGAACAAATATCAATGGATGCTCAAGACACTAAGATTGGACTGGATCCGTCTATGCCCCCATGAAAACTAGCAAGTTATAAGAACACACTCAAATACAGCAGAGGGAATATCATCACAAGACGCCAAGAACTGACAAGTGTGAAGTGACGAAGGAATAAAGTTGTGTAGTTTCCTGCAAGGCTTAAGCACTGTCCATCAACATCCTCTTTTGTTCCACAGAGCTGTAATTGAAGTTATCAATGTAACCACATTTACAGCTCCTCTAAAAATGTTTCATACGACGCAGTGAAGGATGTTTATGGACAAGGCCTGTTTCCCTGTGATTATCAACATCTTGTCTGGTGATCGTGACACGAGAGTACGGTATGATGGGGAATGTTCACTAATCACAAACTACAGCTCTATGTACAGATAGTATACAAAACACAATCTGAGAATTCCATTAAAATTTCAACCATAAAAGCTCAGAGAGGATCAACTTATGCCATGACATCAATCAAATCCAAACTCAAGTGCTTCTAAAAACCTTAAAAAGTGATGTGCTATGCATCAATGAGACAAATAAAATCATTCACAACACAAAAGATAGATACAGTCATAAGATAAGGCTATTGAGACCCAGTCATACCAACATGCAACGATAAGACTCAAACTGGTCATTAAAATTAGAACAAACCATGGGATGATGTGAACAATAATAAAACTAAAATTAAAAACACGAGAGGTGAGGTGTTGCTGATGTGCGCGGTTATTTTACAGTACTCTGTACCCTGTTTTTTCCTCAAATATGACACCTGACAAAATTGTCTCTGACAGCAAAGTCACAATATTGAGGACTATTATTTTGATTTGTGTTTTGCTAAAATGAGGAAATATGTAATATTTTTAAGAATCCTTGGGTGAAAATTGACCTGAGTGTATGCTCTACTGCAAAACATGGATGCACTGTAACCCCTCTGATATGTTTGCCTGAGCATACAGTTTACATATTCCAAAAAGAAAGGGTGCAAATTCTTAAAAATAATAAAGAAAAATAAAACTAGTTATTATTAATATTATACTCCCCATACCAGAGAAGGCTTTTGGTCACAATCAACTACCAATTCCAAACAAGAAATTGGAAAATAAAATTAGGAAATACAGATATCAATAAAGTCGAACCCAAAATATATCCCTAAAATGATTTTTTAAGTGGTATGGATTAAGACTGGCCAGTCATTTTCTAGCTGTTTGTGCACGCATCTGTTTTGATGGCATTTAAAAAGCGAGTGAGCGTGTGGGTGATTCAACAGAACCTCAGCATATGAGGCCTGTGTTCATTGTGATGTTTTGGAGGTGTTAGGAGGAGGCAAAGGAAGAGGCAGGGCTGGGATGGGACACAGGGAGACACGATTATGCCGTCTTTGTTATATTGTCTGTCTCCTTGGAGGCCCAGAGCTCTTTGTGCTGTTTGCGTCCAAAGCCCTCGTCGTAGTTGCCTTTGCTTTTGAACAGCTGCTGGAAGTGGGGTTTGCAGTAAAATTCACCTTGAAGAGCTGCGAAGCTGCCAAGGCTGCCAGGGAAGGGAGGAATTATAAGAGTTATATACAAACCAAAGGAGTCAGGAGAAGAAGAAAGTCAAGTAAACGCACAGGGAAACAGTGAACTATATATAGTCACCTGAGTTTGGCATTGCAGTGCTTGCAGCAGAAACATGATGAATGGAAGACCTGGTTGTTGGCAACCAATCTCTCCATTGGGTAGACCGTCTTCTCACATGATGAACAGACTTCCTTTTGAGTCTTAAAGCTGAAAGACTGAGCACATAAATATACAGATTTACTACCAGACACACAAACAGGAGGTGATGTTACAGTAGGCCTTGATCTTTGGCAGGATGAAAGCTAGTTTTTACAAAAGACACAAAACGCAGGAAAGACTTCCTCTGCTCTCTTCTGAGATCAAAGGCTGATGAAAGTGAAGTGGAGCCAGAATAAAGCACACAGATGAACAGAAGACACTGAAAGAGAAGACAGACAATGTCTATTTACCTTAGATCGCTGGACAGGTTTCTCTTCAGTGGTGCTTCTGGTGTCCTGGGAAAACAAAGAAAAACAAATTTGTGTAATCAAATATATTTAAATGTGTGTACAGATGCCAGTTAAGTTCTAAAGTGGAACAACAACAAATATTAGGTGAAATCAGCCATAGATGTCTGACCTATCAGCAACAGAAGAACTTAAAGGGCAGATATTTTGCCTTGTCCTCTTATTACCTTTACTAGTGTGTTAGTATTGTCAATCTGATCTCTCTTTCTCTGCCCCTCTTTCTATTCGCTCCATCTGTCTCTTTGCACCCCTGGGAGAGGATCAGGTGCCTTCTGTCTGGTCATGTGAGCCGAGCTGTGGGACGCTCTGCATGGGGCTGCCCTCGACATAGCAGAACAGCTCAGGACCAGCCTTATAGTCAAGAAACTTCACAGGGAAATATCAACACAAAATCTCTTAGAAAATGGAAGGTTTCTCAGTGAAGTAATGTGACTGACACCTATTCTGCCGGTCTTCATCTCTGAAATTACTTCATGTTTTTGCAGCTTTGTAATCCCTGCTTCTAATGAAGCATTTCTTTCACCCAACCCTATAATCATGCACAATTGTAGGTTTACTCTTTAATTTTCTGGCTGCCATTTAACGCAGGTCACCACATTTCTCTGCACACTGTAGGTGTTGATGTTTTTGTCATTTCATTGCAGTTTGGTTGGCGATGACAGCAGGAACTGAGAGACTTCCCCAAGGCACTGTGAAGGTTAAGAGGAAAGAGAAAAGCTTGCATGATCTCAAGCTGGAGGAAGTTGCACAGTAGTAATGACTGTATCTGCCCTCTGGAGTATTACAGCTGGTCCCCAACAGCAACAAGCACGGCCTCATCTTGAAGCAGGACTAACAGGTAGTTCAAGCGGATAATAAACAGACAGAGAAACATTCAGACGCATACACAGTAACTGCCATGGAAAAGCCAGTGTGCAGGGAAGAAGGGCAGCCTCTGTTTAGACGGGGGAAAAGTCCACTGCAGACTTAGCTAAAACCCTGTTATGTAAGGCAGTTTGGCTGGAGCTGGAGCTGGAGGAAGGGGTGGATGAAGGGGGATTGTGGAGCTGCTACCAGACTTGCAAAGAGAGGGAAAGCTTTAGCATCAGAAATAACTGCTGCTTACTCTTTGACTTTCAGAATTTCTTGCTTAGTAGGAAAAAAAAAAAAAATCAAGTGGCTGTCGCAGTGATGGAAATTACAGCATGAAGTATGTGGATTCATCCAACTCATAAAAATGCTGACTGGCTGACATGATCACAAGCTGTTTAACTCAACAATGACAAGCATGTCGCGTTCAAAAACTGCTGGAAGAGAAGTGGCTGAAATACTAAAAGGGTCAGACAATTTGGGTAAAATCTTCTTTCATACCACACACAATCTAATAAAAATCCATTATCGCCAAGTCCTTGTAACTTGTTGAAAATGTCAGATTGTTTTAAAGCCTGTGGCAGATAAACTTCTCATGAAAATAACAATTATGGCCCAAATTTGAGAAATAAAAAGTACTGAAACTAAGTATGCAGCCAGATTCTCTTCAAAAGATGTCAGTGCTGTGACCAGCACAAAATCTTCAGTGTGCATTAACCACAAAAGTCACACTGACAAAGAAGTCATGCTCATTCATGTGCAACGTTGCTCCCAACCTTATACAACCAGAGACATTAAAGTCATTGCTACCACAGCATAAACAGTATACAAATTTATACTGTATGCATTGTTATTTCCCCTTTCCTTATCTGTGCATCACTCCAGTTCATCTGGCGTGATGAGAGTGGCCCTCTTTGATAAGTAATCTAAAACAGCATGGATGTTGCCTCTGTGTTGTGATTTGCATACTATTTTTGACCTTGTTGAGTGGTGCTTCAAGGCAACAACGGGGTGTTGTCTGCACTTATGAGAACCGGATGACATGCTTTAGAAATAATTGTCTCAATAACAGTGGGGCCATGCAGCTTCCTGTAGATGCAATCATATCTGCCTCCTCTTTATCCCTGGATCCTCTTGAGTTCAGTTAATGTTGCTGCTAGCAGCTCACAGTTTGCTGGTTATCTAGCAGACTGCATGCTAGACCACTTCCTGTTGCTGCAGTACAACTGCTGAGCCAACATGACTTTGATCTTCTCAAAATTATTCAACACTACTGAAAACTGAAGTTTGAATGTGTAAAGTTCTCGCAGTGCATTTGTAGAGATGGTTTACTTCAGTGGGAGGCTGTGAGAGCATAAAAAAGGGATCAGTGAGTAGATTAGTGAGTACTTCATTTGTACATATGAAATCATGAAGTGGCCAAAAAAGGAAAACTAATCTGAGTGAAAGCATAGAATTGCCAATGTTTCTTTTGGTAAAAACAACGCAGCAAGATCAGTTACCATGTTAGGGGCACAGGCATGCATTCCAAACACACACAGACACACATACACAGACATCCTGGAGGACTGCAGTTTAGCTTGTGTCATCTTGTCTTCTTTTGCCTTATATGTACATGAGTCTCAATTGTCACCAAACATCACGAAATGTGGCAGGAAGTTGTTTTGACACATCTGCCTTCCTCTGTCTTGTATAGCATCAGCTAAACTCCCAACTGACGTCCACCCCAATAAACGCCTGCTAATGACCATTTGTTCTCTCTGAATGCTTTAAGAGTACAGTGAGAATAAACTACAAGAGAAATATAATCTCTGTTCAGGAGCATATAACTCACAAAGTACCACAAGAGTCCTCCTGACTAATAAGGGAGGTAAGACGTTGCATGGAGTGGTGGGAAATTAAAGGCTTTCATGAGCACAGAACAAGGTGTTCAATGTAAACATACATAAAGAAGGTTTGTTGTGCAAGTAATTAGCTCTGCTCTGCCCAACTGTGTTTTAACTGTGAAGCAATTTGACATACCAGTGTGTGAGAGGCTAGAGCCAGCTGGAGAGTTGTATCTTACCAAACAAAGACCACTTTCACAAGTGGTGAAATCTTCTTGCGACAGAGCTTCAACTCTTACCTCACAGCATCAATCTCACACATTGAGTCCTCACTTCAGTTTTAATCACACCTGCACATGTCTGTGTGTGTTTCTGTGTTCCTGTTGCAATCACCCCGGAACCGTGTTCCTCTTCTCTCTTTGTATTTAAAGGAATAGTTTTGGGAAATACACTCATTTGCTTTCTTGCTGAGATTTAGATGATAAAAAAATGCTACCACTTTCATGTCTGTACTTTAAGAGTGAAGCTACAGCCAGCAACCAGTTAGCTTAGCTTAGCATGGAAAGTCTTGCATTGAACCACTCTGTAAAACCATTACTTGACATTTTAATACTTTGGTTTTATACAGATTAAATAAACAAGATATAAATAGTTAATTAGAGCTAGGTAGATTTTCGGCCATTTCCCCCCAGTTCCACCTTTTTGTTACGCTAAGCTAACTGGCTGCTAGGGTCGGCTACATATGCCATACACATACAAGAGTGGTATCAATCCTCTCATGGCAATAAAGCAAATAAGTACATTGTGCAAATATCAGACTTTTCCTTTAATCAGTAAAGTGCAGCTTCAACTGCACACAACTTGGGGATCCTCTACAAACACATTTAAACCATTACTGTCACAAATCCCACTGCTCCCATTACTGTGCTGCACGATTCACCACAACAGGCCCGTAGAAGGGAAGGCAGGCGCTATGTTAACAAACGCCTTATGTCATTAATCCAAAACGAGGCTCCCACTCTCTCTCATTCCTTATATTTAGAAATGTGATCATTGTTTAATCATCTGAGACAGCAGGTCAGGAAAATAAGAAAACAGAACAAGTGCAAAGCGCCTCAGCCTTTAAAACACACCACAGAGTGTTAATAAACCCATCTATCAGTTGTCAGTTGATGTGAAACTAATCATAACAAACAACATTTTCCAGTCCAGTTATAACAACACAGACCACAAGTGTTAAGATTTTTTCTTACTGTGTATTGCATTTGCTGGACCTGCAAAGCCATGGCACTGATCCAACAACTAAAACTGCTGCTGCAGGGAAGATATACAGTCTCTTCTTGACAGCAGTCTTCTATCAATAACTATGAACATGATGAGACACAGCAAGTTATGTGGATAGAGAGCAAACACCCAAGTCTGGTATGAGGTTAATAAAAACGATAGAAAACGATAGAAAATGAGTGTTAGAAGAACATTAGGTTTGACACTTGACTGGGTGGGGGACTGATGAAAGGGGGATGAAACGGTCTGATCCTTCAGAATGCAGATGGACAGTCACTACACCAGTCTGCAGAGTAATCACATCTGAGAGTGTGATGGGTCGTTTGGTCAGCCACTACTCTCTTCCTTTTCTGAAGTTCCTGTACCAACGGGAAAATGACGGGGCATTTTGCTGTGAAGGCAAATGGCAATGAATGCCTGTATGTCTCTTTAGAAAACTGACAGACGCTTGGTTTTTCACTTCCTGTCTGCGGAGCACGTTAGGGTCCAAATAAACTTCATGAGGACTTTGGGGCTATATTAATGTGGGATAACAAGCACTTATGGACTGACTGTCTTGAAAAAGATGGAGAAATTAGGGATGCAACTAACGATTATTTCCATTATCGATGAATCTTCAATTAATTAATTAAAAGTGCAGCTATTCAGTGGTAGATACACACTTTAACGTGTCATTTCTGAGAAGCAGGCAGCCCTTTCAGACAGAGAAAAGCAATACAGATTTTTCACTTGTAACTAGCAGTCAGCAACTTCTGCTTAGTTGACCTTCAGTCCTCCACTGTAATGTCTGTCTAACCTTGCTGAAAAAGCCCCCAGTGTTTCCTTTGAAGAAGCTGCCACAGGGCACAATTAAAAGCACTTAGATAAATCCTGATAAATGTGTCAGAGATCTGTCCTATACCAGGAGAAAACACGGTCCTGGACTACTGATGAAACCAAAAACCAAAGCCAACAACAAAGTACAAAGTCTGTTCTGTTAGAAAATGTTCCCACATCTCTCATTTTTGTCTAGTGACCCTGAACCAAATGGCGGTCAAGTCTGTGATGTTCATGAAAACTAGTGGTTGGTGCTGGTATGCTGCAGCAGCTGGTCTGTTTATATTTTCTTCGTAAAATTGCAAAGAACAAACCCAGTGACTGCCTGTGAAAGAATGTGTTGAGGACCTGGAGCCTGTGTTGACTTGACATAGTGAGATGCCACTCGTTGCCATCTGTAACCTCTCTGAAGGTTGTGCAGAAAACAGCCTCAAGTGATACAACTGATCAGATGTTATCATGGAGTGGAGAAGAGGGAACATTTCACAACCAAATGCTCCTTCAGGACATGGAATTCAGGACAACATGCCCTATCCTGTCTTGAAAAAAAATCTCACATGCAAATGTCTGCTCTGCCATCACAGCAAATTTCCATCACACACTGAGGGCTCCTTAACTGCGGATGGAGACAATGTCGCCTGGGACAATTAAGGCCAAAGGACAGGAGAGTTAATGTTTACAACCGTTTTTCCCCACATAAGGCTTCTTAGGCTGTCATTTCCACAAATGTAATCATGGGTCATTTAAGTTAAAGTGCATGGATTTCCCATAGAGCTCAACAGACTTCTAAATGTGACTTGTTAGATGTCTGCTGCTGACTGACGACACTGTGGGAAGCACTGCATGTAAACTATTTCTAAACTGTCTGCTCAGTCTGCCCAGTGGTATTTCTAAACCAGATAACCTACATTAGATTGGTGCTGACAGCCACACAAACATAAAGCAATGTGAGTAAATGGTTCTTGATTAGATCAAAAATACATTTGCTGCTGAAAAGAGTGACACAGAGCTTTAAACAGCACTTTGGCTAAGTTTGGACTATATCAAAAAAAGACAGAAAAAAGATACTGAATCGCAAAGCCACAGAGTTTCTTATCTTCCTCTTAATTGAGAATTGGCTTTTATCAACTTATGGAGACTAAGTTATTGCTGTATCTGTACTACAGCTGAACTTTTATTACAAACTATCTGTCTGAGATCTGAATTTCTACAATGAACCCTGTTAGGAACTTGAAATAAATGAAACAAATCAAGGTATAAAGAATGTGTTAAGTCTTTGCCTTTTATGTCTGAGATAATATTACTTCAGTACAGGTTTACAGAGCATAAAGTGAGATTTATATTCCCCAGAGGAGAGGAGAAAAAAAGGTAAACTGTAAAATCTTACATTTTATTATGTTTAGTTTATGGAGTGCATTCATGTACTGTTATGTGCCAAATTGGCAATCGTCTGATATCTGAAAAATACTGACCTCTTGTTCACATAACTGATTTGGCTTGCAAAAACATAACGTCCATGTGCAGCACACATCATAAAACAATATTATGACAAAGCAGGCAATCTGCAAAAATATAAATCACTTTCCCCTAAAATCCCAGTATCCCTTGAAAGCATTAAATCACATTGAGAAACAACATCTAAGCCTTTTCAAGGCCTGAAAAAGTCTCTATGGTCATATTTCTCATTTTCAAAGCCAACTATATCTGTAACATAATAAATGACTGGGAATGGGAAACAAGTGGACAGGTATGCTGCTAGTTAAAACAATTTCTCTGGTCACTTTTGCCTGCAGCTCTATGGTTGGACCTGCTGGCGACCCACTTAATACTGTTCTGCACATCTGACAGCAGGCAAACACGCCCGTTCCCAACATATGGCACTTCTGACATGCCCAACAAATCAGGTTTTTGTGTCCGTTAATGGTAATTGTTTGACCGATGAGCACATGGTCAAACAAAATCATTGTTATTAGTCCTCACTGTGCAGCTTTGTATAATGTGCCTTGTCTAAACCCATGTTATTTATTTATTTTTTGGGCAAACAAGTCAGTCAAATTACAACAACAGCCTCTCAAATCCACCAGGATACTGACGTAAATCAGCCTACAGAGCAGGGTGTCAATCTGTGCTGTCAAGTCTGACTGAAATTACAGTCAAGCAGTCCAGTAACAGTGGCAGGAAATGAAAATTACCATAAACTTACTTAAGCCTTGTCGCCATATGCCAGGGTTATAATGACAGGCTGCTGTAGATGTGGTGCCCTGAACGGATAAAAAGTGGTTTCACCAGACCACAGAGCAGCTTGTAAACTACTTGACAAAACAAACTCAGGCAAGAAATTTGCATAAAGAGTGAAATCCACGTTTTCTTCCACCTGGGGTGGATCTAATGCTGAAAATACAGTCACTCATGCATTCAGTGCTACTTATCTGACAATCGCAGCAGCTGTGGGTGAGTTGATAAGCTGCAGATGATATTTAATGGACCATTTAGTTTCAGGTTTAAGTGAGCGTGGTTGTATGCACACTAGTATCCTTGTTTAGAAAAACCCATACATGCTATAAAGACATCTAGATACTGTGACATGTAAACACTTTATCAATGTTTAGTGAGATGTTGAGGAATCAAGACACAGTTGCACAAAAAAGAATGTTATGATCATGGAAACAGGGATATAAATAACCCAGTTTCAATGCTCCCTGTAAATATAATCAATGAGATCAATATGGGAATACCTTTTGATGGGAGGGTGCTGTAAACTTCCCACTTCTACTGTAACAATGATACTGTTGCGTCTAGGGTTAAATCATTTGCAAAGCCCTTATACAGACTATTTGACTGGGTGAACCTGATTTACTACATGTACCTCTCAGCTGGGCAGCCATAACCTTTATCTGCAGATACACATATTTATCTGCTATGGTTTGTACTGACAAAGGCTGACAAACTAAACCACAAATCAATTTACAAAGGGGCTAAAATGGAGGAAAAATTGAATGAATCATCAGTTAGAGAAAGGGGTACTCAAAAAGCAGGGGTGATGTTAGTTACATGTATCATTTAATAGGCTTAAATCACATTGTTAGTTAATATTAATTAGCCATCAAGCTAGCTAACTAATAGACGTTGAAACAAGCGGCACACTGTTAGCATTTTGAGTAACACGATGGCGGGGGTTTAAATATCCTTTAAATAAACGAAATCTCCTCTCGTACCTAAATACTGCATTTAAATCCAAGATTAATTCAGTGGCTTACACAACAAACCGGCTCTTGGTTAGCTAAACCTTGGCGAGTGGACAGACATCATCACCTCACCTCATCTCACAAAAAAAAAAAAAAAAAAAGAGCCGGGGGGCGAGCAGCGGAGGGAGGGGAAGCTGCAGACACACAACAGCCGAGCAAAAGCACTCACCATCTGCGCTTCTTGTCTGCGACACACTGGCTGGAAAACGCAGAGTCTGTTCACTCAGTGGCTGGAGGTGGATATCGGCTCTCTCATTCACTTTCCTGGGAGGCTTTGTTGTAGACGCTGGCCCCGGTGCCGGTGAGTTTCTACCCTCTGCTTCGCTCCTCGTCTCGGTTTTCAACAGAACGTTTTTTTCTTCTGCAGGATGTCGCACGCGATTGGTTCTCTTTTGCCCCCGATGCATTCAGGGCTTGTCGGACAAATGACAACTATGTCACTTGAAGACATTTATGCAAATGTTACCCTACCTCACTAACCCTTATTTAAAGCGCTTTATGGGATAGGTTCACGAGGCTATCTTAAAACATTTGTCAGGTGCTCATATGAACAATCAGAGAGGTTTTGCTAAGAGATTCCTTCTAAATATGATTTCAGTGTAAGTGATAAGGGATAAAATCCACAGTCCTCAAGCAAAAATGCACTCAGAAGTTTATCTGAAGATACCTTTAGCTTTGGCTTTAGCTGTCCATATTATTCAAATCAAATGGATTTCCTCTGTAGTTTTTTAGTACAAATTTCTCTCTATGTGGAACCGTCCCTCTGCTGCAGTTCAAAAGGGAAACACAAATATGGAATTTTGTGCTAAACAGGCAGTAACTGTGGAAGATGCCCGCCTGATTTGTGAAACTCAGACTGCTGAAATCTCATAGTAACTTCCCATACAAATGTATTTTTGCACAACACTGTGGATTTTGCACCCCAAAACACTGAGAGCACATTAGAAATGGATCTTTTAGTAGCCAATATGAACAAGAGGAAAGATCACAGCAAGAAACAACCACTTTCAATGTTCATATAAGCACCTGACCTTTGTTGTGAGACACACTTCAAAAATTGTGAACCTGTCCTTTAAGAGTGACAGTGATCTATACTTCCTGAACTTGACAGATTTTCAGTGGTGCTCTCCAAAAGCTTCAGATTGTGTCTCTTGAGGTAATTCATGGATGTCTGCTTTAGACCATTGTCCTGTTGTAGACGCCAGCCTCTTCTCAGTTCCACTTTCTTGACTGACTGTGGAACATTTCTATACATAATTTGCTGATATTTAGTGGAATCCATTTCCCACATCCACATTTCTTGTGCAACTGGCTGTCACACAGCCACAAAGCATTATCTGTCCACACCCAAGCTTAACAGTGTGCAGACAACATACATGCCTGCTGTGTGCATGTTGTCTGGTGGTTCACAGCTCAGTGCATTTTGGTTAATTCAGTCATTTGGGACTTTTTATAGAGGGACATAAACTGGCAAGATAAGATGAACATTAATACAGCTCTGGCAAATTTGTATCAAAATCAATCACTATGATGAGATACAGAAAACATGAAACAATCCTGCAATTAATTCTCCATTTACATGTTTGGCAGTGGACAGAATATTAAACACAGCTGTCTTTTAATTGTTTTATTTTGGCAGTTTTACAGGAGATAGAAGTATTATGTTGTCTGTCCTGACCGGGTTGTGATGTGTTCACTGCCCTCCAGTGGTCACTGTGAGAAACTATAACACTGCGTTTTATTTGAGGCTAAGACATTCATTATTTTAAATCTAGTCTTTGCTCATTATCTGTTTATTTATAAAAGTTAACAGGTACAACTATTGGTAAAAACTGCAGTAAGAGTTACTTAAACAATATTTCTGACATTAGTTCAATTTATAAATGTAATTTGCATTGAAGACTGAATGCAGGTTGTTTTTTTTAAATAACTAAATAATTACTTATTCTCCAAATGTAAATAATGAAAGGCTGCCTCATAATGGGTAAAAATAAAACAATAATATAACTGCATGAAATAGTAAGTAAGTAAGTAATAGTAAGAAAAACATTACATAAGTATTTAGTGATACGAGAACAATACTTTGGATTTAATGAACTCAGTGCAACACCTGTACATTTCCTGTGAGTAATCCTGCCAGTGTCTAGTAATCACATACAAAAATAGATGCCAAAGGAGTCGTTTTAATCAAAACTTCACATTTTCCATTTGCGAATGAACACTTGAAATCCCTCTCATACAAACAAATGCATCTTCCTGAAAAACATTTTGAAAGCATAGACTAAATGCCAAAGAAAGGCACTTCACTAAAACTTGAATACAAGACACAAAAAGAGCTATACATAGTTTTAGATACTTTTTGTTTGTACTTGTGACTGTGAATCACCACAGAGCACCTTCAAAAATCAAACAGTTCTAAGAGTTAGCTTCGTAGATTAACAAAATGCAAACACACAAACACACTTGGCAAAGATCCATTAGGAAAAGATAATGCGTCAGGTTTGCAAGCACAAAAGCGTGTTAGGAGCTCAGTGAGTAGAAACAAGACAACAACCAACACATCCTAACTTTGAATTGTTTACTGACAGTAGGGTTCATTACGGCTCTACTGCTTGATCCTATTGACTTACAATAACAACAGTCTTGATGGTGTATGTACAGTGGCTGTCTCTGAGCTGCTTGTGTTGCTTGCTCTGTTGAGCTTTGACCAAAACATGAGGTCCTAGCCAAGCTGACAGTAACGTCAGTACATTTCCCATTTATTTAGAATCCACTAAATCCCTCCTACTATCCTGTGCTTGTGTCACCCTCTGATATGCTCTGCTATCTGCCTACACAGGCAAGCTTGCCATGGAGCAGTTGGTTGCACATATTATTCTACTGATGTGTTTATTTTTTCTTCAGTTGTCCCACCTGCTCTTTCTACGCTTTGGTGGTTCAGGGACAGCAAAGCTATCATCTCCTCTGTCACTCCCCCTGTCTCCCCCATCCCTGTCACTCCTCCGATCATCTCTGTCCCTCCTGCTTCCATCTCCGTTACGGCTGTCGCTGTGGCGGCTGCCGCTGTAGCGATCCCGGTCCCCGTGGCGATCGCGATCTCTGTCTCCATGCCGATCTCGGTCGCTTCGGTCACTATAACGATCCTCACCGCTGTGCCGGTCACTCCTGTCACTGTGGCGGTGGTGGCTGTCCCCATGGCGCCCCCGGTCCTCACTATATCTGTCCCGTGAGCTATCTCTCTGTGAGGGAGGTGCAGGAGGAGGGTAGTTGTGCTGTGAACTGGGCTGACTGGTGGGCACTGTGCTCAGGGAACCGGCGCTGGTGAAGCTGGACATTGACAACATGGCAGAATGGGACCTTTCTGAGCCATTGGCAGCCTCTGTCGGCACAGAGCTCAGACTGCCGGCACTCGTCCAGCCTGAGGAGCTGCTAGACTTGGTGCTGAGTTTAGGAGGGCCGCTGGACGCAGCCACAAAGTGACTCTTATACTGAGCCTAGAAGAAAAGGAAACATTGAGAAGAAGGGATCAGCTGCCTGAAGGGAAAACAAGGTGCGATAAAACTTCAAAGTAAGGATTATACTGCCTCATAACATAAAATGTCTAAAATATATCTGCAGGGTGGTGATAGGACTGTTGATCAATAATCTTCTTGGACAGATTTTTAAATTTATGCCTTTGAAAAGGCACTTTGCCGCCAGTGCTGGTTGGAAACTTAAAGACCTTGTGTTGTGAGGGAGTGGCAACACATCACATCATTCTCAGGCATAATTTTGAATTTTGTTCTCTTTTTTATTAGTCTGCGAGTGCTGTAGGTGTATCAAATAACAGCAAAATACACTTAGTAGCAAAGACAGAATTCTACCTGGAAAGCTTGTTTCATTGCAGACATGCGATCTCCCATCGCCCCAGTGGCTGGTTTGCTGTAGCCCTCAAAGCTACTAGTGGAAGACAATAAACTGCTGCTGCTGCTGCGTTCCTGCAAACACAACAGAAGGTTACCCATTATCTCTTTGAATTTTCTTCAAATATCAGTCTTCTCAATCTAGGAGAAATATCTGAGCCATCATAGTTTTTAATACTATCAGACGGTCAGAATTCAGATGTTTATTCAGCAGTAACTCACAGAGCTTTCAGCCCCCAGGCCTGGTCTCTCTCTGTAACCAAGACCACCTCCACCAATATTCAGCTTCTTTCCTTTACCACCCTTGAATCTGGATTTCCTAAACCATGGATTCTGAGAAGAAAAATGTTAAGAGAACAAAGTTAAACTCCACTCCAAAAAAAGCAAAAATGTTTACGTCTTCATTCATCTCACCTGCATGGCTAAATCCATCAGTTCTTTAGAAACGGCTTGATTAGCTCCCTCCAGATTTCTCACAAGGTCTCCAGCGAATGTGGTGTCTTTGCTGGTGAGGAGAGTGTAAGCTACGCCCTTCTCTCCGGCACGACCAGTTCGACCGATCCTGTGTGTGTGTGTGTCAATGTCTCGTGCCACATCGTAGTTCACCACTGTGCGAATGGATGGGATGTCCAGACCACGAGCTGGGGAGGAATAAAAACAGAAATGTTCATTTCTAAGTAATTCTGTCATTTTTTGTTTGTTTCATAACTCTCAATACACAGTAGACTAAACTGTTCCTTCACAGAGCAAATTCCTGAAATGAGGCACAAATAGGTTCATGTAGACATTTAAACATAAACCCACAAAGAGGGAAGGAAATGAGACATAGAAAACTTCTCCCATGTCTATCATCACCTTGAGTTGTACTCACCAGCTACATCAGTGGCCACCAGAATGGGCAAATTCTTCTTCTTGAAGTCACTAATGACCTTATTCCTCTCACTCTGGTCCATATCTCCGTGCAGGAGGCCAAGGCTGTAGCCCTCCTGCGTCAGGTTAGTGGCCAGCTCCTCACAGTTTGCCTTCTTGGTGACGAAGATGAGGACGGAGCCAGAGGAGGTGAACTCGACCAGCCGCCGAGTCAGCCAGGCCCATTTATCTGTCCCGCTGAGCAGCAGCTCAACAACCTGGGTCACATCCCTCATTGGCCTGGTCAGAGAGGTAACACAGCATTTTTTACATGTAATGACAGCTTAAATATATTTTCAAAAATTAACTTTTGCTCTGACAAATAATCAGTGCTTTCCAAATGCTGTTGAGTTTGTATGTACCTCTCCTATGTCTCCCTGCACCACACGGATAGGATCTATCAAGATGTCTCTGGCCAGCCTCTCAATCTTCTTTCGAAATGTAGCACTGAACAGAAGAGCTATGAAGGAAATCAGATTAATGGTTATTAAAAACACTCTGAAGCCTTGCTACTTATGAAAATGAAACATCGTCTTGATACTTAAGAAAACCCACTTACTCTGTCTGTCTGGGCGGACATGGCTAGCAATAGATCTGACCTGATATTCTGAAAGGAAAAAGAAAAATAAGCTGCAATGCATAAAACAGGTTTATAACATCTTTTGTTATGGAACTGATAACTCCAACCTACCAAAGCCCATATCAAACATGCGATCTGCCTCATCAAACACCAAGTATGTCACTCTCTGCAGGGACGTGGCCTTCTTTTTAACATGGTCAATCAGACGACCCTGTGAAAACACATATTAGCGGTAAACCACCTGCTTCTTGCAGCAGCGGCATGTGAGTATTCTTCATAGGAGCAAGGTTCGAGACAATAATTGGCAGTCCCTTCTCTTACCGGAGTGCACACCACGATCTCTGCCCCCTCCTGCAGAGCCTTGGCCTGCTCCCACATGCTGCCTCCTCCATAAACTGCCACAGAACGCAATGAGTAGGCTTTCCCAAAGCGCTTACACTCTGCATGGATCTGGCAAACATTTAATATGGCATAACATTAGTGCACCAACTCTCTTCACAAATTACTTTTTGTTAATACAGCAGCAAAAAACTCTATTAATTAACCCCTAAAAAACTGACTCACATCTCCTCCCATTTCTTACCTGTTGACACAGTTCTCTGGTGGGACACACGATAACTGCGATCGGTCCCTCTCCTGCTTCCAACTCCTTTTGGTCCATGATATGAACCAGCATTGGCCAGATAAAAGCTGCAGTTTTGCCACTTCCAGTTTTTGCAATACCAATCATGTCACGTCCAGACAGAGCTATAGGCACACCCTAGAACCCAGATACAGAGCAAAAGTCTTTATCATCATAAAAAAAATATTACATTTTCAATTATGTTGTAACCTTAAGATAAACTTGCACTATACCTGGCACTGAATTGGTGTGGGCTGAGTGTACTCAGACTTGCGGATTTGGTGCATTAGCTGCTCATCAAAGCCGAAGTGGGCAAAGCTGGTGCAAGGTTTTGGAGGGGCAGCACCAGATACCTGAGAAAGTTAAAAAAAAGGAGCAGGGGTCTGTGTGTGTCTTTTTTTCATAGCTAATGTTGTGAGAAATATTGAGGTAAATATTAAGGTGAAATGTGTTTATAGTCAAAACAAAGATAACCAAATTGGGAGTTGTAACTGTCACATGTATATCACTTCAGCTATATAACATTTATACACTCATATGCCTGAAGTGAACCATGCACTTACCCGCAAGTTCAGTTTATGCCTTAACTCCAACACTTGCGTTCCAGTCAGGCTGCTGAGCTCCTCGTGCTCATCATAAAAGTTTTTTTCAAAGGGTGTGTAATCAATCTATGAAAAAGGGACAAAACATGCTGCAAAAATCACAACAATCTTACACATGACAAACACATAAAATGCAGATCCTTAGTTCAGACAACACTCTTCAACTGGCTGTGTTTAATCAGTGTTGTAAACTCTACCTCCGAGTGGTCAATAGGAGGAAGCGGCATGATGATTTTCTTGGTGGTAGAGGCAATTGGGTTCCCGTCACTGTCATAGTCAATGTTTTCCTCCTCCTCCTCCTGGGTCAGCCCGGCTGTGGGATTCTCTGCCATGTAGCGGAAGTAGGCTTCCTGCAGAGAGCATAGCACTTCATGTGAAAAAATATGCCGGATTGCTGCTTACCACAGCATCCAGAAAACAAAAGAAGCTCACAATATATCTGAGGAGACATTCAGCTTTCTAACAGAAACATAAATTACTGTTTACAATCTGATGTCAACTATCGTGTCAATTACTGACATAAATTCAACATGCTTTTTTCAAACTTTCTACAACAACACGAATAATCTACACGAGAAAAAACATCTCCATCATAATGATCCTAAATATGCAACCTGCATGGTCAGATAGAAGGGAAGGCAGGGGACTTTATAAGAAAAGATACAGAAGAGGGAGAGTTTGGTCTGGCGACCTCTCTGATCAGCGATGTAGTGAATTAAAAACTTTGGAGGGCTCACTCACTTGTTCATCTTCTTCTTCAATGTCATCACGAATACCCCTGAAATGACAAGCGGAGAAAAAAAACTTCCCTGCGGCTCGTTCATACACCCAAAACAGCCCACATCCCACTATGACTAAGGTCACTTCACTTACCTGATGTTGTCTATTAAGCAAGGAAAAATACTATTGTATGTGCCATTCTTTGTGCCAGCAATTGGAGAAACTTAAGATATAATTTCTGCATAAAGCTGAATTGGTTTTGGTCATTTCTGACCTTTGTGTAAGCAGTGAATAGTACAGGAATTAAACAAAAAATTACAATATGAGTATCTCAAATTAGTGGGCTCACACATTTTTAATTCAGTTGTGGGCAATCTTTTTTCTCCTTCTGGCCAAATTTCAATTTATACACCTACATAAGGACCTTAGAACAACTAACAAAATTAAACAAATGAAAACATGTGAGCAAATTAAGTCTTACTTGGCGGACTTTTTCTCCTTCTCCTTTTCCTCTAGTTTCTTCATGTCTTTGGCTGCTTGGTTCTGAAGGAGAGAAGAAAACAAGATCTGTTACAGAAAACAACAGATTCAGCATTTGGAAATATGCACCTGTTTGTCTCTGCTGACTGCAATTGTCTTCTTACCTCAACCTCTGCCATGAAGGCATCCAGTGGGTCATCCTCACTGTCTGAGCCACCACCAGACTGCATCTGTTGCCGTGTGGGTGAATTCTCAGCAGGGATGTACGGCAGATCCACATTGCTGCCGGACTCCTCTTCATCATCTTCAAAATACCTTGTTGACAAAAAGACAAAGATTCCATTTTATATTCAAATCATGTTACATGCTGATAAGTTTTCTCTGGGGTTGAACCGAACATGTACAGTATATAAACACATGTATGTGTAGGGGAGAGATGTAATACTCACGCATTTTCCTCATCAAAGTTTGCTCTTTTTGTTCCTATTTTGTAGAATGATGGGAGCTGCTGGCTCTTCCCATATCCCCCACTTGATCCGGAGGCTCCGAATGATGTGTGAGATTTTTGAGGAAGTTGAGGTTCCTCTTTTTTACCTGCAAGGGAAAATCCCCCAAACCCAAACCCTCGCTTCACACCCGGACCACCTTTGCTCCAGTTCATGGCTGTGCTGTGAAAACAAGAGGAGAAACAAGCCCTTAAATTGTAAAAACCCCTCTTAACCCAAATCTTATCTAAAGTGTGGTATTTTTCTGTCTACTCTAATACTTTATTTAAGTAAAATGTGACTCAGCACTTGTTCTGAATGATGACAGTAACTCTTCAACTTGGCATTTAGTCAACATGGACCGCTGGTGTATTATGGTCAACGATCATAGTTTCACTAGAAATAAGACCAACTGACTGTCATATGGCCGGGTAAATGAGTTGTTCTGAATGCCATTCAGTTTGTTAGTGAAATCGAGTTTTGGTTAGTTTATTTTAAAATCAGCAAAAAAAAACCCTCCAGATACTTTCGCTATTACTGAACAGGACTTCCCCCGCCGCAATAACGTTTATTAAACCAGCATAGCTACGTACATACATAGTTGTGCAGGTTAAACATAAGCCGAATGTTGCAATCAATTCTCGCTTATAATAAGACATGTTCATTAATGTCCACTGAGGCATGTATGTCTGCCAAAAAACAACGGTACATTTACCAGAAATATTTTAAATGGAGTTCGGTACGAAATGGCGTTATAAGGCTGAGAAACTAACGTAACCACTAGTTAGCCGTTTACTAATGACGACACATCATTCGGATTTAGATGCTGTTTCGAGGCCTTTACTTTGCATTACAGCAAGTTCGTAACAACTTAACACTGGCCATGATTTTTATACTAACGCTAGCGTTAGCTCAAGGCCGCAAAACGAGGCCGAGGTGGGGGTGTGCGAGGCTAGGCTCGACACTTGACTGTGGAAATGGTTTAGTTAGAGAGCGTTTCATAACCCCGTGCAGTATACAGCAACATTTTTCGTTTACTGAATGTGTCTATAACTGTATTACAGTGGTCAATAGAGAGTATTTACCTGTTTCTAGTGCCAATAAAAGCTCCCGTCCGTGTTGTCAAGAGAAGCGGCGCCTACGTCATCAGCGCGCGCAAAGTTTCTCCATGGGCATGTCGTCGTAGGTGCGCGACACGGCAGCCAAGAAAGCGAAGTGGAGAGCTGTCAAAAACATCCCGCAGGAGAAGATGGGCAGCTAAATAAGTTGTCCTAAGATATAATTTTACTCCAAGCAAACATCGCTGCTCTAAACATCATATTGGTAAGTTATTAAGACATTAAAATAAAGAAGTTTCTTGCTGAAGTAAGTCATCATAGCTGCTTTAGCTAACGGTAATTTACAAGCGCTAGCCTGCGTCCTCCATCATGGCGCCATTAGCAAGAACTGAGCTCTGATTGAGACCGATCTGCCTTTAGTCTGTTTTAGTGATTAATTTTCTCTTGAACTGGTTAAACTACTCCTTTTTCAATTACTTGAAGTCTGCATATGTGTTTGCACAATAACCACCAATATTCAAGCGTGAGTGTCGATTGTTTTCAACCTCGAAATCAGCATGAATGAAGGTATGATCAATCAAGCCAGAACTGAGTATTGTGAGATTATCTGGCTGGTAGACTTAACCTCGCTATTCAAAGTTTAAGAATCACGTTAATAAGTAATTACTTATATGCATAACCTGCATAAGGCAAGACAAGTTGTCATGTTTGGTTTCTTGCTAAAACGTGATGTCTCTCACATAGTATCACTTTCAGATATTATTTATGTTCTTATTGATAATGAGCATGGTAGAACAAGTACAAGTGACTTTTGTTGATTTGTTTTTATGTTATCTTTTGTGTTATTTATTTATAGGTTTGTTCAACAGGAATATTTCACACTACTGTAAATGCAGCAGAGTTAGCCAAGAGGCAATTTTTAATCTGTAGTCTCCAGACATATGTTACACAGTCACCATAAAACAAAATTAAATTTAAAATTACTGTTACTGAGTTCATTTATACACGAACACATACAGACTAATAATAAAAGGTTACAGTACGTAATGCAGGGCACTAATATATATATTTTTTCAAGTACTATTAAAGACATTCAACACAGAAGCACATAATGCAAGACATGCAAAGTAATGAAATGGAGAATATTAGTGCTAACAGAAATATGGTCTAAATAAGACAACACAGTGTTGCATTATTAGGTTCTAACTGAAACATGCAAAGTAGAAGCACAGACATAAAAAAACACATACAGTACATAAAATACGTAAATCAGCCTGGTACAATAGCAGGAGGAGACCAAACAGAGACATTTTCTCCTTCACATTTTTTTCACTTTTCTCCACAGATATTCCGTGAAATTGTTTTTCAGCATCATATGTAACACACTCAAGAGGACCCATGTCTTTTCTTGTAAGTGGTTACCAACTATGTCATATTTTAGACATAGGCTTCCAGGGACTGGATTAAATCTAATCTTAGTTATAGGATTCAAATCTACAATAGTCATATGTTTATAATTGATATTTCCACTGGAGTTTGTATTTGGTCCAGGAGAAAAATTCCTGTTAGGGAAATCAGTCATAATCACATCTATAATAGTTTTCATCTCAAGCAGCCAGGCACTATTGTTATCATGATGAGATAATTACAGTTATATTAACAAAGTTCTTACAGAGACCAGTTGCATGCATAAAGTTGCTAGGCTTTTTATGCCACTTTCTATGACTTTCTCTTCCACACAAGCATCAGAAATCTTTTATAGCTGAAATTAGGCCATCAGCATGAACTATCTTTATTCAGCAGCTTTAAATATGTTTATGTTTCTGTGGAACCTTTCCTTATTCTTGCTTGCTTTTTCTCTCTTTTCTTCCATGTCTCTTATTAACCCTCTGTATCTGTCAGCGTTGGGTATCTGAGAAATTGAGTGTGGAGAGCCTGCGGGATTTGGAGTTATTTGGAGGTGAGGTTCAAGTCAAATCAACTTAAAACAAAAGTTTTAACATCCCCAAACCACTGCTCACACCCTAGGCTCTTCATCACACAAACAGAAAACAACATTCAATACTAGATGAGGCTTTGCTTGGAGTGAGTTGGTTTGCTCTTTGTTCTGCTTCCCAGATGTCATCCATGACTTACAATTATGAAAGTTTGCCAACCAGTCAATCAGTCATCTGTCACTTTTTGGGTGCTATTCCCTCACTGTTTGTTTGCTACAATAATTTATCAGAGGAGGCACAAGCAAAATAACTTTTAATTAATGTCTCATGTGGCTTGTCACATGCCATTTTATTTAATGCTTCTTATGATTTATTTTAGTCTGCTGTGTTTATCTTGTGTGTAAAAAAAATGTGTACTTGCTTTTGGCTGTCAAATATTTTTATTTTCCATTATATCAAAATATAACTTTTCTCTCTTGTGGAGACACAGTTATTGGGAAATTAAATTGAATTTAACCAGAACGTTTTGCATGTTAAAACAAGGCTGTACCAAGTTTTGAGATAACAGTGAAATGAATTTTCAGGCATTACTGTTGACACTCCTGCTACAATGAAATTACTGTAAATATGAGCTGATAGCTGGAATAACCTTTCATGTCAGTGGTAATTACAAATAGCATATGCGTGTTTTCGTGTGGGCTGGTGTATCTCATGGTGTCATGGTTTGCAGAGCATCACCAGTTAGCAGTCCAAAATGAATCCCAGAAGGTCCAAGTAGGATCCAAATCATCAGTCACATGTTCAATCACAATAATACAACACATTTTACAAATACAAAATATATAAAGTAAGCAAGACGAACAAGGAATGCAATTTAGTTCCATTTGCCCCCTTTATTTTTAGCAACTGAAAACTGACAGAAACTTTTTTGTGATTTGTTATGAGGGCATTTCTGGTTTTGCAGGGTTCACAGCTTTCAAATTCACGAGAAGCACTACATCACCTTTATTTATTTGGTGATTCGAGAAACATCCATACCGTTATCAGCTGGCTGCATGATCCACAGCTTCAGTTAATCAGACCCCTGGGGTTTGATAACATTTTATAACACTGACCTCTGTGCAGCAGCAGCAGGACGTCAGACTTGCCCACTCACTCCTGTTTTTATCGCATTTCTGCCCAACTGACATGTTAACATACATTACTTACATCGTTATGAGCTCAAATGGCGCAAAGTGAGTGTGTTATAAGAAGTCATGACTGTCACTCATTTGAAGCAAGAAAAAAAAACATAGCTAGAGACCGGCAGCCTTTCACCTTATTTTATCCACAGTATGTAAGTAACATTATTTTGCCACAATAGAAAAGACGAGTGAATAAATGTTGTGGTAATTTAAGGATATGCTGAGGCTTAGTTCTATATGATGTTGAGAATTTTGCATGCCAGTCCATGGGACAGCTCAGGAAATCTACACTCTTGACAGAATGAAGGTCAGATATCCCCACTATGACTGATGACAGTGGTTTTATTTTTTCTGTGATATTTCCAGCAGTCACTCTAAGACTGGAGAGATGTTTTGATAACAAATATAGAAGAACTGTACTATTTGTGAAAGTACAGTGAAAAGTACCATTAATAATACGTTTCTGTGTATAATGGAAAGGTTCTGGAGTGGATTATACTTTCTTTCTTAGCAAGCCTTGCCTCATTTTCATTTTCTTGCTGGCCGATCATTGCTCAATGTTGCATGTTTGTTCAAGTGTATCATTTCTGTTTTGGCTATGCTATGTTCCTATTGCCTTACATAATATTTGAAAAGAGCCTGCAGGGTTTAACAAGATTATTTTTCATGTTTTTAATTTGCTTTGGTAGGAAAATATTTAAGTCTTTAATGCAGACATAAGCACTTTACTGAGGTGAGAATTGATTTTTGCTGTTCCAGTGCGTTTTCAGTTTAATCATGTTTCCACAAGTTATCATGAAAATTGTCTGTATTGATTATGGTGTGTCACTCTGTCGCCTCAAAGGCAAAGCTGCTGTTTCAGACAAATTCTGTTAGTGATAGGGAAACCAGCAAAGGTCATCAGTGAAGTTCTGCAGCATGCAGCAAAACTCCCACTACTAGAGGCTGCTTCCCAGTTCAAGAGCTGCTCTAAACACAGATCCTTCTCTTGTTTTGTGTGTGTACATGTCTTTGTGTCATTGATGTGGTTTTTCTACCCCAGAGCAAGCTCAGGGACTCTCTCACAGGAAAGTAAGTGTGGTACTCCTGTCACTGCATCATCATCCCCCATTTGGCTTTTGTGTATGTGCGCGCGTGCATGTGCGCACACAGATTTAAATGTAGATGAATCCACAAACCCCTGAGGCTTTGCACATTTACAGTATGTATGCATGAGTGTTCGGTTCATGACACACGCTGTATGTGCTCGTAGCTCAGATGGCCATTTCACCCCACTCACTGGGCTTCTGTCGGAGAGGACAGGGAAACAATAGAGTGTTTGGTGAAGTTTTTTTCCTTGAAGAGGTCAAGTAATCCTCTCATACAGCCAGTCTAAATGGTCCTGTCTGAGTCCTTGGTGTGCTGTTAACATGCTGTGCTCTAGATAACTGCTCTGTTTGGGTTTTGGCATCTTTTTAGTTGCCTCACTAAAAGCCTAATTCTTCCTAAGAATATTCTGTGTTGTGAGTCCTCAGTGTTTGCGTTTTGACACTGCCTGTCTGTGTTGACAGCTTGTTGATTTGATGGTGAACTGATAAGGTGTCACACACTGTGATATCAGCCACTGTGTGTCCCTGCAGGCTGTAGATGGATGGAGTTCCATGTGTTCAGCTTTAGCAATGCATGGCAACCCCTTCTGAATCTGATCACACTGGCAGCCTCAAGTGGACCCCATGTGATTAGATGAGCGTTTATAGATGTTCCCTTAACCGTTGGCTGCCATAGCATGCTTGACTTTGCTGTCATGCCAGTTTTAATTAAAAGTGTGTAAAGTTTGGCAGAAGGCACTGTTTGGAACTGTCCACACATGGAACAACTCCTGGTTTTATCTGTGAGGATACTTTCAGAGTCGTGTGTGTCTCTGATCTTGATCTTGAAGTCATTTCTTGCTCATAGGATACAATTATTCTCAAGGAAGTGCACTATTCTAATTCTGAATGTGCATCTTTGTTCTGGTCACCATGGAAACAGTCCAAATATTCATACAGCTTGCCTTCATGTGCCTCCACAGCTTGCTACTGCAATCTGTCCATTTCCATCATTTGAATGTCAGTAAATTGATGGAATTCAGGAGTCCTCACTGCCAAGAGTAATAAGTTTTTCTTATGTGTGTTTGTGATGCACAAGTGTAACTAACTTAAACTAAAGCAGGAAGAAATATGCAATGTGTAGACCACACTTGGTGACTCTGGATTTATGTGATATTCTATCACTACACAGTATTAATAAAACTGTACTTCCTCAAGGAGAGACCACATGTTATTGTTTCACAAATACTGAGATACTCTAACTGTCTTAAGCCATAAAAACAACATGCACTGTGTTATATTTAGTCATACTGTATTGGAATATGTTTTCATTATTAGACAGTAGATGTGTATTTTTTGGTTGGAGTGCCACTACATTTTACTAATGTCTTCCAATCTCTGTTTTCTTTCTTTGGCTAATGCCATGGGTCACGCTAACACACCTTGATAACAACACTTGGGTGATCTTTTAACAGATATTGCACATATGACTCAGCCTCTGGTAGTCACTTACAAGCCCTTTGGCACAATCTTACACTGTAACAACAAGTGAAGTCAGTGTCACAGCCGATCTTCATTCGCTCTGTTTCCTCTCCTCTGCCTTCAGGCCCATGAGGACAGTCAGGAGAGTCTGACCTCCCTCCCTCGTCGGGACACCATGGGCAGCTTCCTCCCTGACAGCGGCTCATACGAGCTCCTCACCGTTATTGGTATGTAAAGAAAAAAAACACACCGGGACCTGGCTGCTTATATTGATTTCAAGATACACACGTTTTTAAAATGAAATCTTTGTTGTCTGTGTTTTAGGCCGGGGCTTGGATGACCTGATGACTGTTAACCTGGCTCGATACAGACCCACGGGGGAACACGTAGCTATCAGACGGATTGACTTGGAGTCGTGCACTAATGACATGGTTACCTACCTGCAGGTCTGCATCATTCTACCATCTTCCTTTGCATGATTCAGCTCCCCTGTCGTCGTTTTTGCCTTTCTGCTGTTAGTAAATAAAACTCCCCCTTTTTTCATCTCACTGCTTCATCAGGAATACTTACGTAACCCTGTGTGTGTGTGTTTGTGTTCTAATTAACTTTCCTGTCTTTACTCAGCCCTCAATGCCAAATTAGATTTAAATTCAGAATCATCTGTCTGTCGTCTTGACATGATAAGATGTAATATCCTTTCCTCTGCCTCTCAGGGTGAACTTCATGTGTCAAAGTTGTTTCACCACCCCAGTATTCTGCCCTACAAGAGTGTCTTTATCGCTGAAAATGAATTGTGGGTCATCACCCCCTTCATGGCTTATGGTAAGAAATACAGTTGCTGTATCTTATTATACATAGTATATTCATCTTTTTAAGCAGGGTGTAATAATAGAGCACAGCTCTCTCGTCATGATTATCTGTGTTTGATCATTTTTCAGGGTCAGCCAGAGATCTGATCTGCACACATTTTACTGATGGTATGAGTGAGCTGACCATCTCATACATTTTACTGGGCATGCTAAAAGCTCTTGAATACATCCACCACATGGGATATGTGCACCGGTAAGACACATTTGTAGATTGGGTTTAAGTTATTAAAGACAGACTCTTTCTCATAGAACTGCCTGATACCCAGTAAATTCTCTTGGAAACACCATGTGACAGAGTATTTATATATACAGTATGTATATATAAATACTCTTACACAATATGCTCTCCATTAATGCTGTTTTTTTGGGCCTATAGTTACATTAGGTTTGATAATATTGATTAACTAAATACCAGTCTAACCTCACTTGTAAAAAGATGTCAGAGTGATGTTCAGTGTCTGGTTATGTGTAGGAGTGTGAAGGCCAGTCACGTGCTGATCTCAGCAGACGGACAGGTCTGCATGTCAGGTCTGCGGAGTATCTTCAGTCTGATCCGTCATGGTCAGAGGGCCAAAGTCGTTCATGACTTTCCCCAGTACAGCGTCAAGGTGCTGCCCTGGCTCAGCCCCGAAGTGCTGCAACAGGTATTGCATTTCTGCACACTGTAGCATTGTATTGTATTATGATGACACAGTCTCTGACCATAATCCACAGGTTTTGGAAATGCTGTTCTGCAGCAAAGGTTAAAGGATTACATTTCTCCATGCTGTAAAATCAGCAGGAATTAGAAGTATGGTCTCGATGACATGGACATTAATGGATCATTTCACATGTAAACGTTTTTTTTTCTCAGAACCTGCAGGGCTACGATTCTCGGTCAGACATCTACGGCCTCGGCATCACAGCCTGTGAACTGGCAAATGGACACGTGCCCTTCAAAGACATGCCAGCTACACAGGTGACTGATTGTAAAAGCAATTCGTAAATTGTCCTCCTTAATTGAAAAGGAAGGTAAATGATCACTTCCTATCTCCTCTCTTCACTCTCACAGATGCTGCTGGAGAAGCTAAATGGGACGGTGCCTTGTTTGCTGGACACCACCACTATTCCACCAGAGGAGCTGTCCCATGAAACCATCCCGCTCTGGGGCTGACTCTGGGATCTGCGAGGGTCCAGGAGCTGGAGGGGTCAGACACTCCAACGGAGAGCCTCCACCTCGTCATCAGGACACCCGTACTACCGAACTTTCTCCCCACACTTCCACGCCTTTGTTGAGCTGTGTTTACAGAGAGACTCAGAAAAGAGGTTGGTGTTTTAATCCCTGCATGCTTAAATAGTGTATAGGACTTATTATCAAATTTTTAAGGTTCAAGACACTCTTTTTTTTCCTGTTGTTTTTCATCAGACCGTCTGCCACCACTCTCATAGGCTACCCCTTCTTCAAACAGGTGTGTAAAATAAGTGGGGAAATAAAAAGATGGGATTTTGAAATTATAATGCTGAAAATACATTGAAAAAGGCTGAAGACCGTTCCTGTTTTTATGTCTCTGTCAGATCAAACGCCGGCCCTCGGAGGCGCTGCCTGAGCTGCTGCGGCCCGTGTCGCCCATCACCAGCTTTGAGAGCTCCCAGCCACAGGACTCTCCCTCTGGACTGGCCAGTCTGGAGTCGGGTCTCAGCCACCTGGAGGTGGATGACTGGGACTTCTGACAGTGGAAGACTCAGTGGGGAGACACTTGTAGGACTCTGGTGGGACAGGATGAGATTTGTTTTTGTAACAGTCCCCTTGTAAATAAGACAAAACTGAAACTAAAAGGAGTTGCTGTTCTCAGACAGAGGTTAAAAGCCAGCAGCCATCTTGCCTCTTTTTGATGTCTCTTGCACGCTTGTGTTCTCTCGATATGCACAGACTCTTGCACTGCACTGATGGCCTCTCTCTCTCTCAAACATACACACCTGTTTACAGATTGCACTCACACATAACAACCCCCCCTGGAGCCAAAACACAACAGGACTCCTCTATTCCTCATGCTGTTGCAGAGGTGTCAGAGGAGGGTTTATGGATGTAGATGTAGCCTAAACCTAAAGATTCTCATGAAATGGATCAGTGGGAAGCTGCTACTAAATATTCAGAGGGGACTCTCTACCTCTTGTTGGAACATGGCCACTGTATGTGGCCCATCTGCTCAGTGAGACCACCATAAGGGTACACTCCAGTCCTCACAGCTGACACAGTTAGCCCTCTACACCAGATGGAAGGTTTCGACTTTGTCCTGAGGGTCAGCTAAATGAACAGCATGTATATGCATTTCTTCGCTCTCTGCCTGTGTTACAGTGTAAACTACATCTCATGCTTTACGCATCACTTTTTCTGCACAGAGGCTAAGTATAACACCTGTTTAGTTTAACCTTCAGAGCATAGAAGTCTGTATTTCCTTGAACTTACTCTGGGCGTGATGTTACTTATGTCAAAAGTGAATGTTATATTGGTGCTTGTTTTGTCTGCATGTATTTGAAAGTGAGGACAAAGCAAAGTGTTGCAAATGTCAAACTTTTAACAATAAACATTGTTCACTTTAATGTTTTAACTTGATACCACGCACTGAGTCAGTAAACCTTCTAAAAAAGTAGTTTTATTCCAAATGTACACAGACAAACACACAAGGGGAGGGTTGAAAAGGTTCAGATGTAGCTAATCTTCCTCATCTGATGGTGGTTGGTCTGTTGCGGCATTATGTTTCTCCATCTTGGCCATTAACTCTGGAATAAAGGGAAAATAATAGAAAACATAAGAAGCAGTTTATTTACCCCCTCCTAAAGGTCTTTTGAGAGACTCTCCTCACCTTTAGCAGGGTTGAAGACACCGTTGGTTTGAGTGTTGCATACATAGCAGCGCTTCGACTTGCGGTAATGCTGAAGAGCACAGGTCTCACAAAAATAATGCCTGCACCTGGGGAGACATTTGACTGGTCAGCACACTGCAACTGGTAAAAAAACAAGGCTCTGCACAGTGAAGAAGCAAGGAAACAACATACAGGAGAAGAGACTTACTTTGTGACGATGGGATTCTTAAAGGAATCTCTGCAGATGAAGCACTTGAAGGGCATATCCTCCTCGTCGCTGCTCACCTCGTAGTTCTCATCATCTAAAGGAACATACAGTGTTGTTCAAGAAAATCTGATGCAGGCATGAAATAAAACATGAAATCTCCCTCCTGAACTCACCATTGGCTCCATATCTGCCCTCCTCCAGCTCCCTCTCGATCTGCCAACCGTGTTTGTAGTCTGACCTGTCGTGAAGGAACTTACAGCTGTCTAAAAGCAAGAGAGAAGAACATGAAGAACAGTAAGTAATCAGGACTGAAAAACATCTCAATTCCAGTTAATTTTTCAACAGATAACTGATATTTTAATAGTACAAATCTAATACCCACCTCCAAAACCACAGAAACCAGTCTCCTTATAGTCTTTGCAGATGTCTGGCTGGTAGTCCCACCTGACTGTGGCTCTCAGGTGTTCGGGGGCTCGGATTGGTCCTTTTCTGTAAAAAGGTTGAAGAAAATTGGATGAATCAGCAATGACTGATATTAGCATTCATTGTGTCATTATTCTATGAACATGTTAAATCTTGATACTCACCTGACCATGCCAGAGGAGGCGTTGCCCATGGTGGTATCTTTGGGCTTGATGAATTTTTGGTAATTGTTGATGCCGCGGTAGATTTTATCATCCTCTTTGCCTGTCAGCTCCTGTTGGGGGGGGGGGGGGGGGGGGGGTTGATTCAGTGAGTAGAAAACTTCAATATTATTTGGCAAAAAACCTCTACATAACTTAAACAGACAATGCCAATAATACATATTTATCTCAAAAAAACTAACAAAATGTGCTAAGAAACACCTCAGACTTGTATATTAAAATAGAAGCTTTTTACAAAAATGTGCGCTGTGCACCTCATCTCTTACCTCTTGGATTTTCTGACTTCTCTCAAATATGGCCTGAGCATCCTTGTCCCTTTCTGTGTCCAGCTGATATGTAGCAGTTGCACCCATGTCCTCAGGTCCCTCTGGTTTCTTTTTTGAACAAGATTTGCAGAATAGTGGAGAGTGAGAGAGATTTCTAAAGCAATTCCATCAAGCTAAGAGACTGTGGTTTAACAACAAGTGTTTCTCATTCATTCTTCTGGAACCACACTTCCTGGAACCCAAACAAATTGTGATATTAAAGTCTTACTCACAGCTGATCGTGTGGACTTGTAGGCAACAGTGATCTTCTTGTCTTCTTTGTCATCTTCACTTTCACTAGAAGATACAGCATCTCTCTCTACTTTCTTTGTCTGGACAAGGATGAGATGAGAATCATGTTTATCTCGCTATTAAACTCAAAAGGAATTTATAATTATTATCATTATTGTTATTATGGTACCCTTTGAATCATGGGGTTGACTCGAGTGTCTTTCTTGTCTTTTCTGACCACAGCGCTCTGGTCCTCATCACTGTTGCCATCTGAAAAAAACAAGTTTCACTCATTTGTTTCCACATATATATGTATGATAGATAGATAGATACATAAATACATGCACACATACGTGCGTGATGCTCCAGCATGATAATTCACCATGTCACAAAGTCGTCTCAAACTGGTCTCATGAAAATTATATTAAGTTCAATATACCGTACAATCAGTATGGTATACCTAATTAAGTGGTCAGTGAGTATATACCAGTGTATTCTATACTGGAATGTTACACGACATCTGAATAAACTGGAAAGGGAGAAAATGCGGGCTGCCCAAACATATCACATCCCTCCAAATTCCGAGGGAACTGAAACGCAGCATAAATTGGGGAACTGTTTTTTGTCAAAATTTCACAACCTCGCCACAAAGTGCAGAGCTGCCCTCATCTTTCTGTCGTTAGCAACACGTTTGGCTCTTCGTCAGGTAACTAACACTGTCATTATTGTTAAAAACATACAAGGAAGACAAGACCACACACAAACCCTAGCTAGTTACTCTTACATTTGAGAACTGTTGACAAAGCTACGGCGTTACTAGCACGAAGATTAGTGTCAGTAAAACATACGAACTGTTAGCTAAACGAATAATTATTACCTTTATCACTGTCGCTTGCTTTTCTCTTTCGCCCGGAGAATTTTTTTGTAGATTTTTTGAATAAAAAAGTGCAAGAACCCGCTCTGGGCTCTTCTGACTCCGCCATCTTGCCAGCAGTATAAAAATAACCGTTTTCGCCACAGCGCCCTCTAGTGTCATGGAGCCAACCGTTCGAAAGTCAAAACCCACTACTTTAGCCCACATTTGACATGAAATACATTAAAATATTCTCTTAAGAATGTGAAGTCGATTTTGTACTTTTACTGTGTTTTACTGATTGTTTTGACTGTGTAGACTATATTTTTATTGTGTATTTTCAATTTTGTGCCCACTCTGCTAGCTGATTTCTCTTTAAGATTGTAAAATTAATCAGTTAATTTGGTATCTATGTAGGCCTACAATATATTTCTGGAGAAAGAGAAAGAGATAGCATGTAAACCATGTAACAGTAAAAGCCGTACTATTGCTGCAAGTTTTTATTTTCACTCTGGTTAGTTTGTAGTTGTCACACATGTGGAACTAATTTGGCTAGCATTTTTGCTTTTCCTCAGAGCATTTTTGCTTTTTTTTCTAACCAGCTTTATTGAACTGTACAGAACAGGTCAGAAATTGTCTGCATATACTTATTTATCTCAAGAATTTAGAACTGTAACATGAAGCAGAATAAACTATAATGAACAACAAATTATAGTAAAAATAAATCAGTTGACAAAACATCAAATGTGCTTAGCATTCCAGGACAGTGGCATTGGATGTTTTTCTGTGATGTTTTTTGTTAGGGATCAATAAAAATTCACAACAATAGAAAAAAAAAATCATTTTCAAAGATGTATCTGCTGGTGTTTTGAAGTTGTATTTACATCTTGAGAGCTATTTACATTGGCCTCTCAGCTGTGCCAAGTGCATGACGTACGCTAAATACAACCGGAAATACAGACGAGAATAAAAGTACCATTATTCGACAATCAGCACAGTCAAACGCAAATAAGTGAAGGTGATTTTATTTTTAAAGTTCCAACCGGAAGTTGTACATTTATTTGTGTCTAACTTGCCGCAGGTCGTTTCTGTCCTGTCCTTCTCCTCCTCCAGCAGCAGCATCGTCCGTGGCTCTCCTGCAGAGGACAGCGGGTGTTTGTAGGACACAGGGCCCGCACGGAGGGAGGGGTCCTGGCCTGGGCACGGATCCCGAAGAGGCCCCGGGGCCGCCGCTGGATGGAGTCGGGTTGCATTCAGACAGCAATGGCTATGGGTCTGACATCGAAAAAGGCGTCTGCTCGGAGCGTCGGCGTGGAGCGAAAAAACCTCATCACGGTTTGCAGGTATACATCACGACACCGACGACATGCTGTATTTATCTGCAAATGTCAGTCTGCTGCATGCTGCTCAGTTTTCAAATATAATATTATATTAATATAGTGGAAGATATATTTATCACTTCTGCACTGATTCCTGAGGTGAAGCAATAACAACTGGACACAAAACAGATGGAAAATAATGTAGAATAATGGACACATTTCTAGAGAGGTTAAGGATGAGGAGGAGGCAGGTGTGTTCACGTACCCCTGCCGAATCACACCCGCTTTTGTAGATGAGGAAAAATGTATTACCTGTTATATTCATGAGATATAGTGTCTTATATCAACATTTGCATTTCCTGGATGCACTTTGAAGTAACATTCCTCCAAAGATCAAACATTTGCTCTGACATTTATTTAATATCCCTCTAAAATATCTTATTAGAAAGCCTCTTTTATTTTGAACAGGTTGAGACACCTGCTTGATTCCTGTCTATACTGCTAAATGCAGCCTCAAAGGATACACAAATTAGATTCGTGGTCAGTTTTAGAATAGAATTGAAGAACAAAAAGAGCAGGTTTCCTTCTCCATCTCAGGCAGGTTGACTGCCTGTATGGGACAAGGGCACTGGGAGCAGCTCAAGGACTCCTCCCCCCCATCAATGGTCCTTCAGAGTACACTGAGTGCTGATGGACTGTGATGTGCAGTCTTTATATGGCTCCCATAAATCAGTGTCTTGTACAGTGTTCAGAGAGGTTGGGGCTGAGAGTTCCTGTGCATCAGAGAGTTCAGTTCACCATCCATCAGTTTAACTGTCAGAGCTCAGAGGACTCTTAACTCACCTGATCCATATAGTTCAGATGTTACACTGTTTTTACACACAATATAGTAGTTACCAACCTAATGAGCTCTTAAAATAAAAGTGGTTGTGACCTTGGATCACAGGTTAAAGCCTGAATGTGAACATGATTGGTGAGAAGGTCAACCAAAGAGTGACTTTTTTCTTCATTTGATGTGAAAATATCTAGTAATTCACTAGATATTTAAAAGCACAATTAGAAAAAAGTAATTAAGTGGATAAATCTAATTTGTGTAAGATTAATATATTTATTTTGTGACAAGCTAAAAACCTTCAAGTTATATCTAGAATATTTCCTGATGAATTTGATATCAGTCTATAATACAGTAACCTTATGCATTACTATATTCTTCTTGGGACCAAACTTCCTCTGATGCAGTCAGTAACATATTATTTGTAATGACACTTTCATATTTTATGGTGTTTTAGTTCAGTAATATTCCTCAATATTCCTCTTGATATTGCGACAGCAGAATGCATCTTTTATCAAAATATTATCAAAATAGTTGATTATTTTTCTGTCAATTATTTCAGCTCCATAACATATAGAAATATATATAATAATATAGAAAATTTATAGAGACATAATCTGCTTTACAGTATTTTTTTATATTCAGTTATATCACCAGGGACTTGTAGGAAAATTACAGCTTTACTTTGATAGTTTTATAGTTCTCTTGTAAAATATATTATAGCATTACTATGAGTCTTGAATTGCAAATTGACTATAGCCATAAATGGTACTGCAGACAGGAACATAATTTGTAGAGAGTGTGCAGCCTCTCTATGGAAGTGACGTCTTGTTTTCATGGAATTCATGTTGTCTTTGGCCTTACTCACAGTGAATACACATGTGTGTATTTAAACTGAATTAACCGTCCCCCCCCAAAAAGTAAAAAAAGACAATGAAATTGACTCTGAAATTGACACACAATCAAGCATTTTTATTCCATTACCTCTCTGTCCAAGGTTCTTTCTGCATTTTAGTGACACTTACAGTGAAGCAATACACACAACATCACACAGAGCATACCTGCAAAGAAAAAAAAGTTCTCACAAGGGACTTACAACACAGAGAAAGATTAGTGAGGGCACAACAACACTATTGTTTTCAGTTTGGCCTGACCATACTAAGACCAATTTAATCATTTAAGCATTTTAATGACAAACACAATGGACAAGACAGAAATAAATCTCAAACAGCTTTCCATCAGTAATGCTTACTACACAGTTTCTTTCCATTTTCTAATGAACAACATGACATTGATTAGGTTCACTTTGAGGGCACTTTCTTCCAGGCATCTGTGTCGCTGCCAGGTCTGCATCTCCTCAGTCGTGATGTTTCGGACCTTTTTTTCCGTTGTTGTTCTTGATGTCGTTCTGGTCAGAGTTGCTTCAAGTAGTCACAGGTCGTAGTGATCGTACAGTCTAACAGGAGAGGAGACTCTGAATCAGCAGTGACCCTCTGGCTGTGCATTAAAGCAGGCTGGGCATCGTGTTGGTGCAGGATACAGGATCCAGGCGTTGTTGTGCTGACTGAGACACAGCTGCTTCCACAGCATGAGCTGCTGCCTGGCTACAGTAGCTAAGCTGACGTTAGTGCTTGATTAGTACACCAAGCCAAGCTTTTATTTTCCCCTAATACATGTGTGTATATATATATAAAATCTGACCTCTTATTTCCCTCATACATGTTTAACATACAATCAGCACACACAGAGATTAACATTTTCAATTCCCAACAGTTCGTTTGATGAAGTTATGCCATTTGGTGGGACTACAGAGAAGGGGCTTCACTTGTTGCTGTCTAATGTACCTCAAGGCTTTTTGTCACTTGTTTTCATAACAGACAGACAGTCATCACAGTTCTTTAAAAGTGTATTTTACTTGGTCTGGAATAATGTGAGTCACCAGTACCAGGCACAGAAACTTAGCTAATTTCCACTCTGTGTTTCAGTGCCTTGTTTACAGTGTCATACTTAACAGAATGCACCAATTTTAATTAGAGACACATATGTACAGCAATAGACAAGTGTGTATAATAAAGGAAAACCTGATCAAACATTTGCACCACCACAGGGAACAGTTTCTGCATGAGGCCGGTGTCAGGGACTCCAAGGCAAAGACAATAAGGTCTTTGCCTGTAAATAAACTGAATCTGAGACTCAAAATTTATAATAATCACGACAGAGAAAACCTTGCAACTTCAGAATAGTCTTTGTTTTTAAGACATGTTTGAGTTTACTGAAATGGTTTCATGGCCCAAAACCTGTCAAATTGTATCATCCTGCAGAGGCTTGTGTCAGCCTTCAGACTGAAGGTAACACATGAATATCACTTATAATGTTTTTAGCGGCAACATCAAGAAATCCAAAGGAATTTGAGAGACTTGGTGATATTTATCTTGTCCACAGTCACAGCAGTGTCATTGTGATGGAGTGTATCTCTGTGCTGTTGCCACTAGCAACAGGTTTTATCTTAACATGGCAAGGCCTTTCTGCAGTCAGAGGGAATTTTCATGTAACTAAAGGTTAACTTTGTTTATCTGGGCTGAATTTAACAAAATGGTGGAGATCAGCAGTCACAAGACAGTTTGTTTACAGGCCTCATGCTGCACTCTGATGTTTAAAATGTACTGATTTGTTGTTTCAGTCTGGCTAAGAGCTGTCATGCTGTCATCTGTGACTGCAGGAACATGTTGATGTGGACACGGTGAACCTAAGAAAACATAGATAAGATGAGTGAGACTTGACAGGTCTGATGTGTTGTGCCCCTCAGCTGCTTCCTGTAAACAAACAGAACAAAAAAAAAACAGGGAGGGAAGGAGGGAGGGTGATGTGCTGCATCTTGGCTGAGGTTTGAGCACTTCCGGGGCGTGGCTCGAGAGGAGAGAATAAAATGTTCTGTTCTCTTGTAAACACAAATACATATTCACATCAGTTGGACATACTTCTGCAAGTGGGCAGCACTTTGTTTTTTTATTTCGAGAAACAGTAAAGGGTGACAGTTGCGTCATTTTGTGCCTTTTTCCACCTCTCAGTTCCAGAAATAATAGGAAATGTCAACAAATCTTTGAACCTGCATATCTGGAATAACTTTGCTCTCTAGTTCAGTTTCTGTGCAGCCTTCTTTTGCATTTTCCCTGATTTCTTCTTTTATTTTTTCCAACACTGTCAAGTATGTGAAATTACAGCAGACGTTTCTGTAGGTTTAACTAAACATTTGGGCATCTCTTGTCAGCGGATCAGCCTACTCTCTCACCACCACTTTCACTGTGACACCCTGTTATTCCTGATTTTATCCCCCTGTCGTGCTCAAACATCTGATTTACGCTCTCATTGCTTCTCAGCCCAACACCCTTACTGTCCATCTTTTACCCTGATCCCTCTACACCTCCTCTGACCATGAAACACTTTGCCTGGACCGCTCATTCACAGAGGGGACAGGTGAGAGAGAGGGACACACCCTGCTATAGTTACATTTTTATATCTTTTAGTCTATTTGGATTTGGCCTAAATTACGATTCTTATCTTAATATTCATCAGAGCACAAGGCATTCTTTCTCTTGGCTGTATGTGCTGATCCAGGACAGGACAGGACCTCTCCCCCAAGAGTCCAGGACGATAAACACAGCACTGGCTGGTGTTACACAATGCTGCGGCCAGTGAGGAGTCCGCCTGTGTCATCTGATCCTGCTGGTTATGCCAAGACTAAAGAGAGAAAGAGAAATAAGAAGAGAGAGAGAAAGAGAAAGGAGTCACGGAAATGTTGACGAGGGAGTGAGGAAAAAAGAAAAAATGGAAGTTGAGAGCGTTAATGTGAAGCTTTGTGTGGTTAGCTTCGGCCGATAGATGCAGTTTTGGTTATCCTAGGTGGTGCTGCAGATCAAACACACTTGTGTAAGTACAGTAGAGGGGTGAGGAAGGAGAACAAGGGGGTATTTAAAGAGAGCTGAGAGTGGGCTTGGCAGAGATCCAGGCCGAGTGAGAGGGGGCACAAAAGAAGCTTGTCAGAAGGCCCTGCAGTTGTTTTTCAGTGTCAAATCGTACCAAGAGCATGTTGCTATTCCACTCCATCCATTTGCATTTAAGGCACGCCAGCGATTCCCCTTCAGATCAAAGGACTTCAGTTAATTTACAATCATCTGCTGCAATGCTCCTTCTGAGATAACGCTGCCACTTTATCAGGTCAGAGAGGGCTTTTGCAACAGTAGACTGCCTCCTGTCATGATTTTAGATGCTATCACATCAACAAACTGGTAGCTTAGCCATAAATCCTGGTTCCCATACTGGGCCCTGGGAACTGCTGGGGGCACTTGATGGTTTTCCAAGGGCTCGGCACGCAACAGGCCTGATTTGATAAATTTTTCTGTCATAGAAAGTCTGCACAAAGATGGAATCTATGACCAGTTTTGAGCATCAGTCATTACCCAGAATTTTAGACAGAATAGTACATTTCTCTACAAAGTCATATCCATCAAAACTTATTTTCTGATGGGATTCCTTAGGACAAAGTGATGTCAAAGAAGCCCCTGTGGTCTAATGCAGAGCTTGAATGTGAATCCCTGTCTCAACATACAATTTTTGTGCTTGCAAGCAAACTGGCATCACCTGCCAGGTGGATTTTTTTTGGGTCAAGCACATACTTGCAGAAACCCTACCTTACACCCTGGAGCTCCATTACTCATTAAAACCTTAACTGAGCTACTTGGTTTTTGCAGGAAACATTGTCAGACAGAGTTAAATGCCACTGACCTGTGTTCTTGATAAATCCGGCATGACCATAACAAGTCAAAGCTCCAAAAGTAAATTTAATCCAGTTTTCGCTCTCAGTTGGAATAGACCCTGTTCAGATGCTGTAGTGGTGTCCGTATGTTCTCTGTGATGGTGCTCTTTTCTTGTGACATTTTGTGCCAGTCCCCCCACCCTGCGATGCCTTCTCCTCTCATCTAGAGCGTCTTGCGCTTGGGGAAGATGGCTTTCCGAAAAGAGGTGGTGGTGGTGCCTCTGCTGAAGGAGGCACTGCCCAGGGAGATCTTGGTCTTCCCACTGGTGATGGTGGAGGAGCCCAGAGATGTTGTGCTCCTGCCCCTGGTGATAGAGGAGTTCCCCATGGCAAGCTTGGTCTTCCCCCTCTTTATGGTGGTGTTGCCCAGGGTTAAGGCCGTCTTCCCCTCGGTGAAGCTGGTGTTGCCCATTGAGGAGAAGCTCGTCTTCCTGACCCAGATTCGACGGCAGGGTTCGGGGCTCACTCGACGCAAAGCATCGCACACTCATGCAGCACGCCCTGCTCTGCAAGACCTCAGGGGTAATAGTAACATCAGCTACAATCCAGAGAAGACCAGAATGCTAAGCGTGGATAGCGCGACCCCCGTGTCGCATAATGCCTTCGTTGAGCTGGTCGACGTGGGCTCTGGAAGGCCACATACCACCCATGTGTCCCTGTGAATGGACAGAGGCAGCCGTAGGTGGCCACAGCCTATCTGGGGAGACTGGGACAGTGGAGCGATTGTGCCATCGCCACGACGACACCGGACGGTTGAAGGACACATTGTTGCAAAGGGGACAATCTGCGGTGACATCACTTTCTTCTGAGCCATTGTTCCCTATAGCCTCTGATTGTAAGACATTCCCTCTGTGTACGACTGTATATACCGTATGTGAAATGAGCCGCATAGTGTCAGATTTGATAAGAGAAAGGATGGATGTCTTCATGTTCTCCACATCTATTGTAGGCTTTGATTGCACCCATCCTGTGTTTGTGCTGTCCCTCCATTTGAAATATAGGTGTGGTCCCTTCAGTTGGTGTTTATTATCCATTTGTGTCCTTGTTGAACAACTCATTCCAGCATCTGAGTCTTTATTTTCTTCCATTTTATGTCATTTAAATAATTGACTATCCCATAAAAACATACATACAAAACAATCAAGCCAAGCAGTGTTTAGACATGTTACTTTTATAAGCACTGTTACATCAGTCAGCTTGTACAGTTTTCTAGTTCAAAACTGGGTTTGCTGTTGAACATATGGCGGAATAGTTATGGATCTTATCAGCATGCACAAATATACCACATTTATACCAAAGATGTAGAGATGTTGATGACTGCACAATATACAGGAGAATAGTGGCATACACACTCTTTTGTGTCTCCACATACATCACACATGGCTGTTTCACACTTCCCCTCCCTGCCAAGTTGACACACCATAAACCATCATCCCGTCGCTGTCACATTTGCATAACACATTCAGCATGGCTCCTGATTGCAAACCTATTAGATCTGCAACTCACTTAGCACTTTCTTACTTGAGAATTGGCTCTTGTACTTTGTGCAGACAGGTTATACACGAATAACGTCCTGCAACTCTTGACACATATTGATCACAAACATAGCAGCTCTTTTTTTTATTGACTTTTATACTACTAACCTGCTAAAACTGACATATCCTTGGTTTTTAAGTGTGTGAAGGATTCATGTGTGAAAATCCCAGTAGATGTTGCTGTGCGTTTCTTTGCCCCTGGTGAGGGTGGTTTTGACCACAGACACAGACTTGGTCCCATGAGTGAATGTCAGAGTGGTGAGAGAGCTTGTGGTCTCCCCTCGTGTAACAGATGTTTTGCCCACCGATATGCTGGTGTTTCCCAAAGTTGCGGTGGTTCTGCTCCAGGAGATCGAGGATTTACCCCAGGAGATGGCGTACTTAGTCCTCAGGAACGAAACCCTGCCTTTGGTAAAAGAGGTCTTGCTTGACGAGAATGTGGTTTTCCGCTCATTGTTAGAGTCTTTTTTGGACTGCTTGGATGCTTTGGGTGTCTTAGCCCTGGCTTCAGGGGTCCTTTCCATCTAGGTGTTCCTGCGCTTGGACGTCAAGGCTTTGCGGAAGGAAGTGGTTGTGGTTCCCCGGCTGAAACTGGCCCGTCCCAGAGCCACAGTCGTCTTTTGCCTTTGAATGGTAGAGTCTCCCATGGAGGTGGTGGTCACTCCCCTGAAGATGGAGGAGTTGCCTAAGGAGACGGTAGTTTTTCCCCTGGCTATGGAGGTGCTTCCCACCGCCAGGGCAGTCTTGCCCTCTGTGATGCTAGTGTTACCCATCGAAGCGGAGGCAGTCAGCCCGAGCCCGTGCCTGAATTCCGGTTCCTAACATGCAAGCTGCATATCTTCTTTCCTGTGGTGCAGCAGGGTGAGCGTGTGAGGTCAAAAGCCAAACTAAAGCTGCAGCAGCAGCTGCCCTAAATAGATCAGACCACAATGTATAGATGAGTGGGAGGGAATTATTTGATCATTCTTTGATGCTGGCCGGTCCCCCAGAGGGACACGACCCAAAAGGACCTGGAAGCACAGCATACACAAAGGCTGAAAAGACAGGGGATTAATTGTATTGTTTTCATGATAACACTGCCAAAGCACTGAAGGGGTACATTGTGCAGTACACAAGACAATTGGGGTGACCTCAGTATGATAAGATGGCGTGGTTCCCAAAAAAGGAAAAAACCTCCTCCCCGCTGTCGTTGCAGGGTTCAAATACAGTACTACATTTGTCTGCTTGGATACAGTACACGGCTGCACTGCAGAGGCTTGTGCAGCAGGCAACCAACTGAAAGTTAAATTATGTAAAGTAGATTTTTTTTTACATTGCACTGTCTTGTGTTTTTCTAATTCCACTTTTCTCTGTGTGCTTCTATTTCAGGTTCTCTGTAAAGACTCTCCTAGAAAAGTACACAGCAGAGCCCATAGATGACTCATCCGAGGAGTTTATTAACTTTGCCGCCATTTTAGAGCACATCCTCAGCCACCGCTTCAAAGGTAACACTGCAGGTAACATATAGCACAGGAAAAGATGGACACATCAGTTATTAAAAGTTACTTAATATAAAACTTGAATAGAAATCTATGTTATATATTATACCATAGGCATTAACCTTAGAGACAAAGTGATATTATTATCAAAAGGCCAAAAACAGGTATAGTTATACAGTCAGCTGTATTGTTGCTGTAACTGCATGTTTCCAGTGTGGGCTGTTGTCAGGGCAGAGATGATTCATTGCTCTGTTTAAATGTTGGACCAGGTTCAGGAAGCTGGTTCAGCTCAGATGGACAGCGCAGTTTCTGGGAATATATCCGGCTGGCATGCAGCAAGGTGCAGAACAACTGCATCGCCAGCATTGAAAACATAGAGAACATCAGCACATCGCGAGCCAAGGCAAGGATATTTGTACGCACAAATATGTGCATGATTTTGTGGTATGTGTGTGTGTGGTGGTGGGGGAGAGAGCTTGGAGTGGTGGAGAGAACATCAAAGAAAGCCCTCTGTTCCCACTCACTTCTTACGTTGTCCTGCAGGGCCGGGCGTGGATTCGAGTGGCACTGATGGAGAAACGTCTGTCTGAATACGTGTCCACTGCTCTGAGGGACACAAGAACAACCAGGTCAGACCAACCATTTAAAGGGACAGTCCACAACTTTACGATTTTGTTTATTTTAGCCACATTTGTGACTCTAAGTGACTCCTGCTGCAACATATGCACTGAATCTCTATGTGTGCTCATCCTAATAACTTTTTCTAGTGTAAAAGACCCAATGCATCTGATGAAAGTACATGTCTGCTACAGATATGTAGAGCACCAACTACACTATAAAATCTGGTATTAATTTGCTACAGGTAGAATCACTTTTGTATCAATATTATAGATGAAAGTTCAGAGATGATAACCTCCTCTTCACCTGACAGGAGGTTCTATGATGATGGAGCCATTATGCTGAGAGAAGAGGCTACAGTTCTGACTGGCATGCTGATTGGACTGAGTGCCATTGATTTCAGGTGAAGACAAACACAACAGTACACCCCAGGCTTTTTCAGTCATGTGGATCATATTTGTACATAATTTTAAATGTCTTAAGTTAGGGTCTCCTAGCCTTTTATATTACTTACAGGCCCAATATTTAGTAAATAAAGAGTACTCAAGATGGAATCTGAATTTGATTATTGCTATTTTAGGAGTTCATATGGGTTAAAGAGATTATATTGAAATAATGAGGTATTTCAAAGCCATTCGTACTTTTTTTAGCAATAAAATTATATCAAATAACTGTCACATATCTTTTAGAAATCTTTTGCGACCGCATGTGTGGTCTCAATTCCTACGTTTAGTAAATCTGTTAAAATATTAGTAGACAGTATGTATTCATGAATAATACATTACAATGAGATGTATAAGCACAGTCTCATGTTTAATGTATCTCTGTATCAGTTATAAAACTGAGAGTATGTCTGAAACACACAGTGTCAAAGTGGCCATTTTTTTCAGTTTTGTATTTGAAAATGTTCACTCCATAACAGAACCAACATTTTTAATATTTGTCTTCATACTGTATTTCAATAGATATATATTTGTTGATAGATCGTGCACACACCCATCAGGTTTGTGAAATAAAAATCATTAATGTAGAGCAGAGTCACCCATCTTAAAACATACTTGTCTTTTTGACTCCGTCTCTGTGCAGTTTTTGCTTGAAGGGGGAAACTCTGGATGGGAAATCTCCAGCTGTGATTGACTACACACCGTACCTGAAGTTCACTCAGAGGTGAGACACTCCCCACCAATCTTATCACTTCACCTTTAGCATTGCATGTATGTCACACTGTAAGCCTCCTGCCTCTTCATTGTACAGTTACGACTACCTGAGTGATGAGGAGGACCGCCGCAGTGTGGACAGCAGTAACAGTGAGGAGAGCGTCCCGGAGCATCCATACATCCCTCTGGTGACTGACGAGGAGAGCTGGAGCAACAAGTGTCGCAAGATGGAGCAGAGGTTTAAGATCGTCTACGCCCAGAAGGTGACACACAACAACCTCTAAAACCAAGTTAAGGTTGTTGAAATTCTTGCTGCTCACTATGAGCTTCAACACATAAACCCCTGTCTCCTTTTGTGCACGGTGTGCAGGGTTACCTGGAGGAGCTGGTGCGTCTGCGGGAGTCACAGCTGAAGAATGTGGAGACGGAGAACAAGCGTCTGAGAGCCAAGGTGGACGAGCTGACAGTCCAGAGCCAACAGGAGAAGAAGGAGCTGGAGGCCATTGTGCTGGAGCTGCAAGCACAACTGTAAGGAACAAGAGCAGGGCATAAGAACACACTTTGTATTACATTACCTTTTAAAAAGTTCAATTTATAACCATGTGCTCCAGGTATCATCACTCCAGGTCCTGATTATATTTAGTATAGTTTAGTTTGTTCTTCTTTCTGTCATTATAAAGTACATGCATGTTAAGCTGGGGTTTAAAGAGGAGCTAAATTTGGAGTTTTAAAATAAACGTATAAATAGGAACAGTTTATTTCAATGGAAAATGTGTTGCAGATGCAGTTTTTGATCATGCCAAACACATTGAGAGGCTGCACATTTTTTACGCTGACTCATCTGATTTCAAGTGTACAATGATACAATATAAACACATACCTAAAGGTCCAGTCCTTGATGTTGTCACTGCACCCAAAAGCACCCCCAAATCCCCAATTTCCTCCCTGGCTTACCACTGATGTTTTTAAACTCAACTATAAACCGTGTTGGGTTTCAGACTATGTTCAGAAATTCTGGGATTTGGAGGTACTGTTGGGTGCTGTAAAAACATCACTAGCTTCAAAAAATACTGAACTTCATTCACACGCGAACGTAGCTCATTGACTTTCATAGAGTTGGCTGCATTGCTCTGGAATCTCGCCACTACATACTGTTGTTTTATAGCTGACCCTGACCTCCTGTGGAAAAGTGGAAAACTATAATTAACTGACCGAGGAGGCTTTTCAATGGGCTTATTACTTGTGAGCTACAGTTGTTGCTGTTGATTGACAGTGATCTCCACTGATGCAGATTGATTTTTTTCCTCACTGCAGTGTAGATATCTGACTAACTCATGTTGTTCACTAGGGATCTGCTTGCTTTTCATTTTTCCCACAGCTTTTTCAGACAGCACCACATCTCCCCAGCAGTTACAGTGTGTACACAAGACTCAAAGCTGGTTATGTCGACTGTAAACTACAGAGACATTCAGCAAGCTTATGATTTATACTGTTGCAAGAGCATATTGCCTTGAATATACTGTCCAATCTGCAGATCGCCTGATTTGTACACGAAAATTATTAAGCACCTTTAAGAATTATTATTAAGACATGAAGTTGAAAGAAGAACAATCTTTAAGCCATTTAATATTATAGACAACATTTACACATTTAGTGACTGTGTTAGTTAAGTAATACAGAGGTAGGTGGAAAATAGATCAGAGTACATTATTCAACACTCCATATTATTCATAAAACACATGTATACCTGTTTGACAAAATTACATTTTTAAGTATATCAGTACTTGTACTTACCAGCATTAATAATAAATCTGAGCAGAAACTTTTGTTTAGAGTGAAACTATACAAAAGCACTTGCACGTATAACTAAGATGTGTGTGAATGTGTGTTAAGAGCTAAGCACAAACATTTAGGAAGGAGAGTGATTTTGTTGAAAGACTTAAGGAAAAAATGGCAGAATATTAACCGAATATCAGTTTCATTTGGTTTGTTACTATTGCACAAAAACATGATTGATTATTACTTGCTTGTAGTTGCTGCAACTAAATGCACCTCACCAGGTTTCAAAATATACTGATGATAAAATTTGTCCTGGACCCTGAACACTTTCAGTGACTTTTAGAGGTCTCTCATCCACACACAGAGCCACAGTGTGAGTAGACCTGGGGTTTAGATGTGGGTTTGAGGAGGAGCAGGGGCTCCGATATATAGTGGAAGAAAAAATCTCAACAAAGTGGGTGGGAACTTTAAGTTTTTTAGGGGGCTTTCCTTCAGGAGACAGATGGATGTGAGGGGACCATTAGGTGCTCAGTATTCTGCAGCAACCAACCAGACTGACCTTGGAAGTATAGCCTACGAGATAGCGTTGCACAGGTTGAGCTGTTGTGTTGTCACTTTGTACACACAAGAGATATGAGCAGGAGGGTGAGAGGATCGCGTAGTTTCCTGCAGCTTTGTTCCCCTTCTCTTCAAGATGAAGAATAATATGATCTGGCTGAACTGCAAAGCTCCCTCAGCCTGTCTCTCTCCGCTGTTTCTACTTGAAACAAGTTGTGAGGCAACAAAAATCATGGTCATCATCATAAAAGAAAGCTCGCAGGTGCCCAACAAGAGGCCTGCTCAGAGTTTTGGATCACCTGGATGAAACTGAATGTGGTCGGAGAGGAAAGCCAGCGCTGTGCAGAGCTGCAGGAATGACAGGGAGAGAAGGGAAAAAGCAAAGCAAAGCAAAGCTGTGTGTGTGTGAGTGAGTGTAAAGCTTACAAGGGAGCTCGGCCGGGAGCAGAGTGGGGGATGTCGGGCAGAAGTGGAGGAGCGCCTGGGGGTGCAGGCAACCCCAGCCTGCAGCCCTCAAAGCCACAGTCCTGCCACCAGCTCCAGAGGGGCCTAGCCTCTGCAGAGAAGTCAAGACGGCAAATACACTCAGGAGGAGGGGTTAAATCTGCATTCACTTCCATGTGGTCCAATGGTGAAGTTTTTGTTTGGTGATAATATCATCATCATCAACCATAACATGATGTTACTTATGGTCACAAACGATGAACTTTTGGTGTTTATGATCGAAATGTGGTGGATCTAATGCAACATCACTTTGTCTCTATTAAATCACTTGAGGAAAGTAGAGTTGAAATAAAATAAGGTTGATATAATCAAATAGTAATAATTTGAGTCAAGAACATTTTCAAGCAAACCCTTCCAAACATTTGCTTGTTCCAGCTTCTTCAGTGTGAGGTTTTCTGTTTTCCTCTCTGTCTTTACATACTGTATGTTGAATATTTTGGGTTGGTTTGACAAAAATGGGTCATTGAGGCTGTAATGGGCCTTTTATGATGGATATTTATTGACAAACAACTCATTTGTTTGATTGAGAAAGTAACTAGCAGATTAATTGGTAATGCAGATAACTTAGCTGGTTGCAGCCCCAAAGGTGCTAATAGAACATCAGTACTCCCGCAAAATAAGAAACAGTGTTGATGAAGCAATGTTTGAATTGAAAGTTCTTGTTGATAAAGACATTAATTATTTTACAGCATACTTAATTTGGTGAAAGTAGAACAACTATTTGATTAAAAAAAGCTTTCAGTGTATGTGAGTCAGATAAAATGGACATGCTTGTACTAATTAACATAATAAACTGCTTCAATTTGACTAACATGATTAAAAGTACAACTCCAATGTGCTATGAGAAAGTTAAGTCAACAATGAAGGCTGCTAACCCTGAAACATAACACTGTTCTCATAATGTTATTTGGACACTCAGTCGCCCCTTTGCTCTCTGACCTGTGGGATCTCTGCTGCGTTTTTCATGCTAACACAGCAGCAGCTTTAAAGGCCTCTTTGTTCGACTTCAGATGTGTTGTTCTTTAACGATATCCATGAAAGTCACATCTGCATGTAGGGCTGTTTATTTATACATCCTGTCTGCCCTGCAACCTGGGCTGATGACAACATACCGTCTGTGTGTGTGTGTGTGTGTGTGTGTGTGTGTGTGGGTAGATAAACTACTAGCCTGTGGTGACTGTTGCCCGTGTTGTGTAGTTGGACAGCTTTGCTCCAGGTCAAAGGCATGATCCACACCTGCCAGAGATTACAACGCGCTCCCAACATGCACACACACACACACACACTCACACATAGCTGCACTCACGCAGCTCTATACACTGCATGCTTATTGGTGGGGAGGAAGCCTGGGAGCAATTTTGTGAACAACTACCACTGGTGATAAAATACTGTTTAGCCTCTTAAAGAGACTTTATATACACATACAGGTCACATGCAGTGTTACTACAAGCTAGACATGATCACACAGGCATAAGTCTTTATCACTTCTGCGAGACAGAAATAGTTTTGACATGGGCTGAGTGAGGGCTTACACAATCCTGACATGCTTGCTGACTTAATGTGTTTTATGTCTATTCTCAAAAGCTGACAGGACCTCGGCCCGGCCTCCAAAACCCACCATCCGCAGGACTCTTTCTTTGGATGCCATCGTCGGACCCTATCTGCAGGGACAGTGGCCCAAAGAAGCAGAGAGTACGGCTGTTACGTGTGTCAATGACAAAGCCACACAGGTGAAAATATTATCTATTAATATGTCACGACACTGTCAAGTTAATTGTGATACTTTGGTGTAATTACTGTGATCAAACGAGACTGGGTCAGAATAAATGGCAGTCTGCTATACCAGTACAACTGGTGGTGTAAGAGCATAGCTCCCATAAAACCTGTTGCTTCATGTTGCAGAAAAACAGGACACAGGTTAGACTCCAAATGCTCTCTCTGCTCTGCTTCTGTTGTGTGTTAAGGATTTCTGCAGAACACAAGATATCTGATGTTTGCACTGCAGGTGTTTGGTGGTTCCAGTTCGACACTGTGAGTGAAAGGCAGCCAACTGGAAATAGTCGTTCTTGTTCTTCTTTAAAATGTGCTGTTCTTCCCCCTCTCCCCCCTCGACTGTATCTGCTCCTAACGAGTGCACAAAGCCCCGACTAACATCACCAAGCTCCGCGGCTTCGTCTTCGCTCCTGACACAGTTTAAACCCGAACGAACCCCCTTTGCCTCCATTGTGAGGAACAAACCCTGCCTGACCTCATTATACAGACACCCCATCCCCCCAGCACTCTCCTCAACCACACACACTCACATGCACACCACCACCCCACCCAGTAGCTCCTTCTGCCATGGTTCCTCTGCATTACTTAAGATGATATAACTGATTGTTCGCAGTTGTTTCGTTCTTCATCAGCCATATTATCAATCCTAGATTACAAATCTAATTTCTTTAACTACATAGTAACTCTATAGATATGTGCAGAGTGTGGACCAAATAATAAAATTCTAATAGGCTCACAATGACAGCGCTAACACACTAATGTTAAGCAGGAGCAATGTTTGTCATGCTCACATGATGTTTGCATATGTAGCACAGAACACAAAGTACAGCTTAGACTGATGGGAATTAGTTTTGCAGACGTTAAAGCAAAGTACCAGACAAGTTGAAATTATCATTAAAGTCATTACATCTCATCTGGAAGGGGACATGACTGCATGTAGGAAAGTTCATGGTAATCCATCCAATAGTTGTAGAGATATTTAGACTAAGTGGTGAACCAAGTGCAGCTTTTTTATATGATTGTAAATTGAACATCTTTCTTTCAACCACTGGTAAAACAAACCAAACAATCTGAAAACTTGACCTTGGGCTTTGTACATAATTGCTAACAGCAGATTAATTGAAAGTGAAGATGCAAATTTTTTTGCAGCTCTGTTTCTGTTATTGTGTCCATACTGAACGCAGGTATTAAGTAAACATTAATGAATCGCCCAAGCTGGAAACGTCAGCCATGCAGACCAAAGGCTCTGCTACCTTTCAGTCTTTTTATAGGTTTGTGTCCCATGATCCCCCCTGGTCATGTTTTGGGGAGGGTGAGGTTGTTGGTGTTGGATGATGGAGGGGGGGGAGCGGTGGCAGCTGTAACTCTACACCGATGTCAGTGTATGACTGACTCCTGCTGCGTCCTGACTTATTTAGCCCGGTGATGGACTACGTTTGAGTTGACTGGACGGGGCTGAAGATGTTCTCGGCGTTTCCCTGCACACAGCCACGGCACCAGTAAAATTTGTCTGAGTTGTGGGGTCGACAGTTATACAACAGGTTGTGTTTCGGGGGAGAGAAAGCCATGACGTAGCCGTGCTGCAGGCTGAAAGCTGAATGACTGTGTGTAATGGTAGCCGCCTTATGAATGTCATGGACACCAGTGAGTGGATCGGATTGTTTGCACGCGTGTGAAGCAGTTGACGCTGAGGAGGCGGTGGAGGCACCACAGCTGTGAGTGTCTGAACCTGCTGGTCAACTCAACCTGGGTTTCACCTGTTGATGATGAATTGCCAGTCGTCTGCACCCAACCAACAACCGGCAACGGTCAACCAGACTCCCACTGGTAGAAGATCAAGAGTCAATGTGAAGAAATCGGTACAGACACTTGAGTTGTGAATGACAAAAGAAGTGCACAGCAAGACTCTCCGTTGGCTGTTTGTGTTAGTTGTTTTTCCTCTACTGTATGTGACTTTGTGAATAACAGTGTAACTGTATGTGTGATACTGTGTGTGTTAAGTGCACTGAGGTGTTGAATGCTGATAGTTGCACTGTATTTATAGTCTTCATAGTGATGTGGTTTGGATGTTTTCTTATATGTGTGGAAGCGGGGCTGTTTTGCAGCTCATAGTGGTTTTCTCATCGCCTTCCTCTGTACAGCTGTTGTGGGGCAGGTGTGCAAGACAGCTGTGGGGCTCCACTTCAGCGTTGTGCTCTCAAGTTGTAGTGTTGGTTGGAGTTCACTGGGTTTAACAGAAAATACAAGAAGCCTCCCAAAGGTCAACCCTGCTGATAGACAGGGAACCTGCCAAAAAAGGCAGTTTTCCACCACAGCCCCCAAAGGTTTGACAGACAAAACACTGGACTCTTTATTCACCACACTAATATTTTTTACAGACTCCAAGTTCCTGGGCAGAGGAGACCCAGGGAAGGAGAAGCGTTGGCGGACACAAGCGCTCAGCGTCGTGGGGCAGTGCCGAGCACCTGAGGGAGGCAAGTGTTTCAGTTCATCATTACAGCAGTTCATTAATCAGCTCTTCTGTTTCTCACTCATAGTCACACCCTTTACTCTGCAGCCTGCCACTGATAGAGTGAAACTTTAACAGTCCCGCAGGGGGAGAGTGAGTAACCTCTCCCTTTCAGAATGAATTGTAGCAACTCCTGAATCATTTTTCTCTCCACTCTGCCCTCAGGTGGCCAAGCTCAGGCACCAGTTGCAGAAGCGTTCCCGCCATGCCCCTCCCTTGGCAGGGTACGAGCTCCCCCACCACGCCTTGCCAACAGGTCATGCGGCAGGCATCACTCAGGTAGCCCACTGCTCTTTTGCCTTCGAGGATATGTGAGTTAAAGACACACAGGACAAAGTTTTCATGATTTCACAGCTGGCCTTCACAGGCAGACTAGGCAGAGCCTAGTAACAGGGATATAAAAAACACTGGTGCTTTTCTTAGGAACGGCTGTCATCAAAGCTCCTGTGTTACTGCCGTGCTGTCTGAAACCAGAATGTCATACCATACCATTCAAACAGTATAGACAGAATAGAACAGACAAACCCCTTTTTTTAGAAGTAAAGAAACACAGTTGCTGTAAGTGTACAATCAAACACAGATAAGCCTCTAAATTTGCCGTATTTGACTTGTTCTTCCTCAGACGATGCCCCTGATTCCCCTGAACAGACTCGCCCCGCGACTGAGACGTAGTGTTGAAGGCCTTAACCTGGAGCTGGAAGAGGTGTTTGTGTCTGAGAAACCTGATGATCAGCATGAGGTTAGGCCTCTGAGCTATGCATATAATCAGTAACATAAGAGTAATCAAACATAGAATATTAGTTTAAGCCAGCACAGAAATGATTAACATATGACTTAGTTTGCCCTTAACAAAGCCATTTAAAGCCATTTAAATTCAATGTATTTGTGATGTTATTTGTCATATGTTGTTTTCTCTTCAGTCTTTCCTTTGTTTAAATGGCATAGTCATTGCTTTTGTTTCTTTACCCGCCTTGTCTGACCTCTTTACTTGAATATTACAGATTCTGGATATCCCGGACGGACACAGGGCTCCTGTCCCTGCTCAGAGATGCAGTAGTGGCTCTCAGAGTGAGCCCTCCCCGGGGCCCCTGGATCCCTCCCTCCTCTCTCCTTCCCAGTCCCCCTGTCCTCTAGATCCATCACTTCTGTCGCCTTCAAATTCCCCCTGTGTCTTGAACCCACTACTTTTGTCTCCATCGCAGTCTCCCTGTCCCATGGGAGATCCAGGTTAGACAACTCTGCGATTTAATTTATTTGGAGATTCTCTTTAAGTCCTGTGTTTATTTAAGGTTTTATTAAAAATATTTGGATGTTTCTGACCCTGTGTACAGAGCCGGTGGACTGTGAGACCCTGTGTCCGTCTCCATCTACACTGCTTCCTTCATTTGCACTGGATCCTCCTCTGCTGCAGCCCTGCTCCTCTTCCCCTCGTCCCAACAAAACCTACTCCTTCCAGCGCGAACCGCCAGAGGGCTGTGAGCGAGTTCGAGTATGTGAGGAGGCGATGTAAGTATCACTTTGTGGACCAGAACATCATGTATAGATGATAATATCACGGCTGGAATAACCTTCAAATCAAGATTAGACTTAAGTGTCACAGGGTTACTGCACAGAGATTATTTTTTGCATTACATGACTGTCTAGCAGAGTAAAGTCGTGTGGAAAAACACTGTTCTTGAGTCTGGTTGTTTTGGTGAACAGCGCCTACAAGAGGGGAGGTTTGAACAGCTTGAGTTGTGTCCAGAGTATGAAGGGTCAGCGTAGATTTCTCCTGCCTGCTTCCTGACGTGGGAGGTTTTTATGGCCTGGGTGGACGGCATGTTGGATGTTGGCATGGATGATTTTTTCCTGCAGTGCTGACTGTCTGTGGTAGTCTGTTTTTGTCCTGTTTGGTTTCTGATCCAAACCAGACAGTGATGGATATGCAGAGAACAGACTTGACCCAGGGACACATATTGTGATAGTTATTATAATGTTTTAAATGTATTTGCATGCCAAACTGTACTTTTAGCGCCGTTGACAATCTAGGATCTTTGGGTACATGCCAATAAAAGCCTGGTTATGCCTGAAACTAATTTGTATGACATGTTTTTTAATCATAGCTGCTCTGAATAGCCTCAGTTGGAAGGGGTGAAAAGCTGCTATGATCAACAGCAGATTGGCTCAGTAAATCATTGAAATGGGGCTCACTCGAACTTCTCGAGGGCACTGCACTTGTCTCTACACATAAAAAGTAACTTGTTGTGACAAGTAACAAATATTTGTGTGAAGACAAAAAGGTAAAATAGGAAGCTCGGGAGAGAGGTTCAAATACTGCCCACTTTCTCACCTCCTGACACCTGGCCACTTGCTGCATGAAGGGGGCCTACTTCTTGGATTGTTTTGTTTCAGAAAGTTACAAAAGTTGTCGGCAGCAATCTGAAACAACAATCTGAAAAGTGCTTTTTCTGAAAAGTTCTGCTGACCTCATTACTCTCTCCATCTCTTTACCTCCAGGGCTGCTTGTCAGGATGAGCCTCTCCTCCAGGCATCCTGCCCTGACCCCAATAAAGTCAACTTTACCCCCCACGGAGGCTCTGCTTTCTGCCCTGTCAGTCTTCTGAAACCCCTCCTGCCCTCCATGGACCTCCTCTTCCGTGGCCTGTCAGTGTCTCCCGTCACTGGCTGCCCAGGTCAGGCCTCTCCTACCAGGCACCTGGGCATGCAGTAGGTGGATATCTGAGCAGGGCCCCTCAGAACTGAACCACACTGCACTGCCAGGACCTGGAGAAACTGGGTGTGTTTTACATGCAAGGTGCCAAAAGATACCTGTGCTCACCTGGCTCATCGCTGCTGTAACATGCCATGATCACTGTGATCAAAATTAAAAGACTTTGAGACTGTAAGGTCATACTTCAGACTATCTTTGTCCTAAAAATCTGGCTGCTTTACTGATTATTTCCAACAGGATGTTTGCATTCAGCTGATTTTTACATCATCAGCTCTTGAATTGTCCTAGTTTTCTACTGCAGAGACCACAGGCTCTGGAAATGTTGGTGAATGCTGGAAAAGTTTTACAGATGACTGAGTTTTTGAAATTGTTCTTTTTTATTTTTTATGTGTCAACTCAGACAAAGCTCAGACAAAAATGCCATCTACTAGGGAAGACTTTAAAGTCAAAATAAGTGAATTCAGAGTAAAAACCCAAGCACTTAGATCATACGTTGACATGAGTATTACTTTCTTACTATCCTTTACTGTTGATTGATACCTTAGTAAAGCATGGTTAAGTTTAGATGAAGTCTCAGCATAATTTGAGAGACTTCATTGTTGAAAAACAAAGTACTTGATGGGATTGCTCCTGAAAATCTTTTGCTTGAAGAGAAATATTTTTGGCCGATAGTTTACGATGGCCTACTTTTCTACAAATGTATTTCTTGTAAGATATATATTTTTGTATCTTTGTATGGAAGTTATGAGGCTGGTGAAACTTTTTTGTATTCACTAAAGAAACTGACTTGTATTTCTGTGTGTACTTTGGTGGTTTATAAGCAGGAATGGGTGTTTTATTAGCTTTACTAGCCCTACAGTGGGCATTGTTCTAACCAAACTTGCAATTTTTGTCAACCTTTTAAGATTTTGAATGGGTCACACTGAGTTTTTTGTTTGATCTGAACCTCTTTGGACCCAGTGGCTCTGACCACAAAATGTTCATGTTTGTGGAAGAGGTTAATTCCCTCCGTTTGAGTTGTTGTTCAAATGAATAAAAAACTGTCTTTGTCAGCATTATCCTATGCAACACTGATTTAAAAATATGACCTACAGTAAAAATAAAAAAAAATCATAGAATAAGCAACTGCTAATGAACAATTAGTATTTGTCAACTCTGTGTTTTCTCAGACCAGATAATGCACCCTTTTCTTACTTTTTTAAGGGTGATAAGAGTTGAGAATGTTTAGTGTGCTATTGTGGAGAAAATAAAATTACCATTTTTTCTTTGGGCGTTCAAATAGTTTCAATAATTCCTGTGGTTTTTCCTCTTTTTTCTTGTTGTTGTGCCTGCATTTGACACGTGGATTTGTGGTTTTTAAATCTAAGCACCACCTTTTTCACCCAAATCTGCTTTTTGATTGGCGGAGAGTGGCTCTCTTCTGCCTTACATGGACCAATGAACTTAATCCACATCCTAGGACGACAAAAAGGCACGCGACATTTTCAAGGAAGGACCTCATATTTTGTAATAGCGGTCTTTACAGCTGCTATGTTACAACACACGACCACAAATATCTGTTTTAACAAAAAAAATAATTTAAAAATTCATATTTCTTGTAGCGTTTTTGACACTGGATCGACGCGGTTTCTGTAAATCCACCAGTATGGCTTTACGGTCATGATTTAATTCACGAAACTCAATCTGATGGTTCAGGCTTAATTTCTGATACCAATGGGGTCCTTTCACAAAACCAATTTTCCTGACGCGACCTCTTTTTTTCCTTTAAATATAGGTTTGATTTCTGAATGAAAACACGAACTAAACTCACCTGACAGTTTGTCTTTACAGGTGGGAATGGGATGCTGGTGATGTTACACTTGTCCCGGAGCGGAGATACACTGGGATGATACTAAATAAACAATAATGACTTGATATCTCCAGACAATTCAAGATACCGTTAGCAAGCTCTGGGAGATAACACCTACTGTGCACGAGAGGGTTTGGTGATATTTGTCAGTAAAACCTTCATCTTATATAAAATCTACAGCTAACGGAAAAACGCGAGCACCATTTCCGGGCTCGTGACATCGGCTATAGTGGAGCGGGACGTCGGTGTGAGGGGAGCGGGGAGCGGAGCGGTGTCGCTTACTATACCCGGGCTGGTGGACGACAGCATGGCTGCGGGAAAGGGAGCAGGGAAGCCCGCCTCGCTGTGGGACAATATGCGAATACGGTTCATCGTTTGCTTCCTTGGAGTCTTCGTGTGTTACTTTTATTACGGAATATTACAAGAGACAATGTAAGTAACTGTTAAAACTCCGAAACAAATGTCGATCCGGCTGGTGCCAAACTCCATTAAAAAAACCTGCAAGTTTGATGTTCGTTTGCATAATGAGAGCCTCCTGCGAAAGTTTGCTACCTTCCCTAATTAATACTATTTTTCAATTTGATATAGCTACAGACGATTATTAACAGAAGTCAGAATATGCTAGTGTGTCCCAACTATTCTTGTTTTATGCAAATTTGCCCCGTCGATGTGATATACAACATTGACCTTAAATAAAAGGTAAAAAATATAAGAAAATGCAAAGTATTGTCCCCTAAAACGTTGAGTATATCTTCTCTGTTTCTAATCCACTGTATTTATTTGGGGTTATTATCCCCCGTAGATGGAAAATACTTTTATTATATGTCTAAAACAAACATTATCTTTCATATTTTGATAAAATTCATCTGTAACAAACCACCAAACCGTTATGGTTATTTGTGGTTTTCTAGAAAGAGTAAATGAAGTAAGGGGAGCTCCGCCTCTGTTGCATATCACCAGCTGAGGCATGACACAGATGGTATGTTGTTGCCTAAGTCACTAGAGAGGACAGCAATCATATCTGGTTTCAAAATGATGACTTGAAACTCCTATCTCTGGTGAACAAGTCTTTTGACAGCCTGAATATTTGACTTCCGTTACAAATTGTGATCAGATAGTATTGTCGTCACAGTTTTCTGTTATTAAAGTACAAATTAGCAGACTGACACCAGCAAGCGAGACAGGAGCTAAAAATTCTTGGTCCTCAAATAAAATGTCATAACCACCTCACCACTCAGCTGTAATTTAATGCATTGTGGCCTCTCCTTTATGAAAGGCCTTTTCACAGCTTGGAGACTGATGAAAGCACTCCAGTCTTTAACCTCAGTGCCCACACTCCTGCCAAGAAGGCCAGTGTACTTCAGTTTCAGATTCACTGTCTGCGATCTGGTGCATTTAACACAGTGTTGTTTCACTGACTTTTCCAGCACTCGGGGTGATTATGGTCAAGGAGACAAGAAGGAGAAGTTCAGATTTGCGCGGACATTGGTCTTCATTCAGTGTATTATCAATGCTATCTTTGCTAAGATCTGTGAGTATGTGCTGTTCAAAAAATGAATTAATAAAAATGGTTTAAAAATCATCTATTATGTCTGAAGTTGTGAAGCTATACATATATTGTTGATGATGGGTTTTATTAAAAACATCTTTCTCTTTATCATCAGTGATCCAGTTTTTTGAGGGCTCCAAACCAGATCACACCAAGAACTGGCTCTATGGACTGTGTTCCCTCTCTTACCTTGGGGCCATGGTGTCCAGTAACTCTGCCCTTCAGTATGTCAACTATCCCACTCAGGTGAGTCTTCCCTTTTAGGTGGGGCAAAGTTAGTTACTTAACTTGATTTCTGGGGATTTTATATCAGTTCTGCTTGGTGCTACCATGTCCTGAAACTTATCTTTTTCTTATGATAGGTGTTGGGTAAATCCTGCAAGCCCATACCAGGTAAATCTGATAGTATCATTTTGGTTTGCATCTTGCTCTCTGTCTACATATCATCTGCATACAGTGTATCATCTATTATCACTTATACAGTCTATTACTAAACTAATGTCTGAGGTAATCTTTGCTCTAAAAGGTGCATTTCCTGAGGTTTATTTCCCTGGGGAATGATTTTCTTGGTGGGGGCTTTTCCTTGTCACAAATGACAGTCTAGGTATAGAGAAGGACTTGTGCTATCCTCTGCTATGCTCTGTTTCAATATTGACTAACTCCTGAGCTGCCAGGTTTCATAATTTGCTACTGTACATATGTTCACAGTTAAGTTACCCATGTGTATAAGGTTCTTGACAAACAAGAGAGATTCTGATATCTCTCTGAACTGATATAGGACAAATAGAATAAACAAACTCTTCTCAGATGTGTGGAGTTCAGAGCAGAGTTGGAGCAGGTTAGGGCATGTTCTGTTTGTACATTGAAGGTTATGTCTCACTGCTCACAGCTTGTTATCTCCTCTTACACCCATATACATAGACATACATACATTTTTTCCACCATCCATATGTCCCACTCTCAGGGGTGTAGTGATCCATCATGTTGTTGTTGTGTCATTCCAGTGATGATCCTTGGAGTTACAATACTGAGGAAGAAGTACCCACTGGCTAAGTACCTGTGTGTGCTGCTGATTGTGAGCGGTGTGGCTCTGTTCCTCTACAAACCCAACAAAAGCTCAGCTGTTGCAGATGACCATGTTTTTGGCTTTGGAGAGATTCTGCTGGTGAGATAACATAGATTTACTGTCCATCCATTTCACTTGTATCACATTTATTGTCATATGTTGTCGATCTATCTGTGTCTCCTCACTGTATCCATGGTTACTGGGGCATTTCCATGACATCTGTCTCATGGCTTGGTGGTGTGCTTTGGTGTGTCATAGCTGGTCTCTCTGACATTGGACGGTTTGACTGGCGTGGCCCAGGACCACATGAGGGCTCGCTTCCAGACGGGTGCCAATCACATGATGCTGAACATCAACATGTGGTCCACTCTGGTGCTTGGACTAGGTGAGTTAGCTGTGCTCTCTGCCAAACTTTTGTATAATTGAATATGTGCCATTGTGTGCCAGGAGCATGGAGTGTTTTTTTTTTCCAACCAAGACTACATCAGGCCACTTCACTGACTGGCACATCTGCAGCCAGAGAGGAGAACCTAATGAGCAAAATCACCTTGGTATGGCTCAGTGCTGCCAAAGTATTACAGAATGAATCAAACACTGGTGCAGTGAACATCCTGTTGCAAATTTTTCTCTCTAAATCATTTTCAGAGAATGCTGAAAACAAAGAACTAATTATTACTATTGCATTGACTGTTTTTTAAATAATGATCTGTTTATAAATCTATTAATTGTGTGTAGTGTATTCTCAAAAGGTTATATTAGTTGTGTTGATTTGTAACGCCACGGTAATTTTTTACAAAGACCCCAGGACAAATAACTGCTGTAATGTAGTTGTTAATGGCAGTCCTAATAAGCAGAGAACCCAAACAAAAAACAATAAGAGCTGCGTTAGAGGCTGTTTAATAAAAGGTGAACACTGTTCTCTCAGGAGGACTCTCTTCTCTCAAAACTCATTAATTCAGTCAAGGCAAAGTTTTCGGTGTTATCTTTACAGATAAAGAATTCAGCACCTCAAAGCCCTTGGTTCTTTGAGGAGGTTGCTATAATATGCTGAAGAGTAAGGCACATAAAACAAATGCAATATAATGAGGGGCTTTCTAAGGTTAGGCACTAATGGGCTGTGTGATAAAGATCAAAAGGTCAAAGCCGATACGAGAACTGAGGGACTTTTATCATTCTTTAAACAAACTAATTGGCAGTGCCTGCTATCTCTGAGTATGTTTCCATCTCTCCTGAACATCTGCTTCCCACTTTCACAGGCCATATTACATAAAGAAAATGCAATGTTTGTTTTTCATGAGTGTCGAATTCAGCTCTAGGCTTTATTAAAGTATGTGCAGTGAAAACTACACATACCCAGGTTCACTCCTGCTACCTTTATTAGAACTCCACCTTTGATAGCTTTGATTTGCTGCTGCTATTTCCCAAGATACTAAGGTATTCATATACCTCCACTCCTACGAACCTCTGACACCCCCACACCAAAGTTTCACCTGACTGTTATTACTGTATTAAACCACTTGGTGGTGCCATGTGCCCACACTATAAACACTGTGATCTAATTTGCTCAGCACGTTTCAGTCAAGGACAATGCAACTAAGGCAGAAAATGTGGCATTAATATCAATTACTGAGTTATGTTTTAGAAATGACATTAATGTTATTATCTTTTTCTGTGGCTGCTTTTTTCCACTCTGCTCTCAGCTGTGTTGTGGACAGGGGAGGTATGGGAGTTCCTGAGTTTTACTGAACGCCACCCCAGCATCCTCTACAATATTCTTCTGTTTGGTATGACCAGTGCTTTAGGCCAGGTGGGTAGATGGATGAAAGAACTGATGTGGTTGGTGTGGTTGTATAAAGTAATAGGAAATATACCATTGTGTTGCAGTGTGAGAGAAAATACAGCACTCTGATAAACGTCTGGGAATGAATGCATAGAGAAGACCAACTTCTTGGCAGTGTGAATTCAAATTACAGTCTCTGACTATTTTGTTTTTATCCTTTACCAGACCTTCATCTTTATGACGGTGGTGTACTTTGGACCTCTGACCTGCTCCATCGTCACCACCACAAGGAAATTCTTCACAATCCTTGGCTCTGTTATTCTGTTTGGCAACGTCATGAGTACGATGCAGTGGGTTGGCACCGTCCTAGTTTTCCTTGGTGAGAGTTAATTCTGGTCTTTCTTTCCTCCTGCCTTTACTCAAAAGATCCCATGTTTCTCTCATGAATACAAGGTAAAATTGTTGACAGGTTTTAACTCTGTCAAATGGTTGCAAAAACATGGCTGAATCCATTAACAGCTGTAGCCTGAGACAGTTACTGTGTGTGTTTGTAATAACAAACAATTAGGTCCAGTTGGGGAATACTTAAGCTTCCCACACAAACCATTTGTTTGACTGGTAAATTATGCATCGAGAGTATAGCTGAAGGGGAGTTAGTAAATTTAATGCTGACGTAGTTAGAGAAGACCCCAGAGTCTTTTTATTTCTTATTTTTAATGTTTAGATTGGTTAAACTGGTCGTTCCATTGGTGAACTCCAGAGTATAAAATAGTGTCTGTTTAGCTGCTGAAGCTTTCCTTTGCTCCTTAATCACATCTTTGGTTTTCTCACCCCAGGTCTTGGATTGGATGCTAAATTTGGCAAGACCCCCAAGAAGACAACACACTAAAACATCTGGAGCACATGAGAGAAAGACAGAAAACATTGCAGGAAAAATGCAAATACTCTATAGCCAGTATCTTATTTTCATAAGACATCCTGTACAGGCATACTGTATGTGCCTATGTGATTTGTTCAAGTACAGTCAGATTTTTAACTTAACTGTATTTAAAAGAGAGTCGTCGTAGTTTTCAACTCCAGCTTCTGTTGTGTACTGCTGATATATTGAAGAGAACGTTTTACCAGGGATCAAGTTGTGAATGAGCTGCGATGAGCCATTAACATCTTTTTTGACCAGAAGCTACTCCACAGTTTTGTGGAGGAATTTGGACGGGCTGAAAGTCGCAGGTGGAAAAGAACGTATATAGACAAATCTTTATTGTTTCTGAAACCAGCTCACCTCCCTTGGATGGAAGTCAAACCAAACAAAGCCTAAGAAAACACATTTCAGCTAACTCATGAACTTACCACCAAGTAAGGCTTGGTTTACAAATTGTTGCTTGAATATGTACTGTTATCACATATGTAGTTTATTTCTTGGCAAACATTTGGCCAAGTATCATGCCATTTCTAAAATATAAACGATTGTATGTAGCCTGTTGTGTTATGTCCAATCTTACTATTGAATTGTTTTTATTTTCTACAAGTTGAAAATAACTTACCATAAAAGGGAATTGTGTTATTTCATGGTGATTTTCTTTTTATTTCACAGACTACACTTGATTGGTTCAAATCAGTTAGTTTAGCATTTTTGAGCAGAAAAAGCAGCAACAAACATGCATCTGATACAATGTTTAGATCTCTCTTTTTATAAGCCATGGTTGTGATTGCCAGTGGAGGAAAATAACTCCATACATTTACTCTAGTACTGTACTAATGTACAAATTTGAAGTACTTGTATTCCATTTTATGCACCTTGATTGTACTCCACTTCAATTCAGAGGGAAATACTGTACTTGCACTACATTTATTTGACCTTATAGATGAAAATCCTTCATACAAAATATAATCAGCTAATAAATTATTATGGCTTATTATGGATTAATCACCTGGCAGTACATAAAGTAGCTGTAACTAATATGCTAATATATATCATTCTGAAATGGGCCAGTTTGTATAATGAGTACTTCTACCTTTGGTGCATTAAGTATATTTTGATTTTTGTTTTATGCAGTATGTTCGATTGAACAGGGTATTTCTACACTCTAGCGATGATACTTTTACTTCAGTAGAAAATCTTTGTACTTCTTTCACTACTGGTGTTGGGTACTTAAAATAAGAGTATCAAATTTGCCCAAATTTGATCATATTTGCCAAAGTAGCACAGCTTCAGGGAATCTGCACCTCTGTTGTCAACAAAAAAATAAAACAAAATGAAAGACTCTTAAATATGAGTCTTTTCAGGGAGAAACACATTTAAAAAACAGCCCTAAAACAGGTGGAATAACAGACAGACACTTTAGGATTAGAACTGATTGAATTTCTTGAAAACAAGTGCAGTTCTCTTCTTGTGTGATGATGAAGGGAAACAGCGCCACCTGCTGCCTGTTTTAAACAGTTCACCTTCCCACAGTGACACAAGAGACAGAGCCTGTAAACTATGTCTGTTATCTCCATCATGACACTGTTGTCATTGTTGAAACCAACCGGTTGTTTGTATTTATAATTAAATGCAGGCATTTCAATTATCCCCCCAAAAATGTTAAGCTAATGTAGCCTCAGTTACCGTGAACGCTAAAACTTGATAAGAATTATTTAAAAAATAACTACAGTGTGTGAAACAGGATTAAATGCACACATTGCATTATATATTATTTATACAGTGGTTAATGGAATTATAATAATGAAATGTTGTAAGTATATTAGTGTAAGAACTGATTTAGTTTTTTTGTTGAAAACAGGTGACTGTGACCACATTTCAACCACTTTGATTTTGCCCGAACAAAATACTGTGTGGAATTAAAAACTGAAGCGACACAGCAGCATACTGATGAAACCATGCGAAATTACTCGATTTTTATTACATGTAGTGTGGCATAAATGTTTTACACACCACATATAATAATTAATAATGATGTGTTTTTGCCGCTGTGGGTCAGGCAGTATGTGTAGCATCCTATGTGTTTCCTTGGCCTTTTCTTCCGCCCGATCTCGCAGATTAAATTGCACACACCGTTTTGGCAAGACTGTTGGTAATCCGTTTATTTCTGTACAAACTGTGATAAAACAGCCTTCTAAAACGTCCGAAATGCTCGCCACGGTCCGCAAACAGCTTAGAAACCACCCAGCTGTAAGTTTGGTTTAGTTTTATTCAATAAAATTCATATTAGAGGGCTTGTTCTGAAGTGGGATCATCTGAGAATTTTTGTAGCTAACTTAGCTTAGCTAAACTAGTTAGCGTCGCTAGCCTCAGCAAGCTAGTCCTCTGACGTTGACCGCGCTGACTTTGAGAAATTCAGTTAATTACACAGAGATGCCTCATTGTTTAATTTAATATGTAACTATTGTTGATTAATCCACATTCCCCTGTTCTTCATGTCCCAAGACTTTTGGCAGTTGATGCTTTGAAGTCAGTTCAGGTCACGGCTTCACTCACTCACGATAACAGCTGATGGTTTAGCTAAAGAGGGGGTCTACCGTGCTGGAAATAGCAGCTACTAGCTGACTGGGTAGCGTTAGCAACCAGCGTATCTATGTTGACTCTTACTTGAACTCCATATTTTTGTGTCATATTTGTTATGAAACGTAACCACAACAACAGCCAAAGTGCGTAGAAGTAAATAATTTAACGCAGAATGAATATAGGTAATGATTAACATCACAAGTTATTTTAAAGGTAAGGTCGTTTGTAAGCAGTTTTGCTCTGGTAATTTATGCAGGGCAGTGTTTTCAGTAAATACAATCTGTCAGCAGTTTCAGTTTGTTTACTGTTATAGTTTTTACCTTGAGCTGTGGTAGTTTGTCCTGAAGCTGATGAAGATTTCTTACCTTCCTGTCTGTCATTTACAGCTCATCCCCCTCTTCATCTTCATCGGTGGAGGGGTAACCATGTCCATGATGTACCTTGGTCGTCTGGCCTTGAAAAACCCTGACGTCTGGTAAAGACTGACACATATCACTTTGTTGTATCTTGTATCTTTACTTTTCCCTCTTCAGTAATGAGATTTTGAGATGAGAAACAGTGTAAGGACGCTGACAATGTTTCTGTTCAGATATTGTGATACTTAAATTTATTAGTATTTGTCTGTGAATGTCTCTGTCTCTGTAGCACCTTTTATAATGAGCCGCTGTTTTCTTCTCTACAGCTGGGATCGCAAGAACAACCCAGAGCCCTGGAACAAACTGGGCCCAAATGATCAGTACAAGGTGTGTCTCCCCCAGTACTTGTGTAGTTGTTGCTGAAGGATGTAGGTGGTTATAGTCAGGGATCATAGTATGGATCTTTGCCAGACTTGTTGCTGAGCCGTGGATTATTTTCTCAGTTGGATTAATCAAATGACATAATCTGGTTAACGCTGCCTTGTAGTAACAAATCTGATGAAGTCATTAACTGGTCACACTTGATTGAAAGTAACAGCAGGAGTTTGCAGAAGACAACAAGAAGGCAAATTAATCGCTCAAGTATTCAGAGACAAATACTTTACTTAATGGGAAGAAGATTTTTATGAATCATCTTTTGAAATTGAATGATTCTACAGAGGGAAAGTATGGCAGTATGCAGTGCCAAGTCACCTGAATATACATGTTTGCCCTTCAGCTAAAATGTGTGTGTTTTTTCTCAGTTTTTCACAGTCAACATGGACTACAGCAAGCTGAAGAAGGATCGTCCTGATTTCTAAACATCACGTCTGCTGGACCAAAAGCACAAAGACGAGCTGATCCGCACAGCCCCATTTTGGACTCTTGGAACCTTAGGGATGCAGAGGCTAAACCCGCACAATGATTCATATTTAAGTTCCTCATTGCATCCCATTGGCTTTTTGAGATGGTGTCTCTTATTTCTCTTTTTCAGTGGCTCTCAATAAAGAGAAGGAGTCTTTTCTCCTCCATACAGAGAAAAGAACCAGTTTCATTTCTTGTTTCATTTTATTTGTGGGCACTTCGCTTTTTCTGTGTCCTTGATCTTGAGTCATGTTTTAATTTGTTTTGTCGCTCTTTAAAAGCATATCACACATGGTTATTTGCATTACCACTCAAACCGCCTTCCACACTCTGTTTACAGTCATGTCTGCTGTCACTACTCAGGCTTTGCTTTCACCTCATTTCACCTTCGTCCTGCTTTGACCCAGCTGCTGGTGAATTGTGCTACACTATTCTTGGCTGCTATCCAGACCCTTATCGGTATGGTGGGGGCAGACTTGTGCTCCCTCTGGTGGCAACTGTGGCAGTCCAGAAGATGTAGTGATAACCACTACTGAACTCAGTTTAAACACCCCACCGGCTGCCCAGTGTTACCTCGGCATAGTTTTCCAAGGTTTCAAAAGATGCTACAGTCATAGACATTAAAGGGAAGAGTGAGACAAAACATGTCTTTCTCGCTGCAAAGGTCATCTGATGTTTGTTTAAAGCAATAACATGTTCATGTGTAACACGGAGCAGTGGAAATAGGACTCTGTTACGGGACATACGGAGGTGTTTCTCCTTATAGAATGCCATCGCTCTCAGCCAGATGAGTTTGTAAATGTCAACAGGTCGCGCTTTTCCATCTGCAGTGTGGAGAAATGCGACAAGGATGAGCAGCCAACGCAGTGCAGAAAATGTCAAGGAGACCTTCATATTTGAATAGAAGCCCACGTCTAAATCTTCACCCAGCCTCTTCATCGCTGTAACGATCCACACGCGTATCTCGCCTTTTTTTTCTTTTCACCAGGGGAAATGAAAATGAACTTTCTGGCACAGCATGTAACAGTGCTTCAATTTGGAGCGTTTCAATTGTTTCAGCATGTTCACCTTGTTGACTCTGAGCACTCGCCCCCCCCCAATAACTTCTATTATATTAGTATATTTAATACGTTCTTGAAAATGGGAATAACAAAAAATGCCTCTATTTTCCTGAGCTCATTTATCTGTTGATGTAACCTGCTATTTTCATCTTAATGGAAGCAGAATGAAAGCAGGTGACCTGCTGTGTGGCTGTACATCAAACACTGGTGGCTGAATGGCTGGTGGGGAAAAAACAAACAAAACTGATAAATGAAAAAAAAAAAAAAAAAACTTTCTGCCTTATTTCATGCTGCCATTGTAGGGTTAGGTGCTATAAACTTTCTATCTTTGTGTAGACTTAATTATTTCAGCCAAGTAAAATTAGTCTTGAAATGTCGAAAGAGATCAGTGGAGTTAACATTTTTTAAAATTTAGACTGTGACAATACTTCTGCCAAGTAGGGAATTTATATACTTTCTAAACCTAAAATGTTTTACATTTTTTGTATCAGTGATTTTGTAAATCAACTTTGCTACATCTGAAGAATAAACACCCTCAAATTTCTGTTGTCTGTCCTGACTTTTTAAAATCATCCTCAGATTCATTCTCCATGATTGTCTATAAACAATGTTTCATGGTAAGCTGCTGTTATCCCTGGAGTCATGATGCTAACATGGAAAAAAAAAAAATTTTTTAGATATGACATGAAGCATTTTAGTCAATGGTCTAAGAACCATTTCATGTTAAAGAGCACCTTTATTTGCGTTTACTTTTAGCTTTAGAGATTTTGACTCAGGATAATTGTTACAGCACAGCTCGGAGAAAATAGATTTTCTTTGCACGTCTCAAATGTTCTGTCGACATTAAAGCTCTGTAGCTACAGTCTGGTCCATCATTATTGGTCGTGGAGCTTTCCAAATCATCAAACCAGATAACTCTCAATACTGAGGGCCAGCTTTTGACAGACAGCTGAAGGGTTCAGAGTTCAAATGGCTTTGTGGCAGTGAATTCTCTGAGGGTGCCGGCTGAACACAACTGTAGAGCCAATCTGACCTGCATCTTTACCCTCCTCTTCACGACCCCTGACCCCTCTGTTGAATCCAGCTCCTTTCTGCCACATTGCAAAGGTAACATTGAAAAAATAATGAGGGAAAATAATGTGGGCTGAGGCGTGAGGCGATTCCTGCTGCTTCAAATTGTCTTCTAAAGGTCATGCCAAAGGTCAGGGAGTCCAGAAACAGGGGGAGTGCAGAGACTCCTGCACCATTCATACTAACAAAGCATCTTCATGTGAGAAAGAATGATTAGTAAACATCATACACCTGCTTCATCTTACAACCACATACATGCATCGACATCTTGATGGCTAAGTTTTATTGTCCACTTGAAAAAAAGCCATATTATTGTCATGCATAATATGGCATGAGACAGATTTATATTCTACGTAAGGAACATGAAATGCTCATAAAGCTTAGCACATGCAACACTGACTAAGTCAGTAAACAGCAGCTGGACTTTTGCTCTTACTGCAATTTTCTTATTGTGATCAGCCATGAGAATTATGCAGAAATATAGATGGCATTAATGCAGGTCACTTCAAATACAGAGTTTTATCTTTTAAAAAATTAACTGCCAAGAAAATATCTTAAGAGAGAAATAAAAAATATTGATTACACAGCTTTAAAGGTATTAAAACATTAATTGGCCTAGAAATTGTATCAGTTCGTTTCATGTTTTTAAAAACTTATTGATTCATTTATTTAAATTTAATTTTCACTGTTTTTTAGACTTTGCTCTCACTGTAACTGGAGAAATTAAATTGCATTTAGAAACTTCTTGTTTACACCTCTAGATGTACACAATACACAACTAAACTGCAACTAAAGTACTTGTCATGTTATCATATACTCTGGGCTGTTAGTGTTATCTCCTACACTTGCTGCTGCTCCTCGTATCACTAAGCACTAAGACCTACGTCACCTTATCTTTTTAACTCCTGTTGTTATTCTGTAAACTTCAGATATACAGATGATAAATGCTTTTTAATATGTAGCCTACTCTGTCACTTAAACATACGGAATAGAAAAGTTGTTTAAAACTTATTTAAAATCCAGGAGAAAAAACACTGATATTTTTCACCCACTTTTATCTCTGTGTCAATATCGCCTCTGTAATGTCTTAGTTACCTCTCAATTACCTCTCTGTTTTCACTTAGTCACGCAGACATACACACTCACAGATGCATTACTGAAGGAATAAACTGCTTTCCCTCCCCTGCTGTGAGCTGTGTTGAGTAATGAGTCAAAGCCTTTCTCCCTCTGATTCTTGCAGAGAGTGCCTCTCATTTCCTCCCGCTTAGTGTTCGACTCAGAGCTGCTCTCCACTCGCTCTCGCTGTGTTTCACCCCACCTTTGTCCTTTGTTTTTCCTCCTTCTCTCTCCCTCATTCCTCCTCTTCCAAGAGTTTTACTTTCAGGAAGCCCAGAGATGGAGGACACACACACACACACACACACACACACACACACACACACACACACACACACACACACACACACATACACACATCCAGCGGACAGGGAGCCTGTTGTGGAAGTTTTATTCCAACAAAATCACATTGATCCTTGGGCTTGCTCACTCAGGATGACAAAGTGCCATTTGCAGCAGATGCACAAAAAGGTCAGGGTTGTCGATGTATTTTTGCATGAGGGATTGAGTAAGGACGCTGCAATTTAACAGCCATTTCAACAGGAATACCACAGGAATTAATCATCCCCGATATCTCAGGGACAGAGGGGCTTGTGCGAGCATGCTTTATGTGGTGTTTCAGAGCATGCATCACTCACTTTGGGAGTCAATTCAGTGCTGGGCTGGCTGGATGGTTAGAGACTGTCTCATAAATACAAGGTCTCAGGTTTGATCCCTGAAACAACTACTGTGACTTGTTAAAGTGTCCTTGAGCAAGACTGTGAACCGCCTCAGGATGGACTGTCAACCAAATGTCTGTAATGAAAATATATCTGTAAGTTAAAGAGCAACATTTAAAGTGTGCTTTCTCTCGCAACGCTTTATGGAGATGGAAAGACATGTAGAATGTTAACAAAAACTGGCAGACACCAGATCCAAGTTCCCATCATCCTTGGCATCTGTGTTTTGATGAAATCTGTTTTTTTTTTCTTTTTGCATTCATGGTAGGAAAGCAGGTCAAAATTTAAATAGCTGAAAATAGAACATCTGGCTAGGCCTTGTCAGTCAGCAGTGTGTAATGAAATATGGAAATTGGGGCGCTCTTCAAAGAGATGCGGGCCTCTCGGTGCCGTCCTGGGTCTCCAGCAGGCCCCTCAACAGCCCCGGTGGAGCCCCGCCCCTCTGAAACGTGTGCTACATTTCCAGGTGCTGCCGCCGCGGCCCAGTCCGCCGCCAGTGCCAGCTCGTTAGCGCTCACAGCCTGGTGGAGCTGGCAGCTGGCATCATTAAACTTCAAACCGGCTTTCGACCCGGGGTGCCGCCGCGGGGAGAGACCGCCCGCTCATCCGCCTGCCAACAGCTGATCAGAGCCACGCTGACACCAGCAACCAGACTCCATCTACACGCTGTCCAAGCAGCATATCCACACACCAGCAACCACACCACAAACCATCCAAGCTGCATCGCCACGCACCACCAGCTACACCACAGACTATCCAAATAGCATATCCCATCATCACCAGCAGCATCCAAACATCATAACAGCCGCTTTGAACAAACCAGTCTGTTCACCGGCCTCCACAACCACCTCTAAACCTGAATGAGAACTATTTCAATTAATATTTTTAATCCGAGCTGTACCTGAAACATGTCACATGTCACATTCAAACTCATGTGCAAAGACATGTTTGGTGACTTGGCAGGAAAATGAGTGGGAGCAAAACTGCCATAACCAAGACCCTTCATGTTCATGCTGAGCAGCAGTGAAGAAAACAGCTGGACACTAATAATCTCAATGCAGGAATGAACTTCTAATGGATTATAAGCATCAACGTTTCAACCAGGTAAATGAATATTCTTCTATATTAAAAATCTTTTTCTGAGTCTGTTATCAGCTATATTTTTCTGCAGCCATGTGTTCTGGTGAAGTGCCATTAAAGGAGCTATTTCTAAGTTTGTTAGCATTAACAGTTTACTTACCATTTTAAAGGAAATGCTGTTCAGCATCACTCTTCACCCCTTTAGTTGCTAAGAGCTGTCTTCAGTGGTGGAAAGCAACATTAGGATTAACTCAACTCTTGTTTTGCTTCTTTTCTCCTACTGAAGTTAGCATGCTAACTAGCTAGCTCTGGCCCAACTGGCTCATCTCATCTTTCCGATAGCAACTCACTGTAGTGTCTACTTCAGGTTAAGAAATAGTCCTACTCATGTATATTTCATTTGGTGAGGAAATGAATAAGTTGAATAAGCCTTTGTGTCCATCCTCCAGAACCATCCTCCATGTCCTTCACTAGTTGCATCACTCCTTCACCAAGTCAGACAAACACCATACATTTCTCTCCTAATGCCACTTTTACAAACACCAGTTCACAAACACATCCACGGTCAACCCCAAACTTACAGATCTGCTTTTATCAACCTTATATTGGAGGCAAAGTGGAAAAAACGACGTTGTAACACACCAAGTGCACTCAGCTCAGAGGGAACATACTCTCCTGATATGATTTTCTTTACAGATACTGCATCCAAATAGACTGTTGGCCATTTCGGCTCATTCTTTGCCTTCCATTCAAATGATGAAACAAGATTTAATTTGCACTCAATCAGGCTCAGGTATGGCAGAGCGCCCATATCTCGCCAAACCCCAGTGACGCACATGAACACTGGTCCCACCGGAGCCACAAACGGGTTCGAGCTCCATTATCATCCTTTTGTTTCCTCACATGTCTGCTCTTTTTTCCTCCCTGCTGCTGGGCACAAGCAGAGACTTGGTAATTTCCACTGTGATTGAGTCATGAATGATAATGGCTTGATTATTTGGCGAAAATTGGTCTCTTTAGATTCATTTCATGTTCGGTGATAATTGAGAAGCTTTGTCGGTCTGGATAATACCAAACCGTTCGACTGACTGCCTTTATACATCCCTCAGTCTTTATATTTTCACAGCTGAATTCTTTGGGGCAGTGGAAAACTCATTTCATTTTCCATGCAGTAGGAAAATCTCCAGATAATTTCCATTAAATCAACCATACCGCAAGGCTTTAAAGAAACCTAAAAGCAAATGCAAGAAACCTCTAAGTCTTTTTATATCTTGTGAGTAAAGACTGACCTCCCATGATACCCTGCAGTTCATCAGAGAGCTGTCAAGGAATTTTGGCTCTTCCTTTGGGCCCTGGGTCGTCTTTGAATTGTCCGCTCTCCGGCCGGGAGGAAGCTACTGTCACTCCTTTACAGTAACACACCAGGCCTAAGAAGTCTGTTATTTAAATATCGATAAGTACCCTGGGATCTGGTTTGATTTCTTTATCACTTATGCTACGACCATAACGTTTCTTCCTGAATAGCAGAGAATCCATTAATGTGCTCTAAAGCTACCTCTGGGAGCGGCGTGGGCTGCTGGGAGGAGAAACAGCCCAGTTATGCTGCTGCTTTTGGAGAGAGGACCTTAGTCATAATTCAGCTCTACCACTAATGAACACAGACACCCACAAGTATCAAGGCTGAATCTGGTAAAACCCAAGCAGGGAAGAATTTATTAATCTACAGAGAGATAACGGAGGACAGATATTAGGTCTGAACGAGCTTATATAAGGACAGCATTTCGAATTTTCTATTTTCTCCTTTATTTGGACAAGCTTCTTTTAATGAGTGCTGTGAGTATCGTTACAAATAAACAGCAGGAGGTTAATAGGAGGTCCAGTAGAACAACTGGTGTGGGTGGCTCAGTCCTTAAAGGACCCCTAATGAGCTCTCAGCGTGTCTTTAGAGACCTCATGGACTGATTTATCACCAAACTGGTGACACAAAGGTCATGAAGCCACCTTGTGATGGACTTCAGTACTTTGGGCTTTTGACACAACCCTGTGACCTCCACCTTGCATCACAATCCTCTCCTTATCATGCTGTCACACAATCCACATGCATCATTATGCATCCAAGGCACTCCTTAGGGATAATCCATCCTCACATCAATATGTACAACATATCCAATTTGGCACCTCTCCCTCTCCCTCTCCCAGTGTAGAATGAGCTTTCACGAAGCCTCCAGTTTTGATCATTTCAAAGCTGAGTGTGCTGAGAGACCTTGAGAGGACATGTTTTGTCTGAGTAAAGAAATGCCTCCGCTCAGCCAGGGCTTCAGAGAGAGGATGCAGTTGTTGCCTACATCCACGGGGAGGCAGCAGAGTGTTTGTGGGAGAAGGAGGTGGCAGGGCGACCCCGCTCTGTAAGCAGTTGACCCTTGTGGCGGCGGAGGGCTGTGGGCCGAGTGCCGTCCCCGTGTTCCCCGTGTTCCCCGGTGCCTTCAGGCCGGTGCGGGGGGAGAGCTGGACTGAAGAAGCAGCGCTGGGACAGGAGCAGAACCTTCGGACTCCATCTGTCGCTTTCTCCACAGCCGAGAGGAGGGAGACAGGGAGAACCAGAGACAGGTGGGTCCACCCCCCACCAGCTGGCACTGCAACCAGCATCTGCCCACAGCCAAGGCAACTTTCCTTTCTCCTCGTCATCACAGCCCAGACAGCTCACAGTCCCTTCTTCCTCTCCTCTCATCCTTTTTTTTTTTTTATCCCTCATCCCTCCACCCTCTAAACTCCTTTTACTCCTTACTTTTACATAGTTTCTTTGTGGCTCAGAGGGTCTCCAGCAAAATCAGAAGTACTCAAGTCTCTGTGCACTGCACTGTTCTGCTACTGCTGCTGTCTTCATTCTACAGTTCAATACTAAATCAATGTCAGCAAAAATGAAGTGTGGGGAGTCGGGAGAGAGATGTAAACAAAAGACAAATTAGGCAAAGATTTTTATGCTTTGAGACAAGTGGAATGTGAGTTGTGAAAAAGGGCTGTGAGTTAAGTCAGAAAGATATACCAGATCTACAGTATACTGAGAGAAATCTGACCAATAGTACAAGTTTTTGAGTTATAGATATAGATGTGTCAGGGCTGGATTGTGAAATAGAATGTGGGGCCCTTTTTTAGTATTCTTATTTCTGGGCATCTTATACCTTCTATGGAAAGATAAAAAGTAGAAATGTGGCAGGAAACGAGGAGAGAAAAATACAGAAGACAAAAGTTTGTAGCCCGACCTGAACCAGGGGCTTAGTGGCTTGGTTAGTGCCTTAGGCCACTAGAAGCAAAGTTTAAAATATTATGATAATTACAATATGCCATATTGCATCTTTTGTACCTTATTCTACAAAGACAAATTTTTGGAAGCTTAGAAACCTACGGCAAAGCCCTTTGCAGTTAAAGACAAAATATTTGAACTTCAGCAGATAAAATATTTAAAACATTTAGTAAGCTTTGTTTTGAGATGAATGATTTAAAAGAGGTCAACACAGTTTTTGTAAAATTAATTAACTGTTAAAATGTCTCTAAATTTGAGAGAGAATTCAGGCTATCTTCCCCCCGGGGCCTTAATTTCCCAGTTTTTTGCTAACATAGCATTTTAAAATGTCATTGCTTACTCCAATGTAGAGCTTTAACAAGGACTAAGTGCAACACAAGGGGCCCTGCAGCAATAATATCACCTGAAGCTACCAAAATCCTAGTCCCGACCCAGGAAAGTTCTGTATATCCCAATGTGCCTGGCCTATAGGGGGCGGTATAACCTCTCTGAATGTGTCACTGAAATAATGCAGGACCTCCGTGCACTTCTGACACAGACAGGAAATGTTTAACCTCACAGGACTGAGTGTTTATTGTTTTGGCTCTGAATGACAAGAGACACTGTGCAGTCTTTACTGTGGCAGACTGTGAATACTGTGATGCTGAAGTGAAGTGCAGTGATAGCAGCCCCTCCTCCCTCCTCTGCCTAATTCTGCTACATCTCTGGTGGACCAGGCTAATTTAGTTGAAAATTGATACAAGGATGGGGATAAAATGTTAAGCAAGACAATCCAGCAACTCTGATTAGGCTGTATGCAGCCAATTAGGCCTACTGGCTCCCATCTGAAGTCGAGTGAGCAGCGACCACGGGCACATTAGCCTACTGGAGAGCTTTTTCGTCTGTCCCATAACATAATTATACCCACGCTGTTACATTTAATCAGATTCAAGTCAGATTTAACGTTCTTTTAAAGTGCAGGCAAACAATAAAACCAAAAGGGCAAAGTGCAGCTTGTGGCTCTATAATTCCAGGGACCATCATAACAGTATTTGGTGGCTGCAGTTTGACGTCTCACTCATTAACCACATTAGATATGTGGCTAAAATTTAAATGTAATGTTAATATAGCCACTGTTTTATGAACTGATGTGCAAACCTTTAGAGTTCTGCCATAAAAGGACAAACTAAGAAACCAGGATGTACATTTTACTGTATCATCAAGCTTATTAATACTGAATTTAAACTGGGGTCAAACTTGTTTTAATCCACCAAACGTCTTCATGTTGAAGGTATTCTTCTGACAGTTGCTTTTGTTTACATTCTTTACTACTGCCCGTAAATAACATCCCTTGAGTTTTATTCCCTTCAAAAGAAGAGGAATCCAATTTAAAAGCTTGCTCCATATTTCCTGTAATCTTTGAGTGAGTTTTAAAGGGAGCAGCAGTTGGTGGTAGGCTTACCCAAAATAACATGCAAATGAGGTCCTATATATTGCTTTCATAACAACATATGAAATGCAAACTTGCCTCCACAACACAAGTATAAATTAAATTAAGAATTGACAATGCTTAACTTTTATATTTGAAGTCAAGACTTGTACTTTGTTACCGGTGCTGGTGTTAGAAGCAGCTATGTCTGTGCAAATGTAAATTCATCATCTAAAAACCACACGAGTCACGTAAAGAGATGAACGAGTTATCATTACAAAAACAATATTGTTTTGGACTTGTTTTTGTCTGTATATTAGCTCTGATGCCACGTCTTGTTTGCCTCTGCTGCCTGCTGGGTTTAATCTCAGCTCTCTGTGGACCCCAATGTCCATCTATTCATGATGATTAGCCGTAATAGATGTGCAGTTGGGTCCTGATTGATGACCCAGGTTGTTTGTTGACAAAGCCTTGATATGTTACTTTAAAATGCATTAAGCTGCAAAAAGGATGATTTCCTTCCACAATGACTCAAAGCTCATGTGGAAAGACTAGAAGGTGTGTATTAATATGCAGTCCTCAAATGTTGATTCTATTTATACATTCCTTATTACACTGCTTTTCATTGCGGTGTAGTATAGCAATAGCACACCATAAACGAGATTTATAGCTACATAGGGAAAATTAAAAATTTCTGTGAAAGACAGCATGAAAGGTGAGGTGAAAATATGTATTTCAAGGTGTGATAACACACCTCTGTGAGTACATGGTACTATTATAGATGCTCTCAAGTATCTGATTTCTCCTGTGGGTAAATAGGCTGACTATTAGAGGTGACAGTTTGCTACAAAAACCCGTGAGCATTTCAGATATGACATATGAAATGTAACCAGGTTCTACTGAGAGACAATGAGCTGTTGTTGCTGATAGTGCCACCTACATAAACATGGGAGGCTCATATAGACATGAGTTCCTGGTGACATCTGTTTATAGATAAAAGATTTTGGTGAAAAGATGAAATATTATTCTGTAGAAGCCATAAAAAAAAGCGTGCATATAGGTCAAATAACTATATGTAGCTCAATATTTGATAGTAGTTTGATAGGGGATAAAAATTATTTTTTCTTGTTCAGACATTTAATAGACAGTGTTGATAGCACAGATATAATTTTTTTATATTGTGAGCCAAAAGTTTGACTAAGAGACAGTCCTAATCACTTCTCTTTCAATTTTCAGCCTGGTTTTAGTTTGCTAAATATACATTTAATAGGCACATACACCAAAAATGCACCATGATAATGTCAGCTAAATCTGGCCCATTAAAAACACTGTCTCATACTACTGTTTCTGCACTACACTGCACTGCCATATTTGCACTGTAGTGGAGGAGACAAATGTCCCAAATCTCCCTCTTTCACACTTTTATAAGAGGTCTAATCCCATTGTTAGTTATTGCCTTCATTTGTCTCCTGTATTATCATTACTGGAGGTGATTGGCAGTCCCTGGAGATGCTTTTTGGCGGGTCTTCTCTTTACTTGAAATGTGTGAGCCAGGCGTGATGGAGGCGCCTCTTGGCACTGCGTAGTACCTATCTTCTGATCATCTGTTATCTCTGACTGAGCATATTGGATTATTGATTTGGAGAAGGAATGTGTTTTTGTAGGCGTTCAAAGACCCACATTTGTCTGTAGAAGCCTAACATGCTCATTGTAGCGTAACTGTGACCTGATAAAATGCTTGATAGGAAAAAAAATAATCCTAATTCTCTTTGTATTCTGGCATTTGAGAAAGTCCAGACTGGAGCTGTCCGTGGTACTGAATTAGATTTTTTTTTTCTTCATTTCAGAGTGCAAATATCAAGGTGAAAATGTGCTTCAGTTATAACCTTAAAAGAATATGCCACAGATTTAGCACTGCACCTCTACAACATTGTTGGACTTAAAATAGCCATTTTTTTTTAAAAGATGAAAATGAATTCAGTAGAGCCAAAGATATCATCTCTTTAATTCAGTGTACTCTTCGTCCTTGTGAAAATGTGTTGCCTACACTACCCACAATGCAATTGACTTCCGCCAGTTTGGTAATAGATTAGTTTGTGTTATCCTAGTTGCAGCTAACGTAACCATGAGTTTCTAGCTTCAAGCAGAGATGAACAGTGGTAATTTTTCATTTTCAGATTTGTATCTAAAACCGACTCTGTCTCAAGTGACATCACTTGAGGCAATTAATAAGATTTTGCGTTTGGCGTTCACCTTTAACATACATGCAGTAAAACTGCTTCATTTCAGCTTCAAGCACATCATACCCCTGTGTAACCAACTCATGGTTAATTTTCCCACACAGAGGTCCAAACAGAAAAGCTTTAGCTACAGTAGATTGAGGATAAGAGGCGGTGAGATATTAAAAAAGACACACATCCACAAATACACACTATAAGCTTGACCATCTGGGAACAGGATTAATTTCTGGACCATTACTCAACCTCCAATATAATGGGCATTCCTTGCACCAAATGTGTACAAGTGTGTGAGTGCACATGTGCGCGCAATGGTGTAAAATGAGCAGGAGAATGAAGTATAATACAGTAGTCCGCACTTTGATGGTTCCTCGAGAGGATCTATGAATTAGGACAGCCTGAAGATCAGCAGAAGGAGAGAGGAGGAGTCTGTCAACAGGAGGAGAGCACAGTGGGAATAGGGCGAGACGTGGCAATGAATTTTATTGATATTTCCCCTGCCTTTTGTCCGTGTGTATGTGCACGCACGTGTGTAAAAGAGGCAAAGAGTGAGAGTGAGAGAAATTGACCAGAGACACCAGACTGCTCTGCTGCCAAGTCGCATTAATTGTATATCAGTAACTGGCTTTCATTCCTTCAATCTACAGTGTATCTGGATGCTGCTTCAAGTAACACCATGATTATTTTACAGACCATGCTGAGAGAGACGGTTTCTGTCTTTGGTCTACATGTGGTTTCAGCCCATCATGTTTATCAGCTCTAGCTTTATTTAAATACTCATTCTTGTAAAAGGGAAGAACATTTCATTTTGCCTCCTTCTGTGATGGTAATCACTTCTTAGTCAGATGCTATGAACACTACTGTAGGTACAGTAGGTGGTCAGTGCTTCAGTAATGTACCCAGTTCTTCTTTAATTATAGTTCAATCAAACTATACAGTGAAAGTAAAATGCATTAAATCCCTGCACACCACAGTTCCCTCCGCCTAAATAGACACTGGATGATTGGAAGAGTTAATGTATATTCATGAACTGGGAATAGGTTGAATCACTTTTACGTTATATCATCTCTTGCTGATAGATATAATCAGGCATCGAGATTGCTACTCATCATCATGGATAGAGAAAAGAAAGACAAGTATTTATTTCTGTGACAACGTTGCCAAATATTCCTTTGAACAAAGCTTGTTTTTTTTTTCTTTTTCAGATGGGCGAGTGTCAACTTTGAACTCTTTTCTTTCTGCATGTTCCCATGTTGGCTTGCTCTCACTGCTTACTGACGTCTCACTGGAACAATGAGGATCAAAGTTTGTCTGGCTGCAAAAATCCCTGCTCTCTCATTTATGGACTATGAGGCAACTGCCTATTTCCTCAGTTGTACTATTACCTGGCCCTACGTTCTCCTCTCTTCACATACACACACTTGCCCCAGCTATATTATCTGATGGCATGCTGTCTGGAAGCTGGTAAAGCACTGGGGACCTGCTCCTATTGTCCCCAGCTGTCTATATGAATTAGTAACACACAGTGCCACTAATGCTAGCAGATCACAGTCCCAGGCACAGCAGCATCTGTGCACATCTGCGTACATCAGTGTGAGTCTGAGAGTCCTTGAACTTAGTGGGGAATTTGCCCTGAGGACGCTCACAACTGTCAAACAACCTGTAGGGGCGCTCTCAGGTTTAACCTACAGGAAAAAGAAACATTCTTTTATTTACTTGTCCTGACTGTTGCCATATGTAGGGGAAAGTGGAGACAGTTGCCGTGTGTTCAGGTGAAGTCTTGAGTTTCTTGTGTTGACAAAGCCCTCCTCGTCATCCACCCACCACCTCTGCTAGACTGTCACCTCACCCCAGAGCTCTGCCTCAGTTTCTGCTCATCACTTCTTAAACGATCTCTTCCATCTCCGTTTTCTATTTTAGTTTCCATCTGTTTGTTTATCTCTCTCCCTCTTTCTCTCGCCGCACAGCCCCTTTTCTTGCAGGCAAACAGAAGCATTGCCAAGAACAGCTCTGTTGGCCTGCTTAGAATTTACATATGTAAATGAGAGCCAGTGTTGCTCGTAGATCTGCAATTAAGCAAACAGCTGAAGCTTACAAACAACGTCGGTCCCCATTACTTTACCAATAATAGAGTTTCTTGTGCGCTGATTTATATTGCTAACCCCATTACCTTCTTTCTCGTGCCTTTATGCAGTTGGTTGAAGATAATGTCCTGGACCCGACTCAATGTCTTTAATTAGTGGAGCAGCACAATGTGTTCAGGAAGAAAAGAATCTCCGTACTCTGTCTCCAAAACACAAAACACAAGCTTGACTTACTTTTTATGCTATAAGGTTAAATGAGCTTATCAGCATGTGTTCATCAAAGCACTGTAAATCTGTTTACGTGCTGTACTCTTCAAAGAAAACACCACTTTTAATGAGTTGCAGAGGTCAAAAGTCATGACCAAGATTTAGATTTTATACCATCAAACATCACATGCAACCCATATTTGTGCCAGCAGTACTTCTTAAAGTCTCTTTACTCATTTACTCTGTATATAGCAGACCAACACAACCTCACTGTGTCAGTACAGTATGCTACATTCATGATTCCCACAGTTAAGATGTGAGCAAATCACAGCATTACTTAGATTACTTACAGTGTTACATGGACATCCTACTGGACTGTTCTTTCTTGCCATCTGCCATATTTAAGTCCAGTATTTGGAACTTCACTAGCTATTCACCTGTAAACCACAGACCACAGACCTGTGGAGAGTACCCGGATCCAAAGTACATAAATACATTTTCAAAAAAGAGAGACCTGGTTCGAGGGCCAGACCCCACCTGAATAGAACTGGGGATTATTGGACTGCTGCATGATGTTCTATCAGAAACTAAAATGATTTGTTCATATGCTTTGAAGACACAATTATATGAATAATTGAAAGTCTTATCTCCTCCTGCACCAACAATAAAACATTCGGAAGCCAAATCAGCAATAGATATGCAATAATAGCATAAATCTTGTAGGCTACAAGATTTAATTTTCCTAAAGTAATATGGTACGGCTTCAGTTCCCTCATCAGAACAAACCCTCATTGAGTTCTAAACGTCTCTGTTCTCATTCTGCCTCTTGCCTCCATGGTGATTGTGACGTACCACATGATCAGAAGTGACACTGTGTATGCTGGGTCCAATCAGATCCACTTGGGTATTGGACATATTGACACACAGACATGTTACAGTAAAAGGTGACCCTACCTGACCCAATTAGACTGAGCAGAATTCGGAGTTCGGAGTATTGCAGACTTGTTAAGAAGGCCTGATGCAAACCTGACAGAGAAAACATCAACAACCTCAACTTTTCAGTTTAATACTGTTCTTTTAGAGCAGCTGATGTCACGTGCCCGAATTTATCAACATAAGCTAGCATCATTAGCGAGTATTAGCATGAGCAAAACTATGCCTACAAACAATATATTTGAATTTCCTACACAAGTTGCTTACTAAGAAAATAAAACATGAGGTAATTGTGAGGATTATAATCATTTTATATGATGAATATGTAGCATGCACAGTATATGCTGCCAGGCTGACATGGTATCAGATAATTGCATCTTCGAAATCTCACAGTGAATCCCAGTTTCTGACTCGGACTTCCTTGCAGTAGTTCTGTTCCACAACACTTTTCCCATGTTGAAAGTTTCTGACTTTGTAGCATCTTCTGGATGTGGTATTAGATATGGCATCTTGTGCCAAGTGGAGATAAGGAGGTCGGACTTGTTATTTGCACCCTGGTAGCCCCATTGCTGTTCAGAACTTTATGTTTGGAGATTTGAGGTCACTGTGACCTGCCCCATGTGTGAGGTGAGTGAAGGTTCTCCAACATCACCTCCCCTCTGGACAATTCCTCTACAGAGGGAATCAAAGGAGGGATTCAAAGTCCGTTTGGTGGTAGGGGGAGTCTGAAGTAGCCAATTCAGGTCATGCATTTTTTGTCCTGATCTCCTTTTTTTGCCTCTCGCTCATGTTTCTCCGACACAAACACACAAATACTGTACACTTTATTTTGCAAAACCACCTATAACTTATCAGCTGAAGGTTTGGAGTAACGGACTCAAATCTAAAATTTAACCACCAAATCAAGAGTATCATCCTGAAAATAAAGCCCGAATTGAAGGACTTATGTCCAAGTAAGACTTAGAAAAGTGTATCCATGCTTTTACTTTTAGTAGCCTGGGCAGGTATAATGGTGTCTTCATAGGTCTCTCCAAAAAAGCAACCAAACAGCTCAGTCTCAGTGCTGGAGTACTTACTCACACTAAAAAAGTAAAGCACAATACGACACTTCTCAGATCAATGCACAGGTTAACAGTACTTGTTTGCAAAGCACTGAAATATTTAGGGCCAAAATACATCTGTGGCCTGCTTCTGTGTTACAAACCCTGCAGACCTCCAAACCCTCCAGACTTGTCTCAGGTTGTCTGGGGCTGGTTAACTTACTGTTGTGTAGAAAAAATATTGGAAAAGCTTTTATTTCGAGTACACCTCATATGGAACAAAACATCTGAAAGATGTGAGGTCTTGACTTTTTTTTCTGCTTTTTATTGAAATTTCTATTAATTGATTAATTTCATGCTCTTTGTCTTCTGAACGTTGACTTAATGGCTTTTCACACCTTACATTAACTTACCTTTGTGTTTGAAAGGAGCAATAGAAATAAACTTTCTCTGCTGTGATGGTTGGAGAGAAGAGAAAAAAAGGACATATAAAATGGTGGAATTGGATTATGGCACATGATGAGAAATTAGGCCCAAGACTGCTGAGATGTTAAGTGTTACAGTCCCAGACCTTCTCTAATAGCGTGAAATGAGAACAGATCTGTTAAAGCCTCAAAGAACACAGAAATGGGATGGGATTGGCTTTACGCCGTCGTACGTTACTGCCTTCACATTGATAGGCCCTTTATGAGACTTAATTAAAAAGTCGATGGCATCTTTAATGGCCACAGCGCTGGTTGTTTTTCTGTGTTTTTAAAACGCTGGCTCTCTAATTACCAGAGGCAGCCTCATTTGGGGGGGTGGAGTACAGAAAAATGTTTCGACCTGTGGCATGAGGTCATTATGCCCCAGCTGTGTCAGGAAAAAACTGTACAACTGTTTTGTACAACTCCACTGTGCTTTAGCTGCTGGTTAGTGGGCAGAAAATTGCATCTAACAGGTGGACGCCTTTACAGGTACACCATCAAGACGGAGATAGAGTGGTTAAATGAAATGACAAATGGAGTGTCTGTTGATAGAATGCTCCTCGGTTTGTTCTTCATGCTGTGACTTTTCTGGCATTTAGTTTTATGTCCTTGTTTATCTTCTGAATTAGAAACAGAGTGATAGTGCAACATGTTTGAGATGGAGCCAAGCGTGTCAAAGCCTTGAAAGACAGCCAGTGTCCTTCCTGTCTCAGAAACTACTTTACTTGAAGTTAATGACTGCAGTTTGAAAGACACAGATGAGGGCCTCTTTGGGCTAAATGTAGTGAATCATATTTTACACTGAGCTTAATGGTTTTGCTTCTTATTATCAATTATAGCTCACAACAGTGTTGGAGGTGTGTTCCCATTTCTGCCATCATTCGTTTCTGCATTTGTTTTCCTGCCATTAAATATTAAGATATATCAAGTTGTTATTTCAGCATTATACAATGTGCTCAGTGTTATAAACCAGTACTTCAACAATTTTACACATGAAGTTCAATTTACTTGTCTTAAGAGCTACTATACAGCCTTCAGCCTCTATACAACCTGTTCACACAAACAGACTGTAGCAGACTTCCTCCTGCCTTATACAGACCTGTTGGCATGATGCTAGCACATGACAAAGATAACAAAGTGGTTCGATTCCTCAAGTGATATGTTTCTACGCATTGTTTTCATATAATATTGACTTACCACTGCTTCCCACATTTGAAGTGGTTTTACATAGCTGCTAACAGCTGGGAATCAAAACCAACCTGATTGGTCCAGGCTTGTCACGTACACACATCAGAGGAAGTGTGTATAAAATTGAGTGTCCTTGTGCTGTGCTGCAGCAAAACCTTTGATTTGATTTACAGGGGAGGTGACCGGCTGCTCTTTAGATGTCCCGTTCTCAGTGAATGTCATTATGTTGCACCTCCACGTGTGTGAATGGCCCTGTAAAACTCTCTGCATTTGCTGCTTCAATTTGGACCATTCTTCATTTAATCTGTCTCTCTTGAGGCCTCCCAACTTCATAGAGGAACATTACCAAATTTCTTGCGTACCTCTTCAAATTTTAGGGTTTAATGTGTTCACTTTTCTAAACCGAAGCACAGAATTGAATTTGATCTTTGATTCAGCAATTTCATATTAAAACAAGTTGTAGCCTAAAACATATTCAAGACCTTATACCATAATGTGCGTTTGTGTCTTCACATGTAGTATTTCACATATTCTTACCCTGAAAACCTTTCAGCTTCTATAAAACCCTTTACTATGCAAATGTTGCTATGCAAGTCAATGCTGGAGGGGAATTAGCTTTTGGAGTCAGTCAAATTGAGCTGCATAGCTCAGCCTCTGACAGCCTGAGAAAAACAAGCATCTTTCATTCTGGTTATGTGTCTCATATTTTTCATATTGTAGTTGTTAATTAAGATATTAATAATTTGGTTCACTGAGGCAAACTATGCTCCCAGCAAGGATGTGCTACTTTCAACATCACATTTGCCTAATTCAGAGGAACACATTTGCAAGTGTGCAACTTTTCAGTGCAGCATTATCTTGATGTAAAAACATCATTAACCCACTATTATTAACCCTGTTGTCATCAATCCTTGTCGTAACCAAAATGCAGAAATAACTAAACATGAAAATGAATTAAGAGCAATTTGACTAAACCAATTAAGGGTAAAGGGAAAGTGGAGTGGAAATATTTTCAAAACAATGAAAAGTAAAGTGAAGATACCATCCATTAAACACAATGAGGAGATCTTGAGTCTACTCTAGCAGATGCATTCAACTCTCTTTTTCACAAGCTATCAACTCCCACGAGGCTTCAGTTGCTGGCTGCCATTGTTAAAAATATTTTCCCACCTTGATATTTTAATGCATTTCCAGCCTGTTTGAGTCTGACATTAGCCAGGGACTAAGCGTCAACAGCTCTTCTCTCTCTATCTTGAAAAAAAATGATCCTCGTTTAGAACAGTGAGTCTGTCTTCCAAAGGATGCCTCTAATTGGAGGAGAAAAGGCTTCTTTCTGACGGCACTGGAGATTTCAAATAAAGCCCATTTGCCAATGTAAGGAGTCATTAAACATGTCATTAAATCCAGCTTCTTTGATATAAGTAGATGAAGCTCTGGATCCCATTTGGTCTTTGGAAAAGGATGATGGAATTTAAACTGGGCTTATAGCAGTCAAAGAATCACGCTTGACCTGCCACACACACAAACTGACACACATACAATAAATGTATGCACTCCTTGTTCATATACAGTGTGTGGTGTATATTATGTGCTCAAAGGAAGACTCTTAAAGTCTATCATTTTCATACAGGAGGGCACCAAATCATCCCATTACTGAAGGAAGAGTGTATGACATTCAGCCACCAAAAGACGAGTCCTTGATGTTCTCAGACTGGTCACGCTCTTCTGTCTGACTTGCACTTCTTTGTTTCGCTGTTGCAGTTGAATTTTTTATTTTTTATTTTTTTTACTCAATGGTCTGATTTGGCCTGCAGCGAGCGGCTGGTAAGTCCCAGTGGAGATGTCGGCCTAAACAGCCGGGTCTGAAGTGATTATGTGAGTGTAGTGTGAGAGATTCCTTTAGGGCCTGTGGGAAGCCTGCACATTCTTTGTTGACAGTAGCAATGAGAGAGAGAGTGAGGGAAAGAAAGGTAGAGGGGAAGGAAGATGATCTAAACAGACAGAAAAAGTGCTGGAGTCTGGGAGATTAAAGGTACGTGCAGATATAAAATCTCCCTTTTGCAGTAAGCTATTAGGTTTTCCTATATTTGTTCATCCACATATCCAATTAGCATGAGCTCTGCGTTCATGTAACTGGCAGTTACATCTTATAACACTGTCAAATTGAATTCAGGTAACCTCCCCATATCTATCTTACAACACTGTCATGCTGTTTGAGCAGCCTCCTTATGTAACTTTTATACTGTAAAAGGGATTTCAGAGTTTGACAGAGGATAATAAAAGCCTTCTTTTATTCTATGATTCCACTCTGCACATTTTCCCTTTGAAATCTTTGAAATCTCACTGTGCCTCAGGCAAACATCACAACCAGTAATTAAACACCAAGAACCCTCCATAAAGGTCTATTACAATTAATTATTCACATTCATATCATCTCACTTTGTCTTCATAAGTTTAGCCATGCAATCAAATTGAATTTTTTCCCTTTTTCTTCACTGCCATTGGCCTGTTTACTCTAAAAGCATGTCCTTCAAGCATCTCCTTCTCAGAATCAAGGAGCTAAGCCGTAGAAAGGCGAGCTGTCGTTTATCGCTGCCTTGCAGACAAATCCACTCTAAATGGCTGGTGATTTTCACTCATTGGCTCAATAATCCATTTGAGAATTTACTCAGGGACTCAGACACATTGTTAAGGTTGAGTTTTTTTTGCTTCTCTTTTGAACAGATTTTTTTTATCCCCCCCCCCCCCCCCTCAACTTGAAGGAGACATGTTTAAACAACACAGAAAATGGAAATGAATGCACATGCACAGGCATTTCAAATCAGAGTAGTGCTATGCTTTGCTAGCGCCGGGAAGTTTAATAACTCAAATGGCTGCGTGTTTTCAGATGTCCTTGTTGAATCCAAGGCCACAACTTGGAGAGGGAGACCTGAGTCACACATGGATGGATCTCCCTCCAGTTGTTTCTCCTCATTTAATCCTTTTCTCTGCCCTTGTCTTTGCATGTATCCGCCCTGATTAAAGACTTGGCTCAGGCAGCACAAACATTCGACATCTCTTACTTTTTCTCTTCCTGTCTCCTTCCGCCACCTTGCTCCTTTACCCTGATGCCTTCACTGTCCACCTTTTCTGCATACTGTCCCTCCTCCCATAGTGCACTGTGGTAATTGAGTGAGAGCTGTGGCCCTGGAGTCCTTGTGTAATCCACACTTTATAAGCACTCTAATTGAAGTGCAAATTCAATACTCCCTCATCAGCCTTTTACTGGCTGTGCCTTTGCCTGCACCCCTTAGGTAATTACAAGGAGACTGGCAGTTCAATCATTTTGCTGAAAATAATGTAACAAAAACATAGCGGCACACACCAAATCATTTTACTGTGGCTGTGTAGAGGGTGTGATAGCTGGGTTACTGGAGGTGAAACACTGGAATAGACAAAATTCATCTCCGTTATCAGGAAGGTAAAACACCAAAACTGTGTGAGAATCTTAGAGAATCTTATCTGAATACAACATGGGATTACCCTACACCCACACCTCCTTCCTCTCATATTGGTTGACTGTAGACACGTGCACACATGGATCCAAGCACATAAGTAAGCATGTGCATGTGGATACTGACACAGTGCATGGACATGGATTTTCATCTTTTGTATAGTTGCATAATGGCAAATGATGTGCGCGCGCACACACACACACCAGTGTATCAGTTTTCCTATATTACTGTGTGTGTCTCTGTGTGTCTGTGTGTGGGAGTGCGGTTTGCAGCTTTAATTAAACTTCCTCTATTTTCTCAGCTTGTCCCCATAGGGCCCTGTCTTCTTCCCGTCCACATGCTTATTTATTTATAATTGCATAAAACTCCAGAGCGGAGCCACGGCTGAACACGGTGCCAGACCTGTGGAGTAAGCTGGGATTGTCACACAGTAATACAATTTCATGTACTGAAACATCCCACCGCCTGGGAAAATTTCACATTATGAATCATGTAGGGAAGCACTGTACATTAGAGAACAACAAACAGAGGAGAAAAAAAGTTTGGACTATTTACAATACCAGAGCAGCAATATAGAATGTCAACACAGATGTACATAATTCAAAACTGTGGGGACATGGACTGTTTCACACAACAAAAGAGCAAATTCCACCTGAGTAAAGATCTTATGAATATTATAACTGCAGCATTGTTTTCCTCAGGAGATCAAACATTCCTAAGAGGAAAACAATCCAGGTGTCATAACAACTTTTCTCTTCTTTCCTTTATTCAATTGCCAGATTCCCCTTCATTTTTTGATTTTTTTTGTTTATCTTTCTAATTTGCTTTGCCTTAAACTAAATATCCCACCAGACAACCTTTTGGATGAGCATCACAGCAGATTCATAGTGCATCCCAAGCGCTTTTGTTGAAGTTGGATGAATGTGATTTAAGTCTTCAAAAGAGAAAATCATATTACGATATTCTTATAACATTGTGAAATTGCCAAGATACCCTACATGGGCAGCTACCCACACGTGGTGACTTAATATCTGCAACACTGCCTACTCATATCTGCAACATAAACAAGCCCGCATGCCATTCTTTTCATAGCCAATTTTAATGCTGGCATCAGGATCGTAATCATATTATAGCACATCTTTTCCTGTCATATCATCAACCCAGTAAAGCTGCAAATCTGTACAAAGACACTGTACACTAATTTATATTTTACATTATTCTCAGTACATCTTTAATTGCTTGGTGTATTATCTCCTCTATACCCACTCATCTTGCTTGCATCTGTTTCCTGCTGTGATGACCCATTTTCCTGAGGGCAACAATTCACAAAAACCACACATATGGCAAAGTTCCTGCATTTATTAGGGTTTGCTTTGTAGAAAAAACTAAACAAATGCTTCTTAAAATGATCAGAATTCTGTGAGTAAAGTGAAGCAATTACTGACGACACACAAAAAAGCCTATTGAAGACGTACTGCAAATCACCAAGAACCCAGCTCCTAAGGACAGTGGGAACAATATGCTGTAATAAAGACTGACTTATATTTACTTTTAGATTTGGCTTCAACATTGATGCCTTGCTGCATTTTGTACAACATTTAATGAGAAATATCAAATTTTATGTTAACATACACATAGTTTCTGCATCAGGATCATTCATGTTTCATGAATATTCATTATCAGGTCGGTCTAATATACAGTAAACTAGGAGTTCCCAAATATTTTTCAGGTAATTTTACAGTTAAACACATAGATAGATTGTCTATAGGGGCCAAGGAAGGTCAGACCAGTATAAACATATGAGAGGATATGAGCCAAATACTGAAGTTCTGTCATAGGTCTTCTCTCTAACTCTTACTGGTCACTTTAATCTGAAATAACAGAAAACTGCACAATTAATTTTACACGTACATTACATACATGCACACTAGTTTAGATTGACACACTTTGTATATCTTCTGTTTTCTACACACACTGACACACCTCTGCATTGATTTAATACAAAATATTACGGTACACAATATGAAATATTGCAGGGGACCATCATAGAAAGCCTGAAATGCAGATTCTGGGCTGGTCTGCTGCTCTGATTTAAACGGAGCAGCAGAGTTGGCAGATACTCGATATTAAGAGGCTCAGATCAGAATCAGAAAAAATAAAAAATAAAAAAACACAACCCCTACTATTATTACTATTATTACTGAGCTCTGTGACTATCAAAAGTGAAACGATAACAGTCACTTCAGGGTTCAAAACTAGGGGCCTCTTGAGCCCTTGGGCCCGTGGGTTTGTGCCCAATAAGGCTGTCCAGTAATCTATCCATGCCAACAGTATATATGGTAATCAGAATTTTAAGTGTATTAGTGTTTAAACTCAGCCTCACCTCCACCAGCAACAACAACAGTAAAATGCTTCATTCACAATTATGCATTAACATCAAAAATCCAATAGTATAATTCATTTTTAATTACATATTTCTGACAAGGGATATACTGCTTGATACTTTTCTGCTAAAGTTTTGAATACAGGATTTTCACTTGTAATGAATTATTTTTACAGTGCTGCATTGCTGCTTTGTTAAAGGATCTGAACTGTTTTCCTATTACTGCTTTCTGGTCTATTTCTTGATGTAATGATGTAAAGTTCTCCTCCTTGGAGATCTGTTGTTTCATCTTAATCAGCTCTAGAATGAGTAATCTTGAAATAACACAAGTCTAAACTAACCATCGTCTGTGTGTCAGTGACAGTAAATGTCCTGGGTGTGATGAGAGGCAGTTAAAGTGACAAATGGACTTATTTTCCAGTGAAACGTTCAGAGTCTAAAACCAAAACAATCCCAGCATGGCCAAACGCTTATTACGCGCCTGTGCACGTCACAGTCTTACCCGGAAGTGCAGTGACAGCTCTTGTCAAAAATCCCTCATCCCTTTCGTGGAACTGCGAAATAAAGGTGAGTTTAAACGCTATAGAATTAGCACTTCCTATACTTATTGCTTGTGTGCTGTAATATACCCCTCGTGTTGACGTATGTTTGAAGTTTGGGCGTTAGTTAACGCTGGCAGCACTTTTACAGAGCTGAAATATTAGCCGCTAGCTGGCTAATGTTAGCAGGTTAGTAACGGCTCAGGTTTGAAATGTGTGGTGTCGAGGTGGTGTTGGTGACTTTTCGGGCGCTTTTTGTCATTTGCTGTGGCCTACCGAGGTCTGCTGGTTGGATTTGGACGTCACGGCTAAATTTATCAGTGGGGAAATTTCCATAGAGACATGCAAAATTATGAGCCCACAGTAAAACGCCATGTTGTGCTGGATCCTCCGGCTCTCCCTGAGTATCCTGCCAAATAGTGACCACCACAATAGTTTCCCCCTCTGTTGCATCTCCATGCGCAGTGCAGGACAGCTGCAGGTTGCACTCTGCCAGAAAGCAGCTGAGCAGAGAGAGGGGAGAGTCCAGCAGAAAGGCTACTGCAATGCAGAGTCAAGTACTAATGTTACCTCTGCAACGTGTTTGGAAATTAAATGGTCATAAAGTGGCACAAAACCTAAGAGAGACTGATTACCTAGGTTATTTATTTAAGCTGAGGAAGAGCAGTGACTCAGATTTATAAGTGTATCATCAGGATCTATATCTGATTTAACTCTCTGTTTCTACTTTAAACTTAAGCTCACTCTCTTTGAATAAATGCATATATAAGACCAGGGCTGCAACCCACCTTAAGTTAAGATTTTGGTGTTTTTGACTGACTCAGATGTGTTTGCAGATCAATTTTCTGCCAGGGACTAATCGATTAATTGGCTAATAGTTGCAGCTCTACATAAGACATACTTACTCCAACCACAACTGCAACAGGAGACATGTGATGGTAGTGAAGTCTGTTGGGCTGTTTGGATGAATAGACTGAGGAACAGACTGGTGGGTATGAACAATAGCAGACTGTGTTAGAAAATCCTCATGGGGGATGTACAGGCATGTGGTCCTTGGGCAGAGTGTATGCACACGTTATGTAAGGAAAGATACATTTGAAAAGAGAAAAGCTAAAATTAGTTTGTTGAAAGATTTTGATTTTCAGTGTATTAAATAAAATGGGCTAATGAGAACAAATGAAATAAACCACAAAGCAGAATATATGGTTAAATCAAAACTGTACCGAAGATGTAATGCAATTTCCTTTGCATTATAACACAGGAAAGAGGTTTTTGTAATTGATTAATTGTTAAGTCATTTTTCAAGCAGAAAATTCCTGACATTTGATAGGATTTCCACTACATCAAACATGAGAATTTGCTGTGTGTCTTGTCCTACATATTTGCAACTGAATCTCTATGGGCTTTGGTCCGTCAGTTGGACAAAACAAGGCATTACAATTTGTAGGTATTTTTCTCTATTGGCTGATGAAACAGGTCATGAGATGCAAAATGTCCAAGTAAAAATATATTAGGGCAGGTAAAAAAGATTCTCAGTTCTTATTTGTTAATTGATAATGAGGAAGAAGTTGGAATAGTTGAATGCTTACTTATGAAGTGGTATTGGGAAGTATCAGTCCTGCTCAAATGCATGCTAAAAATTCAGCTGGTTTGTCCCACAGTGTTTTTTCCGCTCAGCTGTGCTGGAATTGCATGCATGAGCAGGGAGGTGTGTGGGAGTTCAGAAATGCTCTGAATGGGAGTCTTGTTTGATTCAAAACAGTCTATGGGTGAAAATATTTGAATCTCAAAGATAACTCGTTGGCTGGCTTTGCATTTTTCCCTAATTTGCCGTGCCTCTCATACTGTCAAGCACATTCTTTACATAGCTGCTGGTAAAGAGGTATTCTTGATGTTCAAGACTTAGAATGGTGTAAAATTTGTGAGATTTTATTAAGCTGCAGCTCCATCTACAAAATGTGCTTTTTTCAAAATTTGTCATCACTCAGTCTCTTCAGTCACAGTTTCCTACAGTTGCACCAACCACAAAGGAAAAAAAAGGGATGTGATGACACCATCAGGTGTAAATGATGAAGAAATACTGACCAGAGCAACGATAGACAGATCACAGACTGTGTGATATTCAACACTGTTTCTGCCGGCTGAGTAGCAAATCTTTGCAGTTCAAAGTTGAACAAACAAAATGTGGCTGCAATAATGAAATGGGTGCCCACCACCGTAAAGACTAGGTGTGTGGGTCAGATGTATTGCAGGAGTTAGAGCTACTGTGGGAGGTTAAGTTGTACCAACTATGCACAGCAGTCAGTGACCCTAACGTAAAGCTCCATAGATACTTCTCGTGAGCATGGCTCACTGATAACAGAGTAGAGCCATGGATAATTGCATTAATTGCACCTGTGCTTTTCCTGTTACAATGAGTCAAAATGTCTGCTGTGAAAAAGGAAAAATACTAAAACAATCAAATGCATATAAAGGCTTGTGACAGTCATATAACTCTATGCAACCAACATTTATCACTCATTCCATTATTATGCTATTGCTTATTAATGAGAAATACTGTATGCTCTTTTTATATTCCTCCCAAAAAAGATTTTGCTCTGTATGTTTCTATAATTATTTCTAAGTAACACGTAGCTAATTGTCATTTCACTGTGTGAGCAGCCCTGCCAACCTTTCTTCTCTCAGCATGCTTAGCTACAGTCCAGTATTTCTTTATCTGTACAAAGAAATGTATTATTTTCCTCTGTTTTTCAAAGGCCATTTCAAAGCCATAAAAAAAACTAATTTAGCTGCAGCATGTCAAGCATTGCATTTTTAATAATTGTTACTAGAATTTATGAATCCATTTTGTTTTACTCTTGGGGTATTTGGTTTACAAAGAACAAGTGACTTGGTTTTAAAGTAGTTTAAATCCTTCCCAGTTTTTGGTGGACGACAACCAATAAATCCTCACACTGTGGGAACACTGTGTGCTCTTTATAATAATGTCCAATGGACATCTGGCAGTTGAGAGTTGGTGGCAAAACTGCACTGCAATCACAAGCCCTAATTGGATGAATTAATAAACACAAAATTATGTGTTTTGGTAAGGAAAAACCTTTTTAGGTGAACCACCCAAATAAATTCTATATGAGGAACACTGATGCTCATGTTGTTAACAAGATCAGTTTGGAGGGGATGGGCCAGATGCTCAGTTTCATATTGCTGAGCTGTATGCATCAAAAACGGTTATTAGACAGGTGGCCTTTCCTTAGACTTCCACCTGGCAGCTGGCAGATAGACACACTTTTTCCTTTTGTTTATAGGAGTGTGTGTGTGTGGAGTGGAATGAGACCACTTGTCTTGATTTAAAAGTGCTTTCCTCGCCTGGCTGCTTGTATTCTTCTTAAACACTAGTCAAATTTAAACTCTTACACTGATGTGTGTCGAGCTCTCTCTCTAGTCGGCTGTGTCCGTTCAGCTCGCTGCTGTATATTAAACTATTCAACCACTCTGTCAGATGTTCTTTACACACAAGCGCCCAGCTGCCCAGACCCCCCCCAACTCTTCATACACTACAAGATGCAGCCATTTGGTTTATTTACGGGAGGTGCTTCTGTAACTGCTGGGAATAGGCCAAGAGCCAATCGAAACACATGGTGGAGGCCAAGCTAATAGAATCTGACAGGAATGGAGTCATAGTGGCCGCTCAGGCATCGTAAAGCTGTCGCCGTTTAAGCCCCTATATTTGTCGCTATTACCTGCTTGCTTCTCCCTTTACATGGGCAAAGAGTTGTGAAGAAAAGTGTGGCCAGGCTCCTGTGTTTGATTAGTTGTAACTTTGGTGTCAGAGAGGAAAATGCTACAGCAGTTAGTTTATCAAATAGTACTTAGTGAGAAGAGAATATTTGGAAATCATTCACTTATCAGAAATCCACTGTAGAATCTCTTAATGAATGGAGTTTGAATTTTTTCCCACTGATGAGCCTGATTAACAGGATATACGTAAATTCCCCTAGAACTTGGCTTGTCACTTTGGCCAGTCTGTCTCCTGAGCTGCGTCGGTGGATCGATTCCAGAAAGTGTTTGGCCGATGGCATCACAGCCTACAGCTTTGGCATTTCTGTTTCTGGCTTTGTGAGGAACTTTTGCAAGTTCACAAAACTGCACTGATTAATGTTGTTGAAAAAAAATAATCATATGCTATATTTGTTTTAGGCTGAATCCCACTTGAAGGGTCAAATCTCAAATTAGAGTAAATCATGTTTGAACTACTCATTTGACTGACATCCCACTGTTAGCTTAATGCTTATTTAATTGGTTTGAAACAATGAGTAGTTATGCTCTTGATATGAGCACTGACAGTATGTGATGTAAAATATGAGTTTTAAATGTGGCTAATGCGAGTTGAATGTATTTTGAGTACAGAAAATGTGAAGAAAAGTGATCTGCATTTTGTATTACAGTATGGTGAGAATTTTGCACAGTGCTGATTTTTCATCCTCAGACTTTACGTCCAAGAATCTGTCTGTGTGCAGGCCTACTAAGACATAATTGATATAGGCAGAGGCCCACTCAAAAATGTCTCTGATCGGGCCTTTTATAGATGCAGCATGAGAAGAAGCTCATTTCTCACATTGCTGATCGCTTGTGAGGGAAGGCAACAAGTATTGAATTAGTTTGCATGAGAGAAGGGAAATTGAAATATGGATTGGGGTCGCAAATGCCTGCCAGTGCTATTGGCTGTTTCGGATATGGAGGATGAAATGTATTTTCTGTGTGTATGTGTGTGTCAGCGTGTGACTGATGCAGACAGTGCCGGCATCGAATGGTTTTCCAACGTTCCTGCACCGAGCTATTTTCCAATAACAAGTTGGGAGCAGGAGTGACACAGATGAAGTGAATGTTTTAAGAGGAAAAGTAATCTTAAAGACAAGCCAAGCCATTCCTCACTCCAGTACGCAGCCTCATCCTCTGCTTCCCCTACATCACTGCTTCTGTCTTGAAGCCAGACACGAGCCAGCTCTTTCGCCATCTGCCATTTAGATGTATTTAAATCATGCATGCATGCTGAGTTTGGACCTGTGATTTGAACTGGTCAGGTCCCTGTTCTCTGCCAGGCTGCTCAGCACAACTTGTGACCCAGGGAAGCCATCTGAATATGAATTAATGACAACACAGTTGGTTAAAAGTGTCACTGCCCAAAAGTCAGATCCAATTTTGCTGATATTATCTGGCATTTAAGCCTGGAAAACGATCACCCATCCAAATGGTTTGATTACCAGATCCAGCTCTGTCGTGGCTGAAATATTGTCTGATTTGGCATTTGAGAAGGATATCATTTTCAGTTAAAATGTTAAAAGCAGTGGGAATATTCATATTCATATATAAAATCATACCAAGAGTTATTGTATTGAGGACTTTGATGTAAACTGCAATGTGTCCAGGAAGCCAGATACTTGAGTTAAGATGTTAAATGAGAAAATATAATAATAACAACCTGATGCTGAAACAATGATTGACAACAAATGACTGCAACAATTAAGATAATTGGTTAATTGCGCAGGTCAGTTTTAAACCAGTAATTCTCTGCCTCCAGCTTCTCACGTGTCAGCAGTTGCTGGTTTTCTTAATAAAACCTAAAAATGCAATTTGAATATGTCGTCTTGAACTCTTTGGATGTAATTGGCATTTTCACTATTTTCTGATTTTTTTTTTTAAACAGGCAGTTCATCTGTTTAATCAAGAAAATAAATGGCAGATTAATTAATAATATAAATAATTGTTAGATTAAACTCTACTTAATAATGATAATAACAAACTTTAATCTGTTTACCTCTTTCACACAAGAAAAGCAGATCTAGCTTTGAAATAACAAATAAAACAAGTAAAAAGAACAGACAGTGCAAACAACAATGAACAATTTAAATTCCATCTAAAAGAGAAGTAAATAGCTGCATTCTTCACTTTGTGCAGGGGAATAGCTTCTTTGTTTCATTTGAATATTTGACAAATGCTTGAAGAATTACATTCAAAACATTGCTGTAGCTGACAGCATGATTCATGTTTCCAATGGATGGAAGTTGTAGAAGAACCTTGTCCCAAACCAACTGAAATAAAGCCACGGGAAGCCACTTGTAAGGCCTTTGAATGGTCTAAAATTATGTAGTTCACAGATAAGGACCACTTCACCCCCTCTCACCCCTGGACAGAAACCCTCCTGTTTCCCTTTAACAGAGAGTGGAAAAGGAGTTGTGTGTCAAGGGTAGGGGACTAGAGAAGAGAGAGGACAGAAGGAGGCGGAGGGAGAGTGTGAATCGTGGCTGTGAAATCAATAGTTCATACTGTTCTGAAATTGAAGGGGTTTTTTTTGTCAGAAACCGCGTGTAGAAGCTGGAATATGAAATAGCTTTGGTAGAGGCCCCTCATGTAAGCAGCAGTATTGATTTCCAGAGACCTGGTCCAATTATTGTACCGTGGGTTTTGTTTGTGCCCTTTAAAGGACCAGAGTGACTCTGGTGGGGCAAAATTTTGGGCATTGCCCGACTTTGCCTCATCTCCTCCTCCCTGAGTGGCCAACTTTTCTGTCACCGAAGCCACAGAGAAAAAGTCAAGGAAATAGAGTCTGCTGTTTCTACAGTTTCCAGAGTCTCTCTGAGGACACAGCTGCAGGATGGGAGATTTCCCCTGTTGGCAGTTCCTGTTAAGAGATTCACTGGCATTACAACATAAAGAGAAAATAATCCTCTCTCTATGTGTGGTAGTATCTGTCCGCATGTGTGTCTGTTGGCAAATGGCTCAGAGGGAAAGAGTCTGACTGAGTGGACTGACAGACTCGCTGTCTGCGTACTAGACAGCCTGGCTTTGTACGTCTGCATGTGCGAGTGGGTTTTGTTTCTGAACGAAGACGGGGGTTGCGTGAATGTCTGTACAGCTGCAGCTCGCGTTGAGGTGTATTCACACATATCCCCTACAGTTTAGCAGTTATTGTGAACAGCCAGACATTAAGCAGAGAAATTGCAGCTGTTTTAAAGCTTTTATTGCTGGAGCAGTTGCAGGGTAAAATGGTCTGTAATTCCCAGCCTGCGCTCCTGCTGTGCTGTCCCTGCTGCTGACGCTGCTTTCATACTGCCCTAGTCTGGCTTCATAAGGAAATGCGACAGGAGGGTATCAGCTCCCGGAACAATATGGAGCATTTTCCCCCTTCACTCTTGAGACTCCAAAAAAAAGTTTGTTGGCGATGAAAAGAAGGCTTTGCTTCTTACTCTGTTTCTCTTCCCCTTTGCTTCCTCTACAGTCACCATGTGTCCCATCTCTTTTTCCCCTTTTCTCTCCCTCCCTCAACTCTCATTCCCTCTCCAAGTAACGGGAGTCTCATGCAATATGCTGTGTTTTCCCACTTGAGTACTAATGAGGCAGATGAATATTCATGAAGAGGAGGCTGACATCGCTGTATGGCGATTGCGTAGAGGGTGTTTGTGTGCACAGGGACTGTGGTGGCCACATTTCTGAGGGATCTGTTTTGCAGTGGGTAGACATCAGGAGTCTCTGGGCTCCTCTGCTAATGATGCAGATGTGTGTCCCTGAGTTTTGTTTTGGTCGGTGATTGTGGATGACCCCTTCCCAAGGCCTCCCCTCTCTCCCTGGTGGCTGCTGGCGGCGCTTAAGACTAGCCTCCAGCTGCTGTGGAGGACAGCCAGGGAGCGCAAGACTGAGAAGAGGAGCTGCAGTCTACACTCCTCCTCCTCCTCCTCTTCCTCCCTGTGGTGCTGGCTCGTGACAAACAGATGCCATGGGCCGCCTCTCAGGGGACCAGCTCCGTCCTTTTTATTATATCTCTCTCTCTCTTTCTTGCTACCTCTCTTCAGTTTTTCATTTTCTGTATCTGCATTTCTCTTTCTTAGAACATATTTTGCTGTGATGTCTGGAGCGTTTTGAAGGACATATGAGAATGCACATGGCCCATTTTAGCAGCAAAAGGCTGCGTGATGTTTGCTCGTCATGTCTCATGTGTTGCCATTTCCTCCTTTGCTCTCGATCTCCCTTCTTGCCACACGTTTTTCATTGTCAGCTTTGTTCTGCTCTTCAGATTCTCCTCCAGCAGTTCCTATAGAAATCTCTCACGTTCTCTCCCCTCTCTTTCCTCTTTTGCTCGGCAGCCTCTCATTTGCATTTTCTCACTTACCCGTCATCCCGGTCTTCCCTCTCTCTACTGTCTTAAGCCTGCGGCTTTCGCTGCTCCCCTTTCCCCTTCTTATTTGACATTACTCCCTCTTTTCCCTCTCAGCTTCTCTCTTTCCTCCCTTGCTCCTCTGTAACATATCCGACCCCCGTAGTCTACCTGAAGGAGCTCCTATGGTTCTGTTAAACATCTGTAAAATCTTTGATCTCCCACCAGCCATTTTCAACATGAGGTGATGTGTGTTTATGTCTGCACCACAGGGTGGAAATGTGTGTTTGTCTGTCTGTCTCATGCTGCTTGTACTCGCAACCTTTAATTTGGGAAAGGTGAGTGTGTTGGTGCTGCAGAGGAGGACAGATAGTCCAACTGGCTGCTTTTATGTCTACTATGCGGTGACATAATAAAGGCCTTCCTGCTCCTGTGCTCTTGCCCTCTCTGTGTTCATGAAATCTCGGCCGCTTTTGCCACTTGTATTGTCAGTTCCAGTCTAGCAGGCGTCCATGCTGATTCTCATGCACACATCCTTCCTGAGCCAGAAGGTGGAGGCCCAAGCCAATTTATCAGTGCTCATTCATGAGCTGGGGAGCCTCATGTATCAGTTCAGTCAGCAGATGGCACACCCAGTCACCGTTACTAGACTTACCTCATGTGTCTCATTACGCATTAATAACAAAATTGTGAGGGTGACTAGAATTGGCGCTCCATGTTATGCCATGTCGGAAACAGGGGGTCTGCTGAAGCACAGGTGAAACAGGTCAAAATGTTTATTACCTCTGAAAAATGTGACCTCAGGTTGACCAGTGTAGACCTCTACAGTAAGTGTTTTCCACTGGATGGCAGTTTACAATAATACACAGCTGGCTGATTATTATAATACTTGATATTTATCATAAGCTAATGAATAACTGAATTGAAACATAATATTTGCTGACTGCTGTACTCATTTGATTATTGCAACAAATACACAGACAATAACAACTTGTACAGGCTGCATTCATTTTAGTAGGCTGTTTATTTATTTTATCTTAGTGCATGTTACACTGAATAATAAATTGACCACCATGTTTACACACATGAGTATATACAGTATATTTCTGTGCAAAAGTTTTAGGCGCTAAAATGCTTTAAAAAATAATACTGTAAATAGTTTTCATTTATTGTCAGTTAATTTATTTCAAAGAAAAAAACTAAATTAAATCAATATTTGGTGTGACCACATGCTGCCTTTAAAGCATTAGTTCTCTTCAGTACACTTCGCGGACAGTTTTCTAGGTGTGTGCTATTAGGTTGTTCCAGGCATCTTGGAGGGTACACAGTTGTTCTGAGAATTCAGGTTGTCCCAGTTGCTTCTGTTTCAGATGTCTTGTTTGTCTGACCAACCGCTAAAGCAAAAGATATTCACTACTCACTGATATATAACAGAGAAAATCAGCAGAAATCAAATCTTTGGCTGGAATTCTAGAGTAACGTTGTTGTAGTAAATGACTTAGCTGATAATCGGCTTTTATTTCAGTGTTGCTTTTGCATCTGAAAACTGCATCAGCCAAATAAAACACAAGCTGGAGCATCTCAGAACCCATCATCAGTAATAAATGAAATTTGCATTAAATCACATACCAGTATAACTAGAAGCTGCCTGTATTTTTATGGGCGATGAATTGGACAAGGTTATTCTAAAATATGTTCAACATGTTTGACCCTTGGGTGCTAGTCACTGATACACCCTGCTGATTCTGTGGCATCATGTGATATCTCAGGAGCCATCTGCAACAGTGAAGGCGTAGTCTCTTACGCCTATCTCTCTGCCTTCACTCTCCATCTCTCCAGCTGTCCTTGGCCTGTATTTTTCATTGCACCATATCATAAGCCCTTTGAGGATGCTGAATGGGTCCGGGGCTGATAGTGATTTGATATGTATGCGTCTTCAGAATCTTCTCCTCTTGTGTGATTAGGCGGCGTGTGACAGGCAGTGTCGGCCCCATCAGCTCCATTAAACCTCAGTGCTGCGCTGCCACCACCGCTGCCGTTTTATCCTTTAATGTAACACCTTCCTCACCAATGAATCAATTATCAGTGATTATGTTAGTGTCAGAGTCTTTAGGGGCGGACTGAGCCCCACTGCTGTCTCCTCCTCCCTCTTCTTTGTCGCTGTGTTGCCCAGAGGCCCAACAGAAACCCTCGCTGCTCCCCAGTCAAACACTGCTGTTGCTGAGGGGCGGCTTTATGAACAGCTCTAGGTTTAACCTTCCTCCTCAGTGCTGTGACAGCGAGGAGAGTTTATTATGCCTGACAAAACTCCCCCATGTAGATTCTCCTCGGTGAAGCTGCATAAGCGGTCAACTATCATGTTCAGTTGTGGATGTGGCTGTCAAAGCTGGCCCGTCGTCTTGTTATTGTCCTTGGATTAAACACGATGCATTGTGAGAAGACTCTGTTGTATAAATGTAAGAAATCCTGGAACCTTTGCTCCACCACACTTGTGTTAGCTGTTAACAGGAGAGTTCTCTATGCAAAATCTCTCCTCCACACTTTCCCATGTATCCCATCTCTTTCTCTCATGGGCTTTCCTCAGAATTACACACTTGGCCTTGGATTTGCTGGTGATATAAAGTGTGTGAGTGTGTGTGTGTGTGTGTGTGTGTGGATTATTGCCACTGTAACACACAAGGCAGTGAGGCAGCTCGTTAAAAACCCCTCTTGGCTGCAAGGTCACAGCTCCGGCTTTTCCACCTTTGTGAGTGTCAATGCTTCGTCACACGCATGTTCACACACTTTCTAGAGTTTTTAAATATCGTGAAGCTGACATACATTCACATACACGCCAAAAACTGTTTTCCTGGGGTGTCTTTTCAAGTAGATAAGCATCAGCTGCTTCATCATGTACCCCACTTCATTTATATTTACTCACATATGTGTTAGTGCTGAAACAGTATGGTTGGGTTCCATTTTGGATCCCACCTAGCAAAATAACCGGAGATCGCTAAGCTCTGGCGTGGTCTCTCTAAACCCTTTCCTCCTCACCCTTTTAAGCTTCTCATTTTTAGTCGGTGCTGACAGATGCTTAACTGTAAAATGTCAATATAAGCTCATAGCTGTTCAATATTAATTCAGTAACTAGGGATGACCTTATTAGAAGTTGTTTTGGCTGTGATCATAGTCTGAGTCCTTGTGTGGGTATCTCCTGGGCCAATCATTATGTTTATAACCTTTAATTTATGCGGCTATTTGGCACATTGTAATAACAGAATTAGCCAACTAAATTTTCACACTTCATTTCTCACAAGCTTCTTGATCAAATATTGTAGGTTCTGGTCCAAAACTATTAATTTATAAGCTTAAATTATGGATATAATGTGAATGAAAGTTAAACTGGGAGACTATGTTTCTCTTTTAACTGAGCTGATGTGATCAGCTAGACAGAAGACATATTACTCTGTTAGTTTTGTAGGCCCAACTACAGGCACTGATTGGTACAGGAGTGGTAACTCTGTGTACTGGCCTTTCCATTGATCTAGTTGATTGTGTCATGTCTATTAGCTTTCATGAATATCATTTTAAGTCTGTCAGGTCTCTAGTTTTGATTAGGAACTCAACATTTGGAGCAAGAAGCCCATGAAAACTAAGGTGTGCAAAGTAAGAAGGCGCTGTACCTATTATTTCACTGTGTCAATTCATGTAACCAGTATTTTGTATTTCAGCTGTTCATCCTTCGTCATCTTCCTTCTTGGAGTTGTTGCTACGGGTTATGTGAAGGTTGAATTAAGCTACCACTGGAAATTTCTACTTTTCCAGACAACAGAAGGGTGATTACTGATCTTTTGTTTATATTTTAGTTACTTAAAAGTGTTAAAGCTAATTTGGAGTAAAGAGATTTGAAAAGGATTTGGATCAAAGAAGGTTTCATACTAAATTAAAATGAGATAAAATGCTGTGAACTCTACCTCCAGTAAATGTCATCGTTTAGTCCACTGGCGTAAAATTAATGTAGCATTATTGTTAGTCGATTAATGTTTAAGTCATTTATGAATTCCAGTCCTTCACCATCAACCGTTTGCAGGAGATGAAAGCTGATGTAGCCCATGTCTTTCCATCAGCAGAACTCTCTGTGGAAATAAATCAAGGGTCAGGTTTGAAATTGCCAGTTAGGATTAGACTTTTTAAATTCAGCTGCTGTGCTTCTTTACTCGACAAGCCTCCGCTGTTGACAGGGGTGGAAGTTTGTTTGAGGCTTTTAAGATCTAATGTGCCCGCCTGCTATCTAAGATTGTTTCTTTGACTTGCTCTCGGCCCTCCCTGCCTCTCCATCTGCCCATCCTCTCCTTCTATATGTTATCCAGTGTTGAGTGGAGGTAAGGAGAGATAGTAATCTGCTGTAGCCTTGGAACTCTCTCGCACTCTGGTCTCATTGAAGAAGATTGATGGCCCTCTTTCTGGAATGGCTGTTGTTTTGGATGGAGAGAGAAAAAGATGGAGGCAGAGAAGTGGATTTAGAACGAAAAACTGAGCGAGGCTGGTAGTTGAGAGAAATTGAGCTGGGGTGAATGATGGTTGTAAAGATGGAGGAAATGGAAGAAATGTCACAGTGGAGGAACTCGAGGCTCATTAAATTTAGTTTGTATTTTATTGAGTCAGAGTATGCGTTCACCTGCAGTTAGTTTCAGATTCACATCATTCTGTTTTCTGATGCGCGTGTAGGTTGTAAATTGGCTGCTCTTAGTTTGCATGTCAGCAGGATTATATTTAAATGTCAGCTTTCTCTCAGGATGCAAATGAGGCAGGGTGTTGTGATGGGGCAATTGTACATGAGTCCTCTCTTGTTTCTGTTACATTTGGATGCTGTAGCCTTTAAGCCTTTGAGGTATCTAGTACCACTGTTAGCAGTCAGTGCTGCATTGCTAGGGGAATTAGCAATGTCATCCCTCTTCATGATGGGTCTATTGCTCGGTGCCCGTGTGTGGGCAGCACTGGGATTGTTAGCTACTGATAGCAGTTATGCTCTTAGTGTGTCAGTTATTCTTCCTCTGTGGCTCTTTTTTAGATAGTCAGCCCAGTGCCGCCCCTGGCGTTTGTTCTCCACCATATTGGTCTTTTAAGTCTGTACAGGTTTGGAGGCGGTGAGACGGAGAACAAGTAGCACTTCTTCCTCCTTAATTCTCCCTCTTTTGAGAGAAGAATGAGTCTGACATTTTTTTTTTGGGCAACCCCCATCTCATCGTGTCCCTCTGCCCTCTGCTTAATTGTCTTCTGTCCCTTCCAGGAGTATCTCCTTTGTTCTCCTGGTTCTTGACTATTGTTTGAGCTCTTTATTTCCACTCCTTTCTCTCTGTCTTTCATCTGTTTCTAATGACCTGTTGTACATCTACCTATCCTTCATCCAACCTCTCCTCTCTCTGTGTCTTATCAGCTCTTCATTTTTTCTGCTTCTATTTTTCCCTGCTCTTGCTCTCTTTCTGTTTCGCCTCCCTGTCTAGCTCTAACCTCCTTTTCTATTTTTTCCCGGACAGACCACGCTATCTCATGAAGCTCCAGACATTGCCAGGGTCAGCCAGTCAGCCCTTGGTGGCATGACTGGCTGGATTAATCTATTGTCATGTGTCCCTGTAACGACCGCTTGAGACTGCTGGAGTCAAGGAGGACAAAATGAGGCAGGAAGGAGAGACAAGAAGGGCATGAAGCCAGGTCCATCCTGTGCTTGTATCCAAACTGTTGATGGGGTTGTTACAAGCTCAGGTCATACCTCATTTCCTGTGGTCACAACTCAGTATCACACCTCTGACCAGTGTGAATATTGGATACTGACAGTACAGACTAAAAAACAATGCGCATTTTAACTTCCAAGAGTAGTACTGTGCTGATCATTATGTCATAGCATAAGGCAGAAAAACTGATACCTCAAATATCATTCTTTAAACCCGCTATAACAGATTTTTGGGCACATGGAGGCAGTAGAAACAAGCAGTGAACACAACATGGACTTATTGTCATCTTTTAAGTTGGTACATCTTACTTATGTCTGGTGGACACAGAGCAATATTAGCATTCATTAGTTAGAGTTGTGTTTCTGTTCTCCTGGTAGTTCTAAGTCCAAGTATTTAATCCTGTTTTAGCCCTGGTTTGGTCAACCTCTGAGGCTGCTAAATGCTCCAGTATGTCCACCAGCTAGTAACTAACTCCGTGAGTCCACAATTTGGTACCGAGCAGGTCAAGCACAGTGGGCTTATAGACTGAAAACAGCTTGAAAACAGCCGTGAGAGTGAACCAAAACAGTTAATTATTTTGTAGAACTTCTTGTTCCAAAAGACCTGACTCCTGACAGTCACGGAGCTCTGCCTGAGGCTGCAAGTAATGGTTATTTTCATTATATATGATATATTTTTGATAGGTCAATTAATAATTTAGTCTATGAAATGTTAAAGAAAGGGAGAAAAGTGAAAAATTACTAACGTGAGTAATCAGTCTTTCTTTTTTAAAAGTGTTTTCTCCAATTAAAACCAAAAACCAACAGTAGTCAATTTATAATAATATAAAAGAGAATAAAACAGCAAATACTCACTTTCGAGAAGCTATCCAGTGTGACCTCTTCCTTCATAGATACATTAAGCATTTAATTCCAAATCATTTTCTGTCACTTGACTAACTAACTGACTAACAGTCATTTTAGTACTGCTGAAACTTGCTTGACAGCTTTTAATGTAGAGCAGTGATGAGGTTGCTGTGCCAAAGCTGAGAAGGTTTCTGAAAATAACCAGTATTCTTTGTTGCCATGCTATAATAAGCTACATCTTGCATTCTGTAATCTGTAATGGTGAAAACTGGAATGGATGTTAAGACCAAGAGAAAAAGTAATTATTGAAGTTGCCTAGTTTCAACTTTGACTGCTAAATTCATAAACTCATAAAGCAACAAAAATCCTAATTAGACTTATTGAAGAGCTGTTAGGTAGGATGGTCAGTCCTCACTCAAAATGGGTCATTATAAAATAGATTTTTGAAATGAGGCTTATTGATCAGGGTTATGTCTATTTTGTTGTCAAGTGCATGTCTGCTCTGAGTCAGCGAGTGTGATCACATATTCATTTCAGGTGTGTTATTGATCAAACGGTGCTGAGCCCATATACACACACATTTCACAGAGTCAGGCTAGCTTTTTGACATTTATTTCAGGGCTCAACCTCTGCATTTTGCATCTGATTGACATTTCCTTGGTATGTAAGTGTAAACATGCGGATCTTAAGATATTTCATTCATTCATGTAGATCATCTCTTCTCTCTCTGAGGTAAAAGCCCACAGGCAGTTTGGATACTGGTCGTGAATACAAAGAGCCTCAGTGTAAGAAGGGGCCTATTCTTTGCGCAGTACATCTGGGCCAAGTGTAAGTCAGCGTTTAGTGTTTTAGTTAGAGTCAAAATTTATTTCACTTCTGAGGCAACTTGTGGCTCACATTTCTGTACCTATCGCCATAGTTTCAAGTCATTCACGGCTGTTTTAAAACTCAGAAAGCTTTGTACTTTTATGAGCTGAGTATAAAAGAAAATTGAGTTAAATCTAGTCAGCTTTCTCTGGTTTAAATGTCTTAAATGTCAGGCATTTTTATGGATTGGCTGTATTATGGGCCCAAAGAGCATCACTGTGGCTGTTTAGCTTTAGACATTTCGTTACAATCCACAAACCTTTCTTGAATAATGGTCGGCCAAACACAACCAGCCGGCTCTCTGTGAAATCCTGTTCGTCTGTGGTTGGCAGGCATGTGAAGTATGAGTAAGCGTCTTCGGTCATGTTTATTTAGATAGAGGTGGTATTTGAAAGAGAATTAGACTTGGAGGATTATAATGAGACTGCCAGAGCATACTTCTATGCTGGAGTTGAGTGCCACCATGGGTCTGTTCTGTCAGATGGTTGTGCTGTTATTGGGGTCTCTGTGGGCCCTTTATACATAACATTAACATGCAATGCATACATCAGAATTATTTCCACAAGAATTCCACAAGATTTTTATCCATATTTATGGGTCAGAGTATACTATATATATATAGATATATATATATACCCAAGAAGTATTAAGGAAGCATTAAATCTGCTTTGAATCTATAAGCACCATCATTTGATTTGTGGAAATGAGATTACTTTCCTTCGTGGCTCTCTTAACACCTGTGACTTAGTTTAGTGTTTGGATACAGTCCAGATACAGTTTGTGTTTGGATTAGTGTTTTAATGCTGGGTGTAATTACGTAAGGAGGGCCCCCGTCCCACTTTGTTCCGCCTCGCTGTGTAAACCTCACTACGGTCTTCGTAAAACATGTGTCTTTGTAATATCTTGTCACACAGACACACACACTCTATCTGAAAAATATTCTGTATTCAAGTCTCCTACATAACAGATGCGCGCACAAACAGTCAACTTGACAAGGAGTCTCTTGCAAGAATATGATAAGGCACTGGCTCACACCCACGCTCGCTCTCACAACTACAGTCTTGTTGATTCTTTCCGCTGTTTGCGTTTGCAGCTTGCCAAGAAGCTCAGGCTTTGGACAGACATGCAGTACTGACACACCTACAGACAGAGAGACCTGACGGACAGAGTCCAGCTGGCTAGTCATGGCAGCAGCAAGCGGAACAGATGTGCGAGGGACTTTGATCTAGGTGAGTACCAAATAGGGTGAGGATCTTGGGGGAGGGAATGGGGGCATTGGTCTGTACCAATATTGGGAAATGGCAGGTATACTGTGGGGGGGGGGGGGGGGGGGTGTTAGAAGCAGTTCTAACTTATGATGTGTTGAATTTTACCAACAAACATTAAAATATGACTTAGTACGATGTCTGTAAGTGTTTGAAAAGTGTTTTAAACCATATTATCATGTCTTAAACTAACTTGTAACAACTTATTCTCTAAATATTGCAGTCTTCCTGGTGGCATGTGTTCTGCACTGATTTGTAAGCCCATGTATACAGACCAATATTGTTATAGGGCTACAGTTAATCTGATTTTATTTAGATGGGAAATGCTGTATTCTTTTGGATTCTAAATGGCATCAGCTGTTTTTGATAGTCTACTTTAGTTTTCTTGAGGAGTTATGTTGTTTTTGCTCTGGAAGACGTTGTGATGTTGAAACAAAATTATTCAGTAAGTTATAGTTTTAGTCATTTGTTCTCAAGCAAACTACATTTTGTTTTGCTTTTTTGAGAAATCAACACCTACAGTATTCTCAGATGGCCAGCGCTGAACCAAATAGTGGGTAAGAGGAACTGGATGGTCCAGAATGAGAAATAAGGTAGATGGTTTGAATAGAAAACACAAACCTTCAAAAAGAATGAAGGTGACAGAAGATCTAAAGGCTACCAGTGGATGAATACCAAGTAGCAAGAGAACAGAGGATGCAGCAGACACTTGATCATATAAATGGCAGCTGCGTTAGAAGTTTCAGGTAGTATTCAGCCGTCATTTAAAAGTGGAAATTGCACACAGTTATAATAAAAGACTAAGAAGTGAGAAAAGAGGAAGGAGATCAGATTTTTTGAAGGGGAAATGAGGCACACAGTGTGTGCTAACATGAGAGGCCAAAGAAAAAAAAAAAAAGAACAATAAAATATATCCTTTAGGGGAAATGATGTGGTCCTCTGTGTTTCACGCCTTCCCCCAAAACTTTTTCATGTTAATTAGGTAATGTAAAACTAGCAAGAACAGCAAGACAACAGCACACTTTATTCAGTTGGAGGCCATACGACACATATTTTTGTGCGTGCTTAGACGTGAAAATAGTATATGATAGATGCATTATTGATGTGACGTAATAGCCTGCTGGTGTATACAGGTTTGCTTGCTATTCATTTCCTTTTGGTTTAAACTTAAAGCACACGTTTGTGCAAATGTAGAGACATGGGAAATTCCAGGACACAGTTCAAATCTATTCTCCATGTTCCCACGTTTGGAGTGCGATTTACCTTCATATATTCAAAGTGAAACTAGCATTTCACTTTGGCAGTGTCTTCTAACATCAGTGTTGCTGTATATATCCATGAAAATTAAATCTCTGTGTAGGATTTTTTGAGAAATGCTGGCATATTTTAATCACCTCCTTTCTATATTATCATGCAGACAGAGCATCATGCAGAATCAACGTGAATATGGTTTTGCAGATGTACGTGAAGCAGTGCCTGTGATATTGGATTTTCTGGTTGCGACTTAATTTCTGTTCTCTTGGGGAAACTCAAAATAGTTTCAGTATTGAAAATGATGAAAACTGTTGTGAGTTTTGTTTTTGTACAAGACTAGATATGTGTATCCTGTGTGTATGCATGTATATGTGAGTGATAGACAGTCCTCGCCGACCCTGCAGTTACAGCCAATTTGCTGTGATCACAGTGACAAGTGTCTCCATATGGATACTTAGTAATTAGCTAAGAAGAGATGGAGAAAGGTTGGAGTTGGTGGGGCATTAGAGGACCTGTCAGAAGGCCCCACTCATCTTACCCCCCCGTCATGAGGCTTGTCTGGCCCCCCTCACCCCAAGTCCCCTCCCTCACACTTGGCTGCTCCAGTTAATTGAAGCCACTATAGATCAGTCAGAGGAGCTGGATCTGCACGCCTGAGCAGACCATGCCGCTCACCTGACCTGCCAGTCAACACTGCCAGCTGCCTGCCACGCACAACCACATCCCAACACACTGTCCTCTTTCATGTTTAACATCCCCAGAACACTGCAGGCATCCCAGGGAGAAGCACAGTATACGCCCACCTCGCTACATCCGTTCCAGTTGCAGTCTAAGCCAGGGTACGTGTGCTCCAGCCACTTGAAGAAGTATATTTAAACCCTTGCACTTTTAGTTTGCCATCAAATAAGAACCACTCTGAGACGCCTGAAAATGTGGCCCTCAAGTGAACTGCAAGGCACTTTGTTAGGAGTTAGACCTTCATCTACAAGAAGTGACCCTGCAATACAGTTTTATAGCTGTAAGGAGATGGATGTTGTCATCTGATAGCTGGTACTTACTTGTGCTTGAAAAGCCAAGCATAACAAAATGAACCAAGGGCAAACTTGCACTCAAGATGCAGTGAAATGCCTTTTCAGTATGTGGCACATTTATAAACTCTAAACTCTAAAGCTCAGTGCAAACTAAGAGCCAAGACTGCAAGTCCACAAAGCTCAGCTAAAGTGACACGGACAGCAATTGGATTTGTTTGGTCTAATTTGCCTCCCACATGGCTTTTGTTGATAAATTATGGCTGAATTGAAAATTGTCCATGGTTATCATAAAAGCAACCAATGCATAAAAGCAACAAAGAAACAACTTGTCCCCTCATTTGGACCAAAACAAGCTGACTAAGGTTCGCAAAGACCATAAAAGTGATACCCTCGTTATCCCTGCAGAGAAATGTTATTTTCCTTTGGCCAGAGCACATGGTTAGATTCAGGCCCAGCAAGTCCTCATACCTAACGGACAAAATTGGTTGTTTGTGAGTACTTTACAAAGTGTTCTATATGGCTGTCACAAAAACAAATTTTATGAGGAGTTATGATTTGCAAACTCTCTGGTTAAGGTCTGGATAAGTTTAGGCAACTAAAACTACTGGGTTAAGATCAGGAAAAGATTGTGGTCATGGTTTAAAGAAATCAAGTAGGAGACAGGGATTCAGTGTGGAAGTCACTCATGCTTTGCTGTTGAGAGAGGACAGCCATTATTCACATGACTGCTAGAGGTTTTTTTGCTATAAGAGTGAACTTGTGGTAGGTAGTTTAAGGAATTGGAACAAATCAGTGCTGTCATTTATGGTGAGGAAGGTCTCACAGGACAGTTCTCCTGGAAATAGGAAGTGGCTCAGTGTCCTGCTCAATGACACATCAGCAGGGAGGATGTTTGCTGATTGTTTACACCTAATCTGTAGGTCCACCAGTTGAGGAATTGTCACTGCAACACCCCGCTGCCCTAAACGGTGAAACATGCCAATCTGACATCCAGCAGGAATTCTGCAGAGTTAAATAGTTTTCTCTTAAATACTGTTCTACTCTCTTGGTTCTACAGTGCTGCTTCCCATAACACTGAACACTGGGAATGTATGAAGTAGTACCACAGGGAATTGATCTTTTTGAGACAACCCACTTGGGAGTGAACGTCTAAAATGAGAAGTGGAGCTTGTGTATTGTTTGAAAATGCCAGGCCTCTCCTCATTCAGCATGCTCTCCTCTGCAAGCCTTCAGTTGTAGCTCAGTCAGCTGACATTTAATGCTCAGCCATTACATACTCTGCTCCTGCTTTAGTATAGGCTCGGTTGTTACCGGCGTGAATATGAACAGACAGATGTGACAGCTGGCCAGCCATATGTGACAGCCTTTTAGATCTTTACGCCTTAATTATTCCTTCCTTAGGGACCAATATTGACATTTTAGGTCTTAACACTCAGACCTTATAAACTGCCAGCCTCCAGTTGGCGTTATCTGTCTCTTGGCAACCTCCAACCAGACGAGAAAGGTGCTTGATAACTGCTCACAGCTAAATATGTCTGTCTGTCAGCTGTGGTGAAATGGGTGCTTTCAAATTTATTAGTGTTGTAAAAATCATTGTCTGTATATCATGTTTGCTGTTTACTGATAAGTAGCTCTGTCAAAGGTTTCTTATGTTTTTTTCTTAATTAAGTTTTCATGGGAGTTTTTCCTCCTTTTCAGCGCGGGTCTGAGGTTGGAAGGCATCGTTTTCATCTATTTTTATTGTGTGGGCGTTGAGAAACCCTTTGAGACTCACTGTGATTAGAGGCTATACAAATAAAATTGACTTAATTAATAACTGGAAGTAGAAGCTGTATTATTTTGAACACTGTGTCATTAAATATCTACATCTTTGCTGCAATTTTTCACACAGCTCCAATAATCCTGCTGCAGTATGCAACAATGTGTGTGCGTTTTTTCACGCCACAGGAGGGCACATGCATAGTTTCCTCAAGTATTAAGTTGAATGAGCCACTGCCATACCTTTTTAAGATTTTAAAAGAAAACACATTCAGGCGTTTTATTTATCACATTGTTGTATAAGCGGTGCTCATAAGAGTGAAGGCAGCTTTGCTATTCTCTCTATGAATCCTTTTCTCTCTCAGTCTCCTTTTTTGTCTCTCTGTTTCCCTCTCTGTCTGTCTCACCTGGGTCGTCCCACACATTCTCATTTCTCTTGTTATCCCAGGTTCTAATTTCAGTTGCCGCGGCAACCCTGCGGCTCTCTCCGCTTATGCCTCCTCCCTTGTCTCTCTGAGCTCCTTGTTAAGTGTGGTAGAGCTGGTTAATGATTGTGTTTTATTTCTATTTTTCCGCCAGTAGGGTTCATTTTGATGGGCCACACGTCTTGACTCTTGTCTGAGTCTGCCTTTCTTCCTACTGTATCTTCATTTTCTTTCTTTCTCGCGTACTTGTTTGCTTTCTTTCCGGCTTGCCTCTTCCCTTTATTTTTCATCCCTTTCTTGTTTTGTTGCACTCTCTATCTTTGTGTTTTCTTGTTTTTCTCATGACACTGCAGACTGCCACTGTTAGCCATCAGTCGTGCAGTAAATTGTGGTCATTCAAGGACATGAGGTGGACCGTCACTGCTTATTCAATGGCATACTTGGATGCAAATTAGTTTGCTCAGTGTGCCTTGTCTGATTGTTTGCTTTTATGCAGATTTACATGGAGTTCAGCCAAACTCTCACTGTAAAATTTCAGCGAAACAAACAACTAGATAAGAATACACATTTGTTGCATACCTTAGGCTTGCATGATATAAATATCTAGTAATTTATGTATTTTTATGGTTATTTGAACCAATATTTTTAATTTCATTGCAATACCACCACATCAGTAGAGTTCACTTATTATACTACAACTGTAATCCTTGGTACAGATTTAGACATTCATTAAAACACTGCTGTTTCAGTATCTGTCCTAATTCATTATTAAGCACCAAATTGTTTCAGTGTCTGTTCACGAAGAGCAGATGAGCGCAAATTACTTCAACTCAAATGTAGGAGATTAAATTTGTCTTAACATTTAGGTTTTTTTTCTACAGAAGGTTCTTCCCTGAAAGGTTTTCTGTGAGATGCTGACAACTTTGTGTTGTTTGAAGTGAGTATGTGTTATTGTAATCAAAACAGGGAAATTTCCTCCTATTGTTCATCATGTTCAGTTTTTAGACATACACATCTAGTTTGATTTATGATTCTTTAACAATTGTCAGGTTTAAACAAATACTTTGTTATAGCCAAAAACAAGTGGAAATGTACACCTGTAACTAACGCATGAATCATCAACATACCAAAATGATGTAATGTAATTGTAAAATGATTTTGATATATTTTTATTACTGCCTGAGATCAGTGAGCTGACTGTTATATTTTGCACTGCTACGGGCAGCCTAAATTCAGTTTGATGTCATTGTGAGTACTACTAGTTCAATATAAATTTGTTATTGCTTATTGCACACCAGGATTTCTTCCTCATCTTTCTTTATTTCCTGCTTTGTCTCCTGTTGTTCATCCATCCTTCCTTCACTATCTTTGTTTTCTTGTCTTTCCACACATACCCTCCAATAACCTCACTGAAACTGTTATACTATAGATATCATAATGGCATTGAGTGACCACACCTGCATGTCTATGTGCAGCTCTCAAGATGAATATCAGCAACAGGAAATGATTCCAAAATGCAAACTTTAATGGGCGTAATTAAATGGATGATGGCGTCTCACAGTCAAAACTACATTGTAGTATTTGTATTTGAAAATTCTGTGAATGACTGAAGGAAAAAAACTCATCCTGTTAACTCAGTTACTTGTTTGAGACAAGTCCAGCTTGCTTTTCTAAAGTTACAAGCACTGGAATTTGATTTGTTTTGACAACAGTCTTCCTTGTGTGCTTTGTTTTCTCAGTTTCCGTCTGTCAGGACATTCGTTGTTTTCTGCCTTCCTTATTCTTTTTTTCATTGGTCACATTATTCTGTGAACAAAACCTGTTTTTGTTTGAGTTTGGATGCATCAATGTAAGAAAAAGGCAGGTCCCATCACCTTCTCCTTTTGTACTTGTTTGCCTTCCTGCTTTTCTCCCGTCTTTTTTATTGTACTGCTCCTTTATTACCAACTCTTATTATGAATATGTATTTATAGTATATTTATGTATTCAGCGTGGTCTAAGATTAATGCTGTCTGGTTCCCCACTGTTGTGTTTTTTCTCTTATCTTCTTTCTCTCCCTGTTTATCTGCCTCTGCCCCTCCGTCCATCACTGCCTGTTGTTGCCACCATCTTGGCATCTGCCGGAGTGCAGAAAGTCTCTCTGGTGCTTTTGATTGGCCGTTCAGAGATTGGAATGCGCCTTCCTGACTCAAATGACTTCATTAGAGAGTGATAATCTCAGAGGGGGTCTCCACCAAAGGCAGCCTGATGTGACTGATTTGTCAGAGCCATTTAGACAAAAGACGAAACGTGTGGAATAGTTAACATGAGTAATTTCAAATGGCAGAATAGGGAGAGAGGATGAGTTTTACGGCTGAAAGTTTGATAGTGGCAGGAGTGCTCTCAGAGATAGCGAAAGAGAGGGAGATGAATTAGGAAGGCTTGGATTCAGAGCGTAGCTGTTGGTTACAGTCTCTGATTTACTTTGGCGATCTAAAATGTCACTGTGTGTATGTGTGTGTGTGTTTGTGGTAGTCTAGCAGCTTTATCTGCCTGGCATTTCCTGCTTTCACAACCGACTACGGCACCAGGCACCATCTGATGACCCTCCAAAAGGCTCCGCGCTGCAAAGAATATTGAGGGGAACACATGTAACCTTAACATGAATTAGGAAGGCTTGGATTTGGAGGATGACAGACAGAGGTTTGCCACCTTTACTAACACCAGCAGTTATTTTGTGGCTGTTATCGTAATAGTGTTGTGGGAGTTTGGATTTGATTCCTCCATGCTGGCTTTTCTGTGAGCCCCTATGTGCAGGTAATGAACTGATCTCAAATCAGGCTAGCTGGCTGATTAATACAGATGATATGACACATTCATAGTTGTCTGGCATCCGCTTGTGGCTGCAACTTTGCAGTCTTTTCCACAGTTCTTCAGTTCTGCAAGGATAGAGGTTGGCATTTAGGTACCAGCAGCCAAACAGAGATGTACGACTGCAGGCACTCCAACGCCCACCACTATCTCAACTCACAGCTTCTTCTGGGAGTGAATATTGAAAATGCCACCTGAAAATTATATGTTAATATTGAAACTGTTGAAACTTTTTAGCATATTTAGAGCCATATATCTGCTGAAAAGAAACTAACATAAGGATTTAACATGAAAAATGCATGGTAGTGTCATTGAAACCACATTAACATACCATACACCACACAACTGGTATACTTTTACTTTTAATTTATGCATAATTAGCTAAAAATGTGACAAACTACAGCAATGAGTGCAGACTCATGCTCATTCATCTGACATATTTTGATAGCAAAAATTCAATCTGTACCACTTGAGCCAAGTTTTGCTGATGATTCTATTTTAAAAGTTTTTTTTTTCTTTTTTTTTTTTCACATTTATGCTCTCATTTGACCAACAGTATTTTTCTGTGCTTAGTCTTACTGGCATTATTATCAAGACTCTGGTTTGACACTTAACAGAGTGAAATGGCTCATTTTCAGCCCTTACTGTATAATGTATGTGCTCCTTAATGTATAGATAACAATGTATAAAAGGTGAGGAGATCACTTTTAGTTTTAAAAGACGATCCATCTTTTATGAATTTAATGGAGAGCATTTAAAATTCTCCCTGAATATAAATGAATGCATGTGTGTGTGTGTGTATATGTGTGTAAATGTGGTAATTGGGAGGCAGAGTGACGTTGGGGCACACAAAGGAGTAACCCTTGTCGTACCAAGTGCAACCGATGGATAGAACTGAACTTATTAGCGCAGCTACCTTTCCTCTCCTTTCCTTTTACTGAAAAGAGCAACAGCAAAGCAAAAAGACAGAGAGCACCATGTGCACCTGTCTCCCTGTCTCTAAACCTCCTCAATGGCCTGTGAGACTCTGCCTGGTTTTTCACACAGTATAAGAAGCATTTATGTGAATACTGTATCTGTAGTGAATGAGTGAAGCTTAATAGGAATGAAAAAACCTTGTGATAAAATGTTTTTCTTGGTTGACAAATTATGTGATAAATAGTAAGATAGATGCATTCACTCATTAAATTAAATCTAGATTGGCAGTGGTTTTATAACCATTAGGTATTGCATTACATTATTACTAATTGCTTGTCTTTGTTTTGTCTTTAGGCGTTGTGGCCTCACATCAGTAGACACCAAAGGAGAATAACATCTTGCCTTGCATTTATGTGTTTCTGACAACTTCACACTTTTCTTGTTGACGTTTACTCTGAGTTTCTGCATTCAGAGAGCCAATTTATTCACCTCAGCTGAGCAGATGGAAACACACCTAATTGCATTTTATATTCTGAAGCATTTCAAACTTCAGTTTAGAATTTACTTGACTTCTGATTCTGACACATCCAACGTCATGTGTCTGTACCTTCCACAACTGTTACAAATCACAGTTGAAAAATAAAGCTGTGTCATTATGTAACATCGATATGGTTTGATTTGGTTTGGTGATGACTTGGTTAGCTCTAAGGAAAGATCGTGGTTTGGCTTGATATAAATATCTTAGTTAAGGTTTGGGAAACATTAGGATTTGAGTTTAAATTACCGCTTTAAGGTTAGGGGAGCGTTGTCGTCTTGATTACAATAAGTTTAGGTTTTGGAATGATCGTGATCGTAGTAAAAAGAAACCAATGTTGACATTTTATTGACCCATCCATCCACACTGACTTCCCTGAGTGGCCGTTGTTGTGTTTTGTGGCTTGAACATATACATATATCGTGTTGGGGCGCTTACGGTGACCCTGTATGGTGGCTCTCTGCCTCAGCGGTTACTGCTGAATAGTCTCAGATGTAAGCTTCTCCAGGGAGAGGAAGATTAAATGTGACATCTGGTAAGAAGCAGGAATATTGTTCCCTGAGGTGAAGTTATGCTTTTGTGTGGAAGAATGCCAGTTTTGACCCCCCCCCCCCGCCCCCCCATTGCATTAGATTGCCCTTGATCCCCATATTTCAACACAGTGATATGACAGTATGACAAGTTAAGTGAACAGTTGATCTTAATTGGCTCCTCTTCAGTCTGTGTGCGTGTGTGTGGATCCACTTGGGTTTGAAGTACTTTATGCTAATGGAGACCAACAGTAGGGACACATCTACTTCACAAAAGATGTTTGCTTTTCAGTGATATTCAGTTCATTGATGTTTTTCCTAGCTAGATTCTGTCTCTAGAGACAGATGGGTATGTGAGAGGATACCAAACAGCCAAATGGATGGTCTGGTACACCTCGCTGTCAGTCATGTTTCCTGTATTTTAGGATGCATCTAGAAATTTTTGGCATTTTCTTTTTTTCCCTCCCCAACAGCGGACTTTAATAGAATGGATTCACGCCAAATTTGCCTACACTACTGTTCCTTTTCCCTTTTTTTTTTCTCTTGCCCACATGAGTCACTCTACTTCTGTTTAAGATGACATCTCACAAATTCAGTGACTTGTACTGCTGCTGGCACTGTTCATCATTATAATTGTTGGAGCGAAGGGAGGATATGGTGAGTAGAAAATGGAGGAAATAAGCCAGGAAAAACTCAGTGGGTCTGAAATCGCTCCCTTATTTACTCATACACTACATATTAAACATACTCAGTAGTTTACTCTATTGTGTGACTTTTTAAAATTAATAGTGCAACATTATTTTGTGTCTCCATTGTCATCTTAAGAGAAACAGCAAGCCATTGAATTGTATATTTTTTTGTACCTTTCGAGGGATTTTTTTTTTTTATGGCTTTATACGACATAAACGTTTAAAATAAAATTCAGACTCTCAAATGAAATGGCTGAATGTAAGTATAGAACACTTGGTAGCAAATAGGAAGCGATTCAGGACAAAGGACCGTAGTGAAGGGAGGATGAAATTATCCCTTGCTGAAATGAGCCTTTACAGGTACCTGGGGATTAGACAGAAAACCATTTTACCTAAGGCTACATTTCTGTGCCAGAGCAAACTGACATGATTTCAAACTGTAATTAAAATGGAAAACAACATGAGGAGGAGGTTGGTGACCAAAGTCTGACATGGTCTTAACCTTTATGTGTGGAATTATAATAATGTCATGATGTACTTTGAACATTGAATTGATTTTTTTCAAAATGTTTCTGTGGTAAATGTCATCACAACTCAAATTCAGACTTTCTTTTTCCACAGGAAAATATTAGACTGGATTGCATTGTAGTTTCTGATAGCTTTTGCATGAATAGCAAAGGTTGTCTGTCTCATCAAAGATTCATTACTCCTCGTGGCTCACACAATGCAGCATTAGGAGGTTGGTAAAGTTTGGTATCCCTTTCTTCATCTTGTCACATACCCAAATATGATCACAATGCCCTTTATTCTACTCTATGGACAATATTCTGTGAGTATAAATACTATATTTCTATTTTTTGCTCAGTATTTCAGAAATTAACTGATATATAATTAAATGTGGAATGCAGTATCATTAATAGAAACCCACAGTCGGGTTTTTAATTTTGTATTCTATACTCTCAGGTATGTCGTTTTGCATCATACTTTGGTCTATAAAGAAGCTGAAACCTGTTGGCATACAAAGGTATTGACTGAGCGCATATATGATGTCCAACACCATCTGTGAGAAGAGAAGGATCAGAAGAGATTAGACAAGCGGCGGGGATAAAGATAGCGCTAAAGACAGGCTTTGTTTTTTGGTCCCCTTATGAGCCAGGGCTCCTGCTAATTACCAAGCTCTCTGGTCCTTGCTAAATGTGTTTGAAATCCACTGGATGCAGATAATTGAGCTGGAAATGTGTTACATGACAAAGTCACGCTGAAGGACAACCACTAAAAAAGACCTCCTCTCCACGTCCCCCCTGTTTTCTCTGTCAGACACACTTTTGAAATAAAACTCCCCCCAAATGATTCATTCCACGGTGTTTGTTGTTTGTTGAGATCGAATCTCAGGGTATGTTTGAGCCACCTATTGTGATAAGCTTTAGTCAAAACAGAGACAGGCCAATGGCGTATGTGTCAGACAGGTCTGTGTTTTCTTGTTGCAGAAATAATTGCTTTTAGCCTTCAGTTTAGGGATGTGAGCCTCTAAAAATCCCTCACACATCATCATAGCAAAGTAGAAAAATGTTTTATAGCCACAGGCTGGATGTTTCTGTCTGTGCATCTAAGTTTTCTCTCCGCTAAGCAGTGGCTTGTACTAAAAAATTTGTATAGCCTAAATCTCAAATTGATTTCACCGCTTCATATGAAAATTGATTTACTGGCTTGGATACATAGATCCTGGGCAGAGATGGGCCTCCCCTGAGAATGTTGAAGCAAAGTGAAAACAAGGTGAAGAGAGACTCCCCGTCATTCTATTTGCATTTTAATTATAAATTGCATCATTGCACCGAGTGCGGTAACAAAACAAATCCCTCTCACTCCATTCACTCCTCCCTTTTGCTTCAAGCTCGGCTCACTTCATGAGAATGAAACTTCATGCGGAGAGCCTCTGCAGGGCAGAAAATAAACAGGGAGGCTAATACGTAAGAGCACAGCCAATACAGTCATGCGTATGAAGGTGAAAGAAGCTTCACTTCAGTGCAAGTATGCAAAATCTGTTGTACAAATACTGTTCTCTATCATTTTAATTCAGGGAACAGAAGAGATATATTGCCAAAAAGGCAGACTTTGCTGTGTTTTTAGAGGATTTCTGTGTTGGAGAAGAAGAAGACACAAAGTGAGAGAGAGAGCTGTGGTCTTGCTTCAGCCAGTATCATTTTGTCATTTAGAAAGCACCTCTCTGTTGTTATCTTGGCTACATGGGCTTACTGTGGTTTTGATGTCTGCCTCAGAGTATATAATTTTTATTTTTTCAAGTCTCAGATTTTCACAGTGGATTTGGCTCGCTCTGCTCTGTGTGTGTTTGTGTGTGCCTACGCTTGTACGTGTAGGTTTTGTCACCTAAGTGTTGTGCTGTGAGTATAGATGGTTAATTGATCACATTGGAGCAAAGTGCAAGGACAGATTGCAAGAGCTCATACTGAAAGGCTTTCGACGTGGGACTTGTAGCTGCAGTCTGGATTTTTCACAGGATGGCAATGTTTATATACACATATGTACACACAGGGCCTTATTTACCAGAGTTGAGTGTGTAATCCACATGCAAAACTGTAACAGTTGCCAAATACATACAGCAGCAGTGCAGTTTTTCCTTGCAGGCTGGTCTTATTGAATAAGTAATATCTGATGTTTCTAGCTGAGTTAGGAGAGGAGTATGCAAATAGATTGATTTGCATGTGTAATGTGATTTACCGAGACTGAAAGTCATTGCGGTAAAGGTATTTGTGTGTGTAATGAAGTACATTAGACCATGTATTTATCAGAAAGTCATTCACAAATTGCAACTTTTGTGGCAAAGTATGGGAACTTTACAGAGACCAAGTGTTAACATTTTGACTGTAGTTAAAGTAAATGACTAATAAAGTTGAATTAGGTGAGTGTTGAGGAAGCTCTGTGGCTTGTGTTTGGATTTAGGATTGGACCTTTTTACCAAGACAGAGTCACACAGCAGGTGGTCAACTCTGCATTATCTGAACAAAACAGAGATTTGTGGAAGATCACAAAGGGTGGAGAGATGGAGAGGTAGAAGAAAGGATGGTGGCAAGGGCCACATGCTGATGAAACTTTCTCTTCTATGTCTTTTGTTCAGCCATGGCATTACATTAGGTTAAATTAGCCTCAAGCCATGTAGGCTATTGATTATATTAAATGATGAATGATGATATCACCTTGGCTTGACTATTGTGTGGTCTCATATGTGGCAAACAGCTCTGAGTAAATTAGTGATTATAGAATAATCTCATTGTTAATATTTGCAGTGAGTATTTATTCCTGTTTATTATGGACATTGTTATTTTTTGCATGATAATATTTGACGTTGCTTCACTAATCTCAGCACAACAGTCCATTTGTTCAGTATGTTTTATATGTCAGTCTTCTGTCTAAGCACTGCGGCGTGATCTCTTAGAAATGTAGTCCAGAACATCTGTGCAATGACTGCTTATCTCTAAAGACAATGCCAAAATTAAGTTAATTGATATTTCCACTCATAGTAGTGATCAGTATACTTGTGAGGCTAGGATATTAACATTATTCATTTGGGCTAAGCTATCTTACTGTGAGACTTATTATGGTATTTCTGTTATCGTAGCTGCACAATTAATACTTTTCTCAATTTTATATCTTCTAAAGCTGGAAAGGGGACTAAAGCAGCAAGAAGAAGTGTGGCATTGGTATAGTTGTCTGGTTTTATAGCAATCTTGTGTGGGTTTAAGAAGGGTAGAGAAAATGGGACACTTAGGTGATGGTTTAAAAAGGGGAGAAATAAGCATATGGAGAAAAAAAGAGAGATAGTGAGAGAAGACACCATGAGTGATATGGAGAGGGATGGTGATGTTGTTTCACTGGGGTTAGCTCCACGGTTCAGGGAGGGCCTCTGTCTCTGCCAGCGCCTCTTAATCCATCACACCTCCTGCGGCCCTGGATCCGACACACTCCAGTGTCTCCCCAACCCGCCGCCGAGTTTGCGCTCAGCTCTGTCATGCATGTGTGCCCACTTGTCCCGGCATTCTCTTATCCCTGTTTTCACCCTCCTTTTCTCTCTCTCAGTGAGCGTCAGGGCTTTCAGAAGTGCCTTGGGCAAGATGGACAGACCGTTTTACAGCAGACATGTTTTCATACATGCTCCACATCCAGCCTTGCTCACACGTGTGTGTCTCTCGCTCACACCTGAGAGACAATTCTCTCTCTCTGTGCCTATTTTGCCTGCCAGTCTCACCTGCGGCAGCGTCTCATAATAGTTTAGTTTTTCTTGCCAATAATGTCAGAGACTTCTCTGCACTACTTTCCTCTCTCATGACCGTCTGCTTGTCTGCTGCCAGAACTCTTGAATCTCTCATAACAGAGAGTCGGAAACATTTCCTTCATATGATTCCTGTGTGTGCTTATTTGACAGGAAGTGCACCTCCAGCCAGTTGTGGTTGATTTTTAGAAATGAGGGTCAGCTACTTCACTTGATCAGTCTTGCTGATCCCCCAGACGCATCTGCACATGCTCCCTGTAAGTTTTCATTGGAGCTGCCGTCTGCTTTTAATGGAATCTGACCTTATAATGACCAGGCTTCATTAACCCTCTGTCAGATTTCTCACCAGAGCTGAAGGGAAGATGGTAATGGTGGGAGGGGGGTTGTTAGAAGAGCACAGGGTTGACTCTAAGCTGTGGAAAAGTGAGCTGGCATGTGGGCGTTTGATTTACGTTCAGAAATGCGTCATGCATACGCTCAAAGCTGCAACACTCTGTCACTTAGCCTCAGCTTTTTGGCATGTTTTCAGTCTTTGTAGTCTGTCCCTCTAAACTCTGCAGCCCGTCTCTGTACCTCACTGTTTCACTCGCTGCCTATCGTCACACAAGGTGACCCTCTAAACACTCCAGGATGCCTGCTGTGATTGCAGCCTTTTCTGCAGCAGCCAAGTCATGCAGCTCCACCCCCTGTCCACCTGGTGGTGTCTCAGCATTGTGCCTGCTTCTCCCCCCAGCAGGAAGTGGGGCCCTGAGGGAGAGGCTAGTGGGTGGTTCTTTGTATTTGATGTTTCCCTTTCATTTTGCAAGTTAAAGGGAATTTAGATGGAGACATGTGTGTGTGTGTGTGTCTGTGTGCACACATGTAGAGTGTGTTTTTGTTTTTTCTTTTTTATAATGAATTTATTTTCTGTTTTTGAGAGTCAATAGCTGTAATGAATTCCAGAAGGCTTTCCGTTTCTCTATTCTGTCAGTCTTCACTTCCCTATTTCACAGGCTAGTGGCCACAGGAAGTCCCTGCCATGGCCTTGAGAGGATTTTTGGGATGAACTTGGCTATTTCCTTACCAAATCCATTGATATAATTACATATAATGGAGAAACATCATCATGTCAGCAACTAAACTATATATTGCATCTTTGGTGATCTGTACAGCATCTTAACATACATCTTATGAGCCTTTGGAATTAATAATTGTTTGAACATCTGGCTTAGTTTAGCATAGCAAAAACAGTGCCTGCCTTGCCTAGGAGGAAGGACTATTTTATAGTGACTATGTATTTTAAGGGATAGTAATGATACAGTTGAAGATAAGACTAAAACATTGGGAGAGAGAGAGGGTGTAAGTGCAACAAGATCCCTGACAGGAGCTGAACCAGAGATTCACCAGTGATGTCTTAACCATGGGGCCGTTGGGCCCATGAACTGCATGGCTCTACTGATGGCAGTGTTAATCATGAAGTTAAGCGTAACTCATAGTTTAATAGATTGTGTGTTCATTGTACCAAAGTACTTGATATGATAAGCAAATAATTAGACAAACGGTAGAATTAATACATGCTAACATGCTAAATGTCTGTGTTACACATTATGTTATGAAATGACTGGAAATTGGCTTTTTCTTATTTTATGGCTCGTTATTCTCCTAACATAATTAATGCATGTGTGAAAGAAAGGGAAAGAAGTAGAGACACGGCTGGCAGTGGGTTATTTGGGGCTTAAACAGCAGCTGTCTCACAATCAACCAGCCCAAACACACTACTGTTGAAGTCGTTCATGTTCAAGTTCTGCAGCTGTTCAAAGAAAACATTATGTGGGTAGTTGGTTAAACGGCTCTCAACCAAAGAACCAAGTAGTCAAACAACTAAACTCTCTCAGTCAGCAGTAGGTCAGCCAAAGTCCACTCTGGCAGCTGCCTACGGCGTGAGCACGCAACGAGGGTGCTGGGTTAATTGATCCAGCTCTGTCACTACCATCCAGCCAATAGGAACTGATGATATGAATGAGTGCATGAGCTTACTACTCAACATGCATGTCAATATGCTCATGTTTAGTTAGCATTTTGATATTAGCAAATTTGCACAACTGAGACTAAGTACAGCGGAGCTTACCAAAGCCATGGTTAGATCCTCATCTGACAGTATAGATCTGAGGCCTACAAGGTGAATCTGAAATGCTGTAAATCACCACATTACAGAGGATAAAGCTTTTGATTTATGATACAGTAGATAAGCGCTAATAGTAACATGGGGGAGGTTTATAAGGGCTGGTAGTGGGATTATTGCCTAGATAACAGCACCATATTGAGACATGTTGTGACATGAAAATAAACCAGATAAATATGCATTGTCTTTATAAACAGCCTTGCAGGTTAGGGGTGGCTGTGCGGGCGACATGTGCATCACACCCAGATCTTCAGATTGTCCTGCGCACAGATGGAAAAACAAATGAACAGAAATATGTCCTCAGTATAAATATGCATTGTAAATATTCACATTATCAGATTTGCAGATGGGTAACATACTTGTGGAAATATACTGCTCATACGTAAAATTTACATATAGATTAATATCAGAAGTGTTATTACACCGCAGGCTGCTGTGTTGACTCAACATGGAGCTCGTGGTGTGGTTACAGTATGTAGTGTGGCTATGTGGCCTGGTCAGTATCTGGGCAGCTGGCGGCCTCAACTCTCATCCTGGCCAGAGGAGAGCGGATCGCCCATCACCTCGCTTAGCTCTTGTTTATACAGAGGAAGTTGAATCTATCTGTCTGTTGGTTTGTCAGACTCTCCTCCCGGCGGGCTGAGGTGTGTGACAGAGACATGGAGGAGATGGAGCTGGACTGGCAGAGTGAGCAGACTGTCTCTCATAATGAATATAAATGGGCTCCAGGTCTCCTCTCTTCATCTGGCTCCATCTCTGAAAAACAGACATGGGACCGAAGATGTGGGACAGGTGGCCATCCTCCTCCTCCCTTCTCTTTTGCGCTCTGTAGACTTGCTGCATTGTACCTTTGGAACAAACATACAAACATACAATTTGTTTCTTTTTGTATTTGTCTACTCTATGATTTTCGAGTCTGATTCGTAACAGCTGGCAGTGAGACTCAGCACTGTGAAACTTTCAACTGTAGTGTCAAAGTAACTGTGCTTAATTCAGGTGTTTTGTTTTTTTATGAAGGTGAATGTAGCGATACCATAAAAATGATATGATGTATGCAAATGATGTTTGAAGATCTCTAAAACAAAACATTGCACTTCAGTGCTCATCATCAGTGAATAAGTTTCAGTTGCTGTGATTAAGTGAGAAAATCTTTTCTCATATTATTGCTGAAACAATCATCAGATAGTCAGTTGACAGAAAATTAATCACCAACAATTTGGAATCTGGCTTTTTATAGACTAATGTACAAAGGTGGACTCAGTCATGAACACTTGCAGTTCAATAAAAAAAGCCATGTAATAAATGCTATCTTTGTGAAGCTCATGATGTTCAATTGTTGTTTAGACTTGAGGAAAAATACACCCTCTACTGTAGTGTAATTCAGTATAACAACAGTGTTGAATCCAAACAACATTATAGGCTTCACAATGTAGAATCCACTGCAGGGCCTTTGTATGCATGTATGCAATATGATAAGCTGTTTTGTGGTTCTATAGTTTGTATTTGCTAGAGAGGAGATTAAGCTGTACACTGTGTAGAATGTAAACTTGTTAAAACTGCTCTCTTTCTGTATTGCTGTCTCTAAGCACTCTTACCCTCATCATAATTTTTGCCACTTTTTATCCAAGGTGTTGATGGAGACCAAGAAGCTGCGACAAACACTTCAACCCTTATCTGAAGCAGAGCACCTCCATTACCTCCTTACTTTGTCTTTTAATTGCCTTTCGGGGAGCACAGTCTTTGTAAATCTCTGCCTGGCAAACACTGTAATGTGACAGTATTTATTTTCTCTGTGCTGTGTGCATTATCACCTATTAGTCATTCTTCCCATTCACGCTGTCATCATCTGATGTCCCATGACAAATGAACTGTCTGAAGACATTTCTGCTGAGGGAGCCTGATGATTAGCACACATCTCCTCAATCTCTCACAGTTGTTATTGCTGCTTTCCTTCTGCTGCTGTGCTCTTGATGTTTGTCATGAAAAAGATGAAAAAAACGTCTTTAGCTTTATTCTAGTTAAGTGTCATCTGGGTCTATTTAGAAAGCTGTGAGGCTGTTAGCAGGGCTGCCAGTGTTGTCATGTTTTCTTACATTGATTCCCTGTGATTACTTGGCATTCATGGTGCTCTTTAAGGGACAGGATACAAGAAAAGCACTTGGTAAATTGTGCTTCGGATATGCTGGGAAACAAAGCCCGAATGATGACACACAGGCAGAGAAACACACATGCGTGTAGAGATCTGCGTATACTATGCCCTCTCTCACTCATATAGACTATAATTAATTGCCAGGAAGTCTCAGGTAATTTAAATTGCAAATCAGGGCAGACTTGTTCTCCCAACTTTTGTGATTAATATTTTATTGTTTTACTGAGCGAAAATGCCATCAGTGTTTTTCATCAGATACAAATAGCTAAAAGAAGGGGCACTGAATTGAGAGAATCAGATACAGGCGTTATCTCTAAACATTAATTAAGTAGTGTCTCGGTCTGGAGCCGTTGAGGGTCTGGGTGTCGTCTCTCCTGTCTCCAATCCTCATGAAGACAGAGGTCCTCGCTCACTTTTACCTTTCTCTCATTTCGCTCTGCCTCTCTACACTCTTGGTCTGATGCTCAGTTTCTGCCAAGTTTTCTCAGGTCCTAGACTTCTCTTTCAATCAGCCACTAATTAAGCAGCGGGTGGAAGGTTTCTTTGGCAGGAGATCGGAAGTGCGCGGGTTGAATGGGAAAAAGCCAGATCCTGAGACCTTGATGACTTGTGGAGTATGAAATATGGAGGAACTTGAGAGGGCAGAAGATATGAAACCAGCGGAAATAGAGACTTAAGCAGCAGAGAGAAATGAAGCTTTGAAACCAAACTATCGCGTGTGCCTTTTTATTTGAATTTTTTTTCAACAAGATTTTCCCATGAGGCTGCTTGTGTAGCAGAGGAACAAAATGAGACAAAAATAATGAGGAAGTTTCCTTTGCCACAAACAGAAGAGTGAGAAGTGATGTGGCCATTGCAGTGCAAATCTCAGTGCAGCATTTTCAGAATGAAGAAATCCTGGATAAGGTGCTTATAAAATACTATTTTAACCTGTCTTAGCCATTACCTTTTTGAAAGTACTGTGACCTTGTGTTTGTGTTTGTGTGGTGCAGACTGGCAGCTTGAGATGAAGTCTTAGGTCTTGCCACCCATACAGGGCCACGGTGGGCCAGGTGCAACCTGGCTGGAATCGACTGGCACAGCACTCTGCTCTCTCAAAAACAAAACAAAGCGAAACCACGCGCAGATAAGGAAGGCTTCCCACTGCCTGAAGCAGGCGCGCTGCTGTGCTGAATGCTGAAGCCTCTTTTAAACAGTAATTCACAAAGCCACCGATCCTACTTACTGGGAAATACCGCTCAATTAGACTAAGCATTCAATTAAGATTGCCTTCACACAAAGCATGAACCTTACAGACACCTTCCACACACAAGGTCACAGCTTTTTCATAGTAATGTGCTTCACTGGTATAAAGTCAGCATTATTTTACCAATGACTGTATTTCTGTGTGTCCTACAAGTGCCCATAATATTTGGTGCCTGGACGTCCTGTTGTGGATTCATCTCTCTGCAGCTCTCTGTCACGGCGGTGTTGTTTAAGAGGCTGCCAGCTTGACCTTATTGGCTCTCCTCTCCCCTACACACCCCAGAACCACCTCACCCCAGCGCCTGAAAAGCTGCAATTGCTCTGGCCCCAGGTTCAGGTTCTCACACGCATCAAGACTGGCAATGTCCAGAGTCCCAAGACCCCCTTCCCCGGCTGAAATGTCCAGCGGCCCTGTGGCTGAGAGCTGGTGTTACACTCAGGTGAGGAGGGATGTATGACTTTTGGATGTGTGTTGGAAGAGTCTGTGATTGACTGCATACCATACATAACTGTTATCGATTAAGCACACAATTACCACTGAATACAAGGTGAGATAGTGTTTTTTAGGAAATCACTGACTGACTTACTTATTGACTCACTTACTGATAGATGTGTTATCTACCTCATACTGTACCTGAGGGCTGTTTGCAACACAGAATAGATTTTTTTGAGTGAAGCATCAAGCATATTAAGTTCCTCTTGCTCTGTTGATGTGGGCATTTGCATCTGAAATAAGCCTGACAAAAGATTCACTGTAGATGAATGATTAATCAGAAAAGCTTTGTATTTTATATAACTTGCTTTACTCTAAGTCGATGATCAGCTGAATGGAAATAAACCACGGCTGGACTTTTTCAGTTACTGTGTTTCCTGACTGATTTATATTACAAGCATAATTGTTTCTCACAAAAATTGGTGCCATTTCAGGTGTTTTTCTTTGTTTGAGGTTACCTATATTGTGTGATCGTATTTGTTCCTCATTGCAGTATAGGCCTTGCTGGATTCAGATATCACTCTCTGTTAAGACCTAGGTAGATAAAGTATGTCATTATTGATCTCTGTTTTCATCTTCTCTGTCCTTACACCAAAATTGTTTTGTTTTTTTCTGTTCTGCTTTACAATATCCTTTCTTCTTTCCCTTCGTTTTGTTGTCAGTGTTTATTAAGATGAAGGCAGTTTTGATGTCAGGTTTTTTGAAGTCAGGCTGACCAAACTTCCACTTACCCATATAGAATAGATAATGTAAATAAAGAGATCTGGTTTCAGCCTTCCTGTGTCTCTTCTGTACCAGATCAAAGTGGTGATTCTCTACATGTGGACCATCAACAACTACAACTACCAACCAAACGAGGGTGATGCATCAAAAGCTCTTTTCTCCTCAGGAGCCAACGACAAACTCAAATGGTTATTAACAGGCTGGTCGTGGAATGTCAGATAATTGAAATCTGTAGGGAGTTCTGTGAGAACATTCCAGCTCATTCAAGGCTTGTCCACGTTTGGATTTGAGAGGTAGAACATTGTTGTCTGAAATTAAACCCATCAGCATCCAGGTGCTTTTAGCACGAAGTGGTATCTTATGTGCCTTCATCTAATCTGCAGTAGTATTGGTGCTGTTGCATGTATGTTAAGATAGTAATTCTTGTAGCTCTTTGGCACCTATAGACAAATCTGGCTTTAGCATCTTGTGCTTACATTGTAATAAGCTCAGAGTGAAAAAAATAAAGCCATGATAAATACCAGGATAAATGTGTTGACCCTAAATTTAAGCATACTAAGATGAGAAACATTTTTTAAATGTATGGTCAGTTAACTATTAAGACTTACTGAATGTAGGCAGAGTTAGAAAACTTTAGGAAGCCTTGACCATTCTTAGCAGAGGTCACTGGGGCAGTCAGAGCCGGTATGCAGTGGCTTTGTGGCGCCAGAGGTGGATGACATTTGCCTGAAATGGAAGCAGCATTACTCTGGGTTCCTCCAGAGCAAGTGGTACTGCACTGCTACTTGGTGTTGAAAGTTGTCTAATGAGAGATGGTGCAGGTATGTGACTCTGATGCCTCCTGGAAGCCTCCGTAGCTTATGTCATCTGGCCTTGGCGTCTGGGATCCCCAGGAAGTTTGGACATACAGGCTACTTTCCTTGGTCTGTTACTGCTGGGATATGGACCCCAGACAAGCAGCAGAAAATGGATATGTGTGTCATATGGGTCTGGGGCGGTGCCTGTGGACCACAGCAGATGTGGGTGGTTCCCATTTTGGATGGTGTTACTTGAGGGTGTCGCCACATATCCAGTGGTGGAATGGGCTCTGGCCAGTTGTAAAACTAAGGTTCAGTGGGAGCAATGTGTGATTTCAGGCAGCTCTGGTTTGTTCTGGAGGAGCTGAGCTGAGGAAGTGTCTGAGGAAAGGGACTTGCTCAGCCTGGTGCCACTAATGACCTGAACATGTGGACAGATGAGAGCGGCTTATATATGACTTTTGGATGTACAGCTATTCCTGACTTGTCGTGCCACAGTAGGCTACACTCCAAGATACTTGTAGAGCTTTGTTGAATAGTGTTGAAATAAAATGGCATGCCCAGTGTTCATGTTTCAGAGAAGGAGCTTACAGGTGCGGAAACATCAGTGTCTCACACAAAAACATAATATATAGACATTTTTGAGGCTGAAAGTAATGACTGGAACCTGAGGTGAAATAAAACACAACAGTGGGTCTGAGATTGTTAGGTTACCTGCTTAAAATAAAACAAATGGAGATGCACAATTTCATAGAAAAGCTGGGCTTTTCTTCAAATAACCTTGAACTAAGTTGTTTTTGGACATTAACTGTTGTCCACCTCCTCCCACAACAGTGCTTGCCTGTTGTTTCATCTTATCTGGGTGAACAATTCGACTTTTCTTATCTATTCCTCTGTATCATACCCATCACTGTCAGTAGCATTATTGCTTGTTTCTCCAATGCTCTCATGAAGCGCTTGTTGAGAAATGAGATCAAAGTGCTACGGGTCAGCCTCCACACTTTCAGGTGTTACAGCTAGCAGACACAAATTGTAACAATAAAAGTAGCATGAACATATGGAACCTGTTGAAATTTAGGGATGAGTTGTGAGAAAAAGCAACTTTATAAATGGACATTGGCAGTATATTGCCAACAGTGATGCTACATGCAGATGAGAACTGTTTAGTCACTGACATTTCCTTTCTCTCCTTCAATAGCTTTCAATGTGATTGATTAGGCAAGTAATGAGTTACAGGGCAACTGCTTACCAACAATTGCCATTTTGAGAATACTTGTTGAATGATACTGTATTTAGTGAAGTGCTTGAATCACAGCTCTAGCGCTTCATGTTGAGTAATTATCCATATTATGTGCGGTAATGTGTTTCATTTACTGATCTAAAACTATATAACAGATGTGCAACAAACAAACCATATATTTCCAGTTACATGATGCAAAGCTGTGATTCTTTTGTAAGACTGCTCTGTGAACATAAAAGGCGCATTGATGTACTGAACGTAAATCTTAGTTGAATACATAGTTGAACATATTGTTCATGTCTGTGCCTGCCTGACATACCATGTTTGTGTTTTGAAAGAAATTAGGTGCATTGAGGTCTCTGCTTTCATTTAAGTTCTGAAGGTTAGCTAAGCTACATGTACCTACTCAGAATTAAGTGGGTCAAATAATCAATGTTGTGTTACAGTCTTGGTTACAATACCACACTGATAGCAGAGTTCTTTCTGTGCGTACTGAGACAGGGTTTCCTTCTCTTACCTGCACACTTAAGCTGTGGAATTTTATATTGGCAGTTCAGCCTTTTGCGGTTTATTGCTATTTGACAGAAAAATTGGCGCGTGTTTATGTTGCAGTGTATATGTTAAAAGACTCTTTGCTCTTTGGTCCACGGTGCACATCTCAGCTGTCTGTAGAGCATTTATGTTTGGGGTGAATAAACAGAGTATAGTTTTGGTTCAACTTTTGTTAAAAATAACTTTTTTAAGAGGTGGTGTTGCATTTTCCACATCATAACATATCTTAGATGGTTTCATGCTATATACAGTAAAACATGTTAGATTAACCTGTGTTGAGATAATATATTATTGAGATACTGAAGTTTCCTTAATATTATCCTCACAAACTACACTTTGACTTGCATGCTGAGCTAGAATCTCTGGCACAGTTGAAGGGTTGTGGATGTGACTGTAAGGCAAGTAAACACTCTTTGCAGAATGATGGAATCTTTCATACTCTTGAATATCCTGAGTGTCTAGTGTAATGTTGTGTGCAAACATTAATGAAGAAAAATGCCTGGGAATTGTAGCATCATATTATCTTTTAGCTTTATCTGTCTCACCAGTCTGTTTGTTCCTTTTCTCCTCCCACCTCCCCAGGTGTTTGCGTGTAAGATCCTAAAGGTCTGGATGAGAAGCGAGACTATCTGTCACTTCTTGCTCTTAGTCAGCTGCCCAAAGTGAGTTCGCCAAGTTTAAGTTTTCTATCCTCAATGCAAGGGAGAAAGAGACCAAAGCCATGGGTAAGTCAGAGCCACAGGCCTAACCAATCCCAGCTAATACTAACAATTTACATGAGTCTTCATTTCATTTCTGTAACTTTATCCACCATATTTCAATGATTTTCTTCATTTGTCAGTGAAACATGTTAGCGTTAAAAACTGTTTTAAGGCCAACCTACTTAGAAGTCTATGTTCAGCAGGAAATGAGGATATCTCAAAGTTTGAGTTTCAAAATTAAACTCCCTGTCACCTGTCTTTGGGACAATGAAATTTGTAAATGTGGGAGTGGGGAGTGTGTCTATTACGCAAGTGTGTCTAATGTGAGTATTGATAGCCATATGGGTTTTGTGTAATCACTGTAGTTGGATTGTTTCTAGTAAATATATAATTCAAAGTAGCGTGGGGCAATTTTACGATTTTAACAATTAGACTGACACTTTTTAGAAGTCTTCCTCTGCCTCTCTCCCGTTGATGGTGGAAATGATAAGCCTCCAATTCCTGCTTTTCCAGGTGGGGTTATGTTATGGGAGGAAAAGCAGAGCTTGTGTGGAATTGAATTAGTGAGGGCCAGATGTGACAGCACCTGGTTATCAGGCTTTCTGGCCTCCTCTCTCCCCTACAGCATACTGTACAGGAAGTGTGGAGGAGGGAAGATGGGGGCGGGTGGGAGGCAGGGACTGGAGGGAGGTGGGAGGCGGTATGTTTGAATTGGAGGCGTATCGGTGACTGTGTACAACCCCCCTGCGGTGCAGGTTGTGTAGAAAATCATTTTTCCTGCTAAAACATTCCCCATGTAGACGACACCCTCATCCCCTGGTGTGCTTCTGCCCACTCATTTGCTCACTCAGACCTCTCTCACCTCCTTTTCTTTCACTATGTCACTTTCTTTTCCTTTTATTCCACTTCTGTCCTGTAATGTTGGGGCCACCTTTTTAATTCTCAACAGCAGGCTAAAGAAAACTGAACCTCGTATTCTTGATTTATTGACCTTAAAGCCTTCTCTTCTGGATGTAATACTTTATGCTGGTGGCTATGTGTGGTGTTGTGGGGAGAATTTTTCCTGTAGTATGGAAGTTAATAAACAGACTTTTTGGTGTGTGACTTCTTAGCCATTTTAGGTACTCCTAAATGACCTCAGAAAAAACAGAATATGAGGGAATACGGTGATAGAGGATCTCATTTCCTCTCCTCCTCTCTTTTTTGTGTCTCTAGGGGTTTTTCGGCTATAAATGGTGTGCTCTATGGGTGCACACCCCATCCCATTCTTACCATATGCCTCCTCAATCTTCCCACAATCCCCTGAGGAGACCTGGGCCCTCCGCCCGCTCGCCCTGTCTGGGAAAATTACCCAACTGCCAGCATATTTGTGACAGTTTAGTGAGCCTCCAGTCTAAGAATATGGCAGTAAAGATTGCTCTATTGGTTCTGGATGTTTTAGGAATCCAATTAATCCAGAGCCTCTAGGAAAAAGGCCAAATAAAACAAAGTGCCTTAATTAAGCTGGTGACTGTGGACTGTTTATTGAGTCACTACTTGGACTAACTTATACCTCCATTCCTGTGGGACAATTTTTAATACAATGCATATTAAGAGTCTGGTTCTTTAAACCAGAATAGTTTGGTGCAGAATAATGAGTGGATAAACAGTAAAGAAAGAAATGCTTTGAAACTGTGAGCACACTGTACTGAAATATAGCAGCAACATTGTTATCATAGGCACATGTCAAAATCTAACTGATGGAAATCCTCGGTACTGAGCGAACAGCTGAGCAGTTGAAGTTTGTGTTTGAGGTGTCTGCTTGAATTTCTGTCTTTGTAGCTTTTGCAGGAGCCAAACTCTCACTCATAAGCCAGTCTCTGTCACTGTGACAGAAGCACTCTTACCATACTCCTGATCAAATAATACCTACTCTGAGGAGGGTATACGGCTGTTTTGTCTTGAGGTGTGGACTGGCATCGCATACTGTGGTCAAGTATCCCTGCAGAGTCCCACTTGAAGGGGAGCATAAATATAGTCCAACATATGAAGGCTGTACTCACGATGGCAGGTTTTGACTGGAAAGCAGCGTTATCTGATGAAACATCCATCGCATCACTCAGCCCCTTGGGCCCCCCACTAGAGTGTGTGTCTGTGTCTGGATCCTCTGATGGTCCCATACGCTAATGGAGATAGATTCAGGCAGCAGCAGCGGCCCCACCTTCCCACCTCCCGCTGTACTCCCATACTCGGCTTAGCCCATCATTTCTCTCCCTGGCTTAATGTGCTGGTTTTTCTCCTCTGAGGGCTGTTGGGTGGGTTGTAACTTCATCTCTTGACACCCCTCCTTCCTCCTCCTTTTGCAGAAAACAGCTGCCCCCTGCAAACTCCTGTTCTGACAAGCTTGGAGAAAGAGATGGAAAGTTCTCATCCTATGCATGAGCTGTTTTGTATTATTCAAATAACCTCCTTATTAGATACCCCTACAGACAATGGTTTTTGTTGTGCTGCTGTAGCCAAAGGCTAAGTAGACTAGGTTGGCCGGAGGAGTCCCTAGTTACAGCAGGTTTTGGTGTGGGCTGCTTCTATGTTTTGTGGCAGGAATTCTATGTTTTGGTTTAGTTAATTGAAGCTCTGGGTGTGACTTGTCAAGTCTGCCTTCAGTAGTAACTGATAGGTGATCAGGCATTCTGTGTGGAGTAGAGTGGGTACGGCTAATAGGTGAGCTATTGGCCAGTCTTCTATAATCAACTGGTAATGACATTGGCAGAAAGAATGTCAATGAACATGTTTGTGCTGACACTAGCTTATAGATCAATCTTCAATAGGATTAGATTTTTCTTCTCTAAGGCTGTGTGTCTGTGTTTATATGTGTGTATCTCTCTGTGTGAATCAGTGGGGAATGAAGTTTTAAATTAGCCTTTTAGCTCGATACAAAGTGTGATAAATATATAGTATAGATGAATTGTTGTCGGCTGATGGCTATGCTAATTGCCCTTTTCACATCAATAGGTTTTGATGTGAGTGTGAATCTGCTGGTGGTAGTGAGCTGTGGTTGGTGCAGGTTTGCTGAACTTGAATGTGTGAAAGATGGGGTAAGGAAGTGACCAGACAGGAAGAGATGTTGACTCCTGGCTGCTGTATCGTATTTATTTCCTACATACCAGCTCGTCTTCCTGGCGACCTTCTCGTTCTGTGTGCCAACCCGTTGCCCTAGACCCTCTGCCACAGACCATGGATGCCCTGCTCCACTTAAACACCCTGGCTTCCTCCTGCTTTCCTTCTTCTCTCTGTCTTCAGCTCGAACCTCATTTTCTCACCTTCCTCATCACCTTCAGTCTTTTTTTGGCAGGGTGAGAAACTTCACTCTTCAATGCCGGGGAAATATCAAAGTGCATTGCAACATAAATATAAAACTTTTTTTTTAAAAAACGTCTCTGTTCTTTATTGAGTGGTATCTATACATGTATCAGTATAACAGTTTTCTTTACACAAAATTCATAATAATATTCCCTTATTATGTTAATGAGATCTGTCCTTACCACAATATACTTCACACAATCTCCTATCCTTTCATACCAGTCTTTTCCTTCCTCATTTTTTTTCAGTTGCACGACCCCTCCATCAGTGTCCAGCTCTTTTTGGTATTCTGGCGGGTGGTTGCACACTCGCCACCTTGGCACAAAGCTCACTGAAGAGTGGCGCCAGCAATCCCAACCTGCAGTTGATTCTCTGCCACTGCGGTTTCTGATGCCCCACTGGAGATGGCAGCATGGCATTAGCTGAGCTCCTTTTTACCCTCATCGCGCCGGTGCCTGTATGCATGTGCATTCCACACACACAGGCACCTCACTGTCACGGGTAGGCACTGGAAAGTCACACCTCTGTCTCTCCCTTTTCCCCTAGTCTTCTGGTGAGTCTTTCAGCATTCCTCACACCTCTCCTCCTCTTCCTCTTGGCTTGCTTCTCCCCTCCTGTCTCTCTCTCACCCAAACCTCCTCCCCACCTCTCCTCACACCCGGGTTTAGCTCAGATACTGCCACTGGGAAGTCCTCACTCATCACTGCTAGTCTTTTTCATACCCATATAACACACAACTTCACAATGAGATTCTGTAGGGATTTCCATCAGGGTCTCATGCTGGAATCTTATCAAACATGTTTAAAGGACAAAGAATGAGTGAAAGTCAGCAGAAAGAGTTTCTTCAGATCCTTGAGAAAATCAGGTACTAACTTTACTACTGTGTGTCTACCCTGTCACAAACAGTACACTGTACCAAGACCACAGAAGTTTGACTCTTTTTCAAACCTCCTTGTCTTTAGCTGAGAGAATCTTTAGTCTAAAAAACTCTGTGTCTTTTTAGGCATGCAACACTCCCCTCTATTTTACATAGTGGCAGGAACAATGAATAAAAGTAGAGTGCTGTCAAGAAAGCAAGTGCATAATTTGTCATTTTGTGCATTGGCTTGCATGCATGCTTATGCTTATGTGTGTGTGTGTGTTTGCATGGTGATTCCTCTCAACTTCTTTACTTTTGTTCTGTAGGGCAGGGATGCAGTGAAGACCCCCTGCGCGGGCAGTAGTGGGAACTGCATGTGCACTCCTCTACCAATCCCTCTTTGGCTGTCTGCCCCTCAGATCCAAACCGAGGTTGACTACGATCTTACAGCAGCATTGACACTTCTTGAGTGCTTCCCACTGTGATCTGTCAGCAGATCTCCTGTTGGGATCTGGCAAGGAGCAGCCCTAAAGAGGAATCTGTGTGAACTGCTGGGGCTAAACACAGGTAGTATGGGTACACAGATGTGTAGTCCCGGGAGGTGAAGACCTCAGTATGTGGTGACTGTATGGCTTAGCCAGCTCTGTCAGCTTTTAACAGAGGTCTTCTACTACTTTGTGCCCTACGGGTTTTATGGAGATTCATAGGTTGTCTTTGTCATTTTCATCGTCCTGACGCTAACGCATGAATTGAATCTAGATTGTGTGGATGGATATAGGTTTTCTGCATGTCCTTCAAAGTCTTAAATGTCTAGGCAGTAAACTGGAAGCATTAAAAAGGATGAATTATACCAGTTAAATTGGGGCTAAAATATATGACTCTCTGTTGTGTCTTTTGATGAACACTCAGGCCTAATACAAAACAACGTTCCATACAGCTGTTTTATCTTCGCTGCTTTTCTAGTAGCATTTCCATTTTCAAATACATTTCTACTCATTGTATTCCATGCCTCTAGAAATATGATAACATGTACATTAAAGTAATCCTCATGCAGGTTGGGTGCATGTCCTTTAAATCCTGGTTTACCAGGCACATCACTACACCTCTTATGACTTATATCCCTCTCTATGAGCTGTCTGTTTCATTTGCATATTATACAGTATGCTCTCTGTTTGGATCCATGCGCAAATGCTCATTTACATATATGGAGTTGATGTACTGTATGTAGACCAGAGACACATTGCTTTTCCACTTTGTCAGGATGGCCAAATGAGCCTCAGACATGCTGTTCTCATTTTGATGACTTAACCTCCAAAGTGTTATTATTGAATTTGTTCCTGGATTGTGATCAGCTCAATGTCAACACAATCCAATCATCCAGATACATCTTAACATCCTGTGTGTAGGTTATCCATGGAAGGGTCTTGATGACATCTTCTAAAGAGATGAAAAGACATGAAAAATGAAGTGGTTTCAAGTGGTTCTTTTGTGTGTGTGTCATTTTCCTCTATGGCCATTTAAGTTATTTCTGTTGTCATGTGGTGAGGCATGTCTGCCTTGATAGGAATGGGCGATTTCACCATACACAGAAAGGAACAGTCGCTGTAGCTTGGCTCGACAAAACACATTCAGAAATCCCAGAGCAGTGTCCAAGGAAGCATTGTCTTCTCATTAACAAAATGGTGAATGATGTAATTTCACCAAAGAGTGGTGTTACATCCCTCCAACAGTGCTGCAGTTATTCGCTGAATTTATGTGTTTGTGCCGTGTTTCCTTTCTATTAGCAATTAGCTTTAATTTGCTGTGATCTCTGCAGCAGCCATAGTCCGTAGTCATTATCTTTTGACCTTGTACGGGAGCATTTGTGACTGTTAGGTGACTTTAGATAGCTGTGACCGCCCCCACAGTGTAACTATTGTACACACAAGAACTCCAGCATCTTTCCTGTGTCTTTGTAGTGCAACTGAGTATTACAGAATCCTTCCTGCCACTGTCAGAGATAATTGGCACTCCATAAACACATGATAATTGGACTGCTTTGATCCCTGCAATTTCTCACTTCTTGGCCAAAGAGGCGCAGCAGTTCTGTCTCATGTTTACCACTAGTCTTTATGTGGCAGCGAGAGGATAGAGAGAGTGAAAGAGGGAGAGAGAGAGATTCTGTTTTCTTCTGAAGTGTTAAAAGCTCCCTGCAGGCAATACTTCCTGCACCCAGCCTCTTTCGCCATTGTTCCTCCGCTGCTTATGGACATGACTCTTAACAAACTTTCTATTTACACACACACATTCACACATACAGAGCTTAATCACATTGTAGTCTTAAATAATCTTGTTTCACCTTGTTTGTGTGTTTTCTTTTCCAGAGAGCCAGAGGCGTACCCGCTTTGTCAGGGAAGGACTGGGGTTTCAAAGTTCATCAGGAGGGACTTCCTGCTGGATGAACCAACAGTCTGCTGCTAATGACAAACTGACACTTTTCTGTGAGTAAAGGGTTTCATCTGATCTCCAGTATGTTGTGACAGAGATCCTCTGTTTCATTTTAAGCAAAAATCTTTCCAGTAGAAACAGGCTGCACAGTCAGACATGATAATCCTGAATTATGACTAACAGATCAAAATTATTATTAAAATAGACAAACAGACAAATACAGACATCCCTATGATTAACCTTTAAAGCAGAAACTTCTATGATGTTGGGTCATTCTGATGCTGGATGGAATAAGTAGCAGTATTTTGGATTACCCCAAAATATATAATTTAACACAGTCTAAAATAATGAATGCTGTTGAAATATCTAAATGTCTTGTTTGTATTGGTGGTTTTGCCTTGCAGTGATCACAACTGTAATTCCTGTTTCACTCATCTTTTTATTTAACACTTCGCTCATTGTATGTCCCTGTTGGTAGATAATGTATGTTTTTATTGGTACTACATAGCCTCTGGAGGTTTGGGATAAGCTCTCTCATCACTAACATACAAGCTGATGTCATTCAGCCTGCGTGGTGGCTTGGCTCCGATTCCTCTGATCCAAGCTGGCTACTTTCACTCCTCATCGAAAATTCCCTTGTTGTTTTCAGCTGTAACACAGGGGCAGCAGGAGTCCTTTATCCTCTCTCTCGTCCTTCTGCTCCTCATAATGGAGCCAGGGGCAGAGGAAGAGGTTAAACTTTCTGGATATGATACCTTAGTTGTAATGCATGCACCATAAATGTTTTAAAAAGCATGGCAGTGGCTGTTTAAAAACAATTCTAATTAACCCTGCGGGTATGGAGAGAGCATGTCTTGAAGTTTTCTACCTTTTTGTGGCGAACAGTATTGCCGTCTGTTTAAAGTGTTTCCAAGCAGGCTTATTGACGGGATAGGAGAGGCAGTGTGCTGCTTCTCTAGAGCCATGTGGGATGGGGGTAAGTTGAGTGTGTGTGTGTGTGTAGGAGTATCTTATGCATATATTGTATGTGTTTGTGCAGGCATGTCGTTGGGACTAATTTTGAGGATGAGACTGCTTGCTGGAGAGATGAGCTAGAAGAGAGAAGGATTAGTTACATGAGTCTCTTCACTCTCCTGGAGGGGAGAGAGGTAGGGTTGCTGAGTTCAACTCTCGGGTGGCCACTTCACTCCCCGTAAATATCTCTGCACTATTACTGTAGTGATGGCCAGCTCTGCTGATGAACAAACAAAAATGAGCAAACCCTGATTTATACAGCACATTTTATATACAAGCAAAAATCAATGTGCTTAATATAAAACTGTAACATAAAAAGATTAAATGGAAGTAAGTAGATAAATAAAAAGGTAGGCATTTTCTGTATTTTTAAAAAGATTAAAAGTAGTCTCAGGTCTTATGGTCTAAGCCTTCACCAGCTGTGTGTGTAGCATATCTTCAAACTTAGCATTTAGCAGAACAGATGACCTGAGAGAGGTCTGTGGGTTCATATTGTTAAAGCAAGTCAGAGATGTGATATAGACAGGCGGCAGTACTTTAAAATCAATTCTAAAACATACTGGAAGGCAGTGTGTCACAGAAAAAAAGGCAGTCTGGAAGTGGGATGTTTTGTGCAGAAAATGATGAGATTGCCAATAGTGAGGTCTGGTAGCGTTTTCCACGGACACGTGGGCAGGACGGTTGGCGGAGTTGGTCGTTGGGAGGGGTACGGCTGGTGGATGGTGGTAAGAAAGTGTGGAGCGGGTGTTTGAATCTCTTTTCCTGGTCTTTTTCCATGTGAAAGTGAAGCCCAGTGTTTACCGTCAGAGACCTGGCTCCGCTTTCGTCCAGATGGTCCCGTCCTGCATCTGAGAGAACCCCAGAGCCCCAGAGCGCAGCTCTCTCCCTCCTCTCTCCTCTCTCATCTCCTCCACTTCCTCTTTTTTGCCTCCATCTTATCTCTCATTCAAACCCAATCTCCTCCTCCTTTTTTCCCTTTTCCTTTCATCTCTCGCTGCCTCCCACTTTGAGCATCACAGTTTCTTACTTTTTTCCCCCTCACTCTACCTTCACCTCCCTCCCATGTCCCTTGTCTCCCCCTTCTGCTCAGATTCTCTACTTTTGCTTCCTCCCTCTTTGCCCTCCTTCGTCACCCGTCTCTCTTCTTCTGTGGAGTGTCAAAGAGGCGAAAAGGCTATGAGGAGAAGCCAGATCACTGTGGGAGGGATACAATCAACCTTCCTCCTGACCCTTGTTCCCTGTGCTCAGTTCAATTGCCTCTGGAGACATTAGTAATTCAAATTTAGCACAGGGAATCTGGCTATATATCATGTCGGAGAGGGCCTGAACAACACCAGCTGCCACTCTCTCTCTCTTTCTCTCTGTTTGTCTCTCTCTTTGTCTCCATCTCTCTCTCTCTCTCTCTCTCCATCCCTGCCAAAGCACTGTAGACACCTGCAGGTATTTAATGAGGAGATAGCTCCCATTAAAGGTGCTGCGCTGGCTGTCAAAAGAGAGCATGAGGGACAGAGAGGAGATAAAGAAGGAGGGGAAGGAGGCACAGTTAGAAGAGATTGAAGGAAAGGCCTTTTCAAGAAAAGTGGGCATGCTGGGTGGCATTGAGCCAAGGGGGGTGAAGAACAGACAAAAAAGAAAAATATAGATTATACAGGATAAAAAAACAAAAGGACAAGTGGGTTTGGGTTTGATTTTGTTAGAGGAAGAATGTTTTCATGTGGATGAGGCGTGTTTTCACTGTCTTCTCTCAATCCTCCTCTAATGAGGCACAGAGTGGAGGTTAAATCCTCTCTCTTTACCTTGCCTCTCTTTCCCCTATCAGCACATGAGGTAACCTCTTGGTCTAGATCCAGACGTTCTTCCCAACTGTTCATGTTATAGATAATGCAGGGCTCTGCAAGTCTTCATATGAACACGCATGTGGGGTCCATTAGCTCCCTGGAAAATCTCGGTGCTTTGTGCTGTCATGATTTGCCTACAGGCAAGTCGTGTTGACACTGTAAGAGGGGTTACTACTCACCGTCTGTTTGATTGACTAAAAGGGAAAAAGAAGGGGTTGTTTTGGAGGGAGATTTGTGGGTGAAACTTATCATCAGTCATATTAAATTGGCTGCTGAAAAGCAGAAGAGACACAGTGGGTCTACCTTTAGTCCACCAGAAGTGAGTCAAGCTTCTGCTGCGGACACATCTGGTTTATTTCACAGAGGAGAATAGTCTTCCTCTCCACTCTGCTGTGGCTTCAGGAACATTATACAGGACAAACTGATATTCTCCATCATGTCGACACAACATAAGCTATAAATTATTATAACAACTATTGATAGGCTACACTTATCTGTCTTCATGTCAGCTAAGGAAACACTGATGTATTGATGTCCACAAAATTGGAATGAATTCCAGTGTATGCTTCATCCTGTGGAAGGCAGGTGGAGTGGACAATATGTGCTTGTCTTGTTTAATAATGTAGCCACTATAATAACAGCTTTTTGCTTTAGTGCCTTTACTTTCCTTCAGGGCCTCATCTGTTTCACAACTTTTCTTAGTTCAAGTACTTCCTCATTGTGTTGTGTATAGTGATGCATTATTTTGATGAGAGACTCATGTTGGCCTTATATCAAATTATTTGAGTTATAATTGACATAAAGGTGACCATGCACTGGTGAGAAATCACACATGATGATTGGTTAGAGAGATTTTTGATATTGCTGTAAAAATATCTTTTCTTTTGCTAAATTAATGCGTGCATTAGAAACTTGTCATATCTTGAAAGGACAAATGGAATTTGAAGGGAAAAAGTGTGTAATTTTGGGCAGGAACAGAATGAGTGATCTAAATATGTGTTTGAAAAACAGCATTCATGTAAGAGCCAAATTGAGCCCGTGATTTTTCTTTCATCTACAATCAGGCAGAATATTCCTTCCCAAGGTACACAGAGGAAGAATGACAGCTGATAATGACTGGATTGGCATTGATTACACTGTCACTTCCATTCAAGTTATGAGCACTTGTGGAAATTGAGGAAATGCTGCATATTTGTTGGCTGCTGTCTGATTTACACATAATTAACTTATGAAGAGGAGATGAATACAGTTTTCACTTGGTGATATTTTTTTGTCAGGTTCTGTAAATATCTTATGAAGTGCAATAGTGGAAAAACAGTTTTTCTACTCATTAAAATGGCACAGGTTTAGAGCATCTTTATTTTCATAATATAACATATTTCTGACTGAAACCAAATAGATTTGTGAGATCGGAGGAGCTCCTTTGTGTTATGGTTCCAGATGTTTGAAATATTCAGACAATGTAACACGATTCTGATTGGAGCTCATCTATGGCTTGAGTAGCATTAACCACAATTCAATTATCAATCTAAATACGTTAACAACTGTGTTACAAAATATCTGGTTCTTTGACAAAAGTTGAGGGTACAAGCATGCACTGTAACATTCTCGGGAGAAATTAACTATGACTCCCAAGGTGCATTTGTGGAAGGGGAAAACACCAGTGACCCCTCCATCGCACCTCCAAATTTGGAGGATTTATGTATGAGATGGATTTAAACAAGATCTTTGTTGTTTGATTGGATCACTCAGAAGTAGGCATGGCTTAGTACAGCACAATACAAACACAATACATAGAGAGATGGGGAGCTGTAGACGACTGCTGACCATCCACACCTCCCTCACCCACATTGTTATATCAGCAGAAGAAGGATGAGGGAGAAATTAGTAAAACAGACCATAACTGTTCCTCAGAAGTGTAAACAACATTTTTGCTAACTCACATCCAGAGACACACACGTCCCACTATTCTGCTACCTCCTATCTGACACATAATCTGGTGGTTAGGTTTGGTGGTGTGTGGTTTTATGATATGAACAGGATTACCTAGATAACATAAATGTATGTATATCTCCCTAAGTTCACAAATATTGAATGAGTCATCACAAATATAATAATGTTTTACAGGAAGAGAGGAATATTGGTGTAAAAACTCTGAAAATTGGCATATACTTTGCAGTAGTAACGGTAATGTGTGGGGCAGAATAAGATACAAAAAGCTGTGCCTATGCATTTTTAGCTATTATTAATGTTCTGTATGGTAACTAGTCATGCAGGCTTATGCACTTATGTCTGAGACAGAGAAGGGTGATGAGGGCATGTGTGAGGATCAGTGCCTGCATGTGCAAATTGGAAGATGAGCCACTGTTTTTTCTCTTGATCAGTTTATCTTCTGCACATAGACAATCTGTGATGTGATTTACTGTAATGCATTGCGACTGTTGTCTTGGCCACTGCTAGCCGGTCGGAGGTCTTTTCTTTAAGGCTCCTCCACCGTGTCCCTCCTGGGGCGAGGTGGCGGTGGGAGAATAAATGAGCAGGGTGCTGATGTTCAGCTGTTTCCTCCTCTTCCTCATGGTGTTAGTGCGGTTCGCCTCTCCTGTCGGTGGGTAAGCACTTTGCCGGGTGACAGCACCCATCCTTCACAGCGCCCTGCCATATGCTGTGCTGCTGTCAGAGGAGACGACTGCAGATGCTCCAGCTGCTCCCTCCCTGCACACTGAACTACACACACACATATACGTACACACACACACACAACTCTCAGAACAGGATAAAGAGGCAGAGGTGGGAAGAGACACAGGGAGGAAGGGGTGAGGGAGGATGGATGCACATGAAGGTTTGGGTTTGTGTAGGCAAAAGGGGAAGGCAAAAACAATCCTTTCTTCTTTGGAAGTGATATATATATTTATATAATTCTGTTTTTGCATAAACAGGGAGCAGAAGTGAGAAAGGTAAAATCAATTAGATCGTTTAAAAAGGGGATTGGAAATCTAATCAAAGAGATGGAAATAAAAATGCTGATTGAGGGCCAGATACAGCAACAGAATGAACAAGCAGTGCAAGCTAGATTCTTGCAGTGATTTTCACTATAATTGCTTGTTGGCGCCATTTTTTAGCCATAGCGGATCCTTTAATTGATAGTGCCTTTGCAACACTTACACACCAACACCACCAACAGGTCTTTTTTATATCCCATCAAAAATACTGCTTCTCCCAAATGAAGACACAGAAGCCGAACAAACAGGCAACTTTTTCCTGCTTGTTTATTTATTTTCTTTGTCCAAACATTTCCTTCAACACTTTAGATCGGGCCTCAGAGTCTCAAACTATCACTTTGAGTGTCTGTGATCTTCAGCAGAAAAGTAAAACTACTTAAAGAGACCCAAATGGCTGGTGCTACAGACAGCATACAAGAGGCCTCCGCGCTCACTGCCAGTGCTAATACTGTGTGTATGTGTATGTATGAAGTATATTTGACTGTGCCTGTCTTGTGTGTGTGGGAACAAGGTTGGCCAGGCTGCCTTGGCTGTGATAAGGCGCAGGCCTGGCGCTTGTTCAGCAACGACTTCAAATCATGCACAGAAATATGCCTCCTGTCTGTGCAGATGCACCCAAATACCTCTCTGTGTCAGTGGTGGGAGGTCTCCCCTGTCTATGAGCTGAGCCACTGAAATGCAAACAGCTGGGTCAACAGCCACTGCAACACATGGCCAGACACATACAGTGAGTTATTGCTTAAGAGAAGATTAAATTTGAGTAAAAAATTTATGACAGTTTTAGTGAGTTTTCAGGTCTCAGTAAAAAGTACAGAGACTCAACAAGTTATTTAAAGTTATAATCCTGAGATTTCAGCCCTGGTTGATTTGGTGACACCTGTAGTTACTCATCATGGTGTAAGTCCAACAGTAATCAGCCTCTTATGTTCCTAGCACCCAAAGTGTGGAACCACGGTCATCTGTGACTCTGTTGACATTCTCAGCTGTGATAACCTGACTGATTCCCAGTTGAACTTCATACTTATACCATAGGTGCACCGGTATGGGTAAATTGATCTGATTATATTTTAGAATACCTTCCTGAGTAAATTTGCATTTTAATGAATTTCCCGAAATTGCTGTTACTCCTTAACCTTAATTGATACCATATGTGTGGCTTCATGAAACAATATATTTGATTTTTCTTGTGAACATAACAAGACTAATGCATAGTAGAAACTTCATCGTACACCACAAGTACCCCATATGGAGAAGATGATTTGATTAGATTTTTGTAGAATAAATCTGCACATATTAATGAGGGTGACTGTTTTTGTCAAACTTGTTTCAGCATTTTTGCTGACAAACCAGTTATTACTGTGGCACATATAGGTTCTTTTGCTATAGACACATGGCACTACAATGCAATCAAATGTCTCTTATTTCCATCATACAGGGACTGCAGTCTGGTTTAAACTGCACATGGCACAACAACAGGGTACAGTAAAGTTGGTTATCTTGTTGAGGGTGTAGGTGTGTATATGGTCTGTAGCTGTTCATCTGACTCTTTCCTTTCCCACTACTTTCTGCAACATTTAAATTTCATCTGCTTTTTAAAGTGGCCCAAAATAATGAATAATTAAATTCCTGAGATTTGTTCACAATAAAAGCCACCTGTGTTTTACCATGAATGCTTTTAATGATAGACAGCGGTAGGAAATGTTGGTTTGCATTTGCGCTAATTTAGTATAGCTCTGACACAAAGTGTCAGGTGGGAGAATGAACAGTAAACAATGAGGGCTACAGTATCATCACGATTAGATTACAGACAGTGATGTTGAATCACATTGTTGTTGTGAATTATCATCTGCGGTAAGTAATTTGAATCCAATTACTGGAATGAACTCTACCATAACAATGAAAACTACTATATAGAGCCATAAACAGAAATAGTATCATAAACAAAGCTTGATGTGTCATGAAAATCTTAATGAATGGAACTTAATGAAATCTCCCCTAGAAATTTTAATGAAAATACTGGTGTCCACATTTGTCTCATTCTTTAGCTGAAATGGATCCACCTTGTTGTCTCAAATTCTGTATGTAATGTACAGTATCTCCATCCACAGTCTAACATTTGATTCGTAGCAAAATTGCAATCAAATTTCAAACAGATGATGAAGTCCATGATACATTTTACTGCACACAAACTGCAGAAAATCTTGGATAACTTTGATAGCTGCTGGTGCTGCCCTACTCAGTTATTACTCCGCCTGTCTCTCTGCTGTCTCTGTTAATAATTAGTTTCATGTTCCAGTTGTATTAGGCGTTTCTGCGGCTGCTCAGAACTGCTCCCAGAGGTTACAGGTTTTTTCCCTCTTCTTTTCCCAACAAACAAAAAATAACTAATTACCTTTTTGTACTTTAAAGAAAAGACTGACCAAACACCACGTTGTCAGGACAGCAAAATAGGATCTTCCATTAACACTAACAGTTAGATAAAAGAGGTTGAAAAACAATAATTATTAACTTCCATGAAATGAATACCCCTGTAATTAAACAGGTGAGCTATTATTATCCCCTGTGAATGAAGTATTTATTTTTGACTTTTTGTTTAATAGCGTTGGGATCTGGGGCTATGTTTGTTTAATGGTGTCAGTACCAAATCAGATTCTGTTATTATTCTCAGTTTTAATCAGTTCACTGACCTGTTGCAGTGCCACAGAGCTACTACCTCAACACCTGTGCAGGCTCTGTCTCCTAACTAAAATATCACTGTCGTTGCTCTGAATCTTTTGATTTTGTGAGCACTAACATATAAAATTAGGTGGAAAGGATGAATAAGAAAGGGAGAGAGGAGAGAGAGAGCTGCAGAGTGTGTCTGTGACATCAAGCCTGTTTACTCTGGCTGGCTGGAGAGTGGAGGCGAGTCATGCATTATAAAAGCTGGTGATGAGTTCTGTGCTCGGGGAGCTTCGGACGACAAGTTTAAAGATCACAGATCTATTAAGCCTGGATGAAAAGCGTTTGTGCATGTTGTGTGTGTGTGTGTGTGTGTATTTATGTGGCTTTAATGAAACACTAGAGTCACACATTTGTCTTATTCCTTGGCCAAACTTGTATGTTTGAAATGCTATATGATAAAATAGATAACACAGTATTTCCATCACTATTTACTTTTTAATGGGTTAAATTATATCCATTCATTAAATATGTAAATGTGTAACGTGTTGCTTACAATCATAATACAGAATATATTATAAAGATAGAAAACACGAGTTTTAATTTGTTAATTTGTAATAGTTACCTCCCAGACTCAACAGTAGGTTTCCATCTGCCCCCAGGCAGCAGATTTGGATCACTGTCAAACATTTTAGTTTGGTGTGTTTGCCACTGTTAGGAAGCCTTTTCTGTGTATCCAACGCATATTGTGAAATCTTTGTCTTGGCAAATGAAGTGCTGCGCTGTTGCATTGATTTGCTCTGTCAGATATAAAAATTGAAAACAGAAATTAACGGGTAAAAGAGGCCAAGTGATAGCTTGTCCAACAACAATATAACCCCATGACAGTGGACCTGATACTGACGGCCAAAACTGAATGAAAGATAGTAGTAATTTCACTACAAAACACTCTAGAGACATAGTGAAAATAACAGCAGAGGGTGGATTTGAAAAGTACTTTAAAATACTGAAGGACTGCAGTTAGAATCTACAGATACAGTAGATCAGTTTAATGTTTTAATATATTTAATACATATTTGAAATGAGGACTGTTGCCAACCTTTCCTCAGCTGCTAATTGACCTGACCTTGCGGAGATGTAGAAATTTATATAACAAACATTAAGGGTCAGTCAGTGTTATTATATATACTTTTAAAATAACAGTAAGAGAACAAGTCAGAATGAGTATAGATACCTGTTTACATCGCAATGACGTGTGTGTATGTGTCAGAAAGAGAGAAAACAACCTGGCAGCCATTTTGAAACTTACTGTTGAACCCTGGATATCTAAAATGAATTAATTCACATAAAGTCTGTGGAGATCAGTCATCTGTCAAGAACACATATAACTTATACATAGTTTGAGGTAATATCATGAGGACACTGTGCTTGCCTGTCCAGCAGACAAATTATTTCCCCAGTCAAACAGATGCTTATTCCATGTTAGTCATAACTAACATATGATAAATCAATTTTTCAAAGCTAGTATGGGGATGGAATTGCCACTCTTCCAAACTAATATTTAGTTAGAATGCTTAAAAAGTTGCTCAAATTTGAACACCAGTTGTTGACAGTCATGGAAATGTGTGGTAAGGAGACTGGAAGAAATTTACATGTGGCACTGACAAATCTTGACAATTCTATGAAGCTAGTGAGGATATACCTCCCATACTGATTGCCATCTAGTTACCCATAAAGTCAACAGCAATATGGCTCAGATTAGTGGGAGAAAGCGTATCCCAAATCGAGTCCAGTAAAACTATGCAATGTGCAAATTTGAGTAATGTTCTGCAAATGATGTTGCTAATTTAACAGCAAGAAAGAGCAAGAAGGAAATTACCCTAAAAAGAAAACAATTAGATTTCCTTTTTAAATGTAATACATCTACGGCAAGTGGTGTGGTGTCATCTGAGGTATGCATATGTGTGTGTATGCATTGAGGTGCATGTGTCTCTGCCATGTGTCGTCTGTCCTGATCTCTGCCCGTGTTTCGTGTTTGAGAATGCACAGGACTGACTGAAAAATGAGACCAGGGAGGTAAAGAACAAGTGTTCCGTAGCAATAGATTTGCGCTGATTTGATTTTTTTTCTTTTCAAACCTAGCTCACGCATGGCAGAAACCTGTAAATCCATAAACAAACACATAAACAGGCAGAAAAAGATTGATGCATTATGAATAAAATCATCTATGGGTACCAAAACTCAATAATAACTCTGCGTTGCCTGGAGGATGAGGAGGGTTTCAGTAGATCCATCTTGATGTCTGAGAACTAACTGGGAGGCGGCGTTGGTAAAATTACTTATCTTGGGAACTTAATTGCAAAAGACAAATGATGATTGTGGTGATTCAAGTGACAATGATTCTTATTACTGTTATTCTCTACCTAGAGACTGTATATAGAGATGTGTTTCTGTCCAGCATGATCGTCATCAAAACCACTAGAAGGATTATATAAAAGTCAGTCAGTCATTCATACAGTTGGTCAGTCGGTCAACACTTGGCTGGGAGCGTGATATAAATCATCATTGCTGGCTGGATTATGATGTTGTCAATGCAAATTAGAATATATAAAGTCTGATGGACGATTCATAAACTTCTAGTGATCCATTGCAGAAAACTTAAAAGTAATTCATGAAGACAACTACAAAATTTGCTGTGAAATTTGTCCCCACAGAAATAAGTCAAATGTTTTTTAGTGATTGTGTCTACATTTCTTGTTCCACCAACCAAAATGTCCACTGTTAAGCAGAATTTACAAACAATTCTACATTTCCTGTAAAAATTTGCTGTGCACCTGTGTTGCGTGCTTGGATGACAAACTCTTTAAAACTTTTTGGACACTGCTTTCTGTTTAGTTAAAGCTCAGCCAATAGGTGGTGCAACCATTCATGCTTCCAAACAAAAACCCCACTGAATATTAACTTCAACCCATGACCTTTCCTCTTGCGCCACCAGCAGCGAAACTTATTTAATATTACTACGACAACAACCTTGTAGTATTGAAGTTGTAATGAAAATATAATTCGGTACTAATTAGCTGTAAATTTCAAATAATAACTTTCACATAGTTACTAAATTAAATAGAAGCATTTTCCCCCCCAGGACAGCATGTCTGATCTGGTCCCCCTGTCAGCAGGATATCATCATTTGTCTGTCTTGTGAAATGGTTTTCTTGGGAGGACAATCTCTTCCATTTTGAGATCAAGTAATATAATGGTGGATAACTTGGTGGATAAACACTACCTAGTGATCATCAGAAAACAGATATATAAGTATTAAAAATAAATAAATACTTTTGAGATAATTATATAGAAAAAAAATGCCCATTTTAATATTAGCTATTTCTTTCACTGTATACAGTAGATTAACATTGTAAATTTGGGTTATGTTTGCCAGTCTCCAGGGTATGTTAATCGACTACATCCCTGTCTGTGAGTCTAATATGAGAAGGAGTGTTTGGAGGAGCTAGATGCAAGGAGAAAGAGGAGGAGGTTGACAATGACTGAAGATGACAGCTAATGCCGTGAAGACTGTCAGGGCAGCCAGTGTGTCTAAATAACCAGGTGCTGCGATTTAGTTTCTGCCTGGTTAAACAGTGGAATAATTGGTCAAGTTAGCCGAAGTAATTAGACCGACTCTACCACGCTGCCTCTGAGAGCCCAGCGACGGCTCCGCCATGCTAATTGGGCTATTTATAGCGAGGCACATTGACCGGGCTCACTGGCTTCCTTTCCAATTCGCTTTTCAGCACTTGTTTATTTTTTCAGTGAGAACTCAGGACACAGGGCTGGACTCGACACCCTCCTCCTCCTCCTCTCCTAAAGCCATTTTTCATTCCAACTTGAGCTCACTGAACTTCTGTCCTCTGACCTCTGTCTCTTTGTTTGTCTGTCTGTCTGTCTGTCTTCCTCCTCTGTTTTTCACTCACTGTTGTTTTTACTCCCTCTCCTCCCATATACGCAGCCACTCCCTTTCTCCCAGGCTTTCTGTTTTGCTAATCAGTGTTTTATGAATGCCAGTGTCTGTGTGCAGGACTGTCTCTTCCTCCTGTGACTGTGTGTGTGAGCATTCCTCTGTGAGTGTGTGGAGATGGATGCACGTCAGTCAGTCAGACCTGCATCCTCCTGGAGTGTGATTAATAGAGCCAGCTATGGAAACCAGACTGTCACACACACACACTCACACTCACAAACACAGAGGAATACTTTGAGTGCTCCTTTCTTCAGAAAAGTCACATTTTCGTCTCACTGTGTGCCTGTCATTTCTGTTCCAGAAATGAGGTGCTGCTTATGAGAGGCCATCTCCAACTGTAGATTCCCGCCAGTAGCTTGCTCACACCTCTGTTGCTCTTTGTGTGTGATGGCCTCTCTCTATTCTGTCTTTCCATCGCTTGGTATCTCTGCATCTGTATTCTCTCTGCCTTTTATTATCCCTATATCTTCCCCTCTCCTCCTTTTCCTCACCCCTCTTCTGTTTTATTATCTTCCCCTTTCTCTCTGTCTTTCTGTCCCCTTCAGACTAACCCTCAAACCTCCATCAGGAGCAAACAAGGCTCCTTGACATTCAATTTCCTGCTTGCCACGCACTTCTCTATTGTATGTGCTTCTCATCCTTTTCTAGGACTCTTTTTGTGTGAGTTGAATAGGTGGATGGATGTGGCATTGGACGAATGGGCGGGCAGAGGGATGGATGGGATGGATGAGGTGGGAACTTGGCTGTTTTTCTTTTTGGGATCGCTTGAGTGTCAGCCTCCCTGGCTAACGCTTTAACAGCAAGGTCACTTTGCGGGGATGTTATGGGGATTTTCAGCCCTTTTCTGGACAGCACTACACTGAATGTGTTTAGGACCTGTCAGCAATAAAAAGCAAAAAGACAGGTTAGCTTCTGAAGTTTTCTGGTGTTATCTCTTAAGTCATAATTGTGTAGAATGTATTGACAACTAATTAAATGGTTTCATAATGTTTGAAATGTCTTTATTGATGTGCTGCAGTGTAAAAGCATCATTTTAATTTTACCTTCAAAACCTTCTTTAACCTAATATTGGTAGATGTGGACACAAAGTATTAGAAAGTCACTTTAAATGGATGGAAAACATTAGATTTTTTTTGTTGTTGACATGCTATTTTATAAATAAAAAGGTTGAACCTTATTAAAAGTAAGATTTGTTACATATATAGTCAGGAAAAAAATGCAGAAACAATTACTATCAGCAAAGATTTTACTGTAGGCTTAATAACACATTTGACATTTGACAGATTAGTTCCTAATTTTCTATTTATTATACTGTTTCATGATTACAGTCTCATATGTTACTGAGCAAAGTGACATCAGCTACAAAGGTGTTGTAGAGTAGACAGAATATTTTTCTTCTCTGTAAAGTCTCATTTACACAGAAGGACAGTTTAAAAATAACACAGGATGATGTCAAGGCTGTCAAATATTTCAACAATTTTTGCATGAGGAGGAGTATTGGTTTGTCAGATAATACCATACTACAGCACCAATGTGTTATTATGAAGAACCAGCTGCAAAGTCTCTTTAGGTTACTAAACTTCACAGTCATTTATTTGTGTCAGCTCTGTTCAAGAAAATCTACTGTTGTTTAATCAAACATCTGTTTTTGGTTTTATCAAGCTGAAATAACTAGTTCTGTCAGTTTTTCTCTGTGTGTAACTACAAAGTTTAAAGTGGACCAACTTAAGAAAATAAGCTAGTCAACAACTGTTACGTTACATTGACCAGAGTTGTTGTTGATTTCAGTTATATTTGTTTTCATTTGTGTGAAGCTTTCAGGTTCGACTTCCTCATATCCTGCAATAGCTGTGCTGACAGCCGTGTCAAACATACACTAAATCAAGTTTGAAATCTGTGGCTGAAGTGCGTTGGAGTGGTTTAAGTGGACACTTACTTTCCATTTGCATTTTTTAAAAACTTGTTCAGGGGAGAGGCCATTTACTTGAACACGTGTATAAAGAAAGATATCAAACTCTGGACATTACCTCCCTCAAATTGATGAAAAGAAGGATTTCTGAGAATCTGAATCCAAAAACAAAAGTACTAGGAAGTGCTATCAACCTAACTGCGTCTAAATAAATTTGATGATTTCAGCTTGGTGGGTAGACACATGTTCTCTGGGATTTCTGAAATGGTCGGACTATAGAATTGTCTCAGGACTCAGTTGCTTTTGTTGAAAAAAGGTTAACAGTTTGTTCTTCAGCTGGATTTTTTACTTTAAATAGTGTAAATTGATATTTCTGAGCCTTATTGCTTCCAAAGACATAAGTTGCAGTTTTATAATTGCACCATAACTTTCGACTCAATATTGATCCAAAATCGAAAGCTGCTGAATCTGTTTATCAGCACCAGTGTATGCCTGAACAACATAATTTTAGCTTGCTGATTGGATGTTTCTCACTACGGTTCTATCTTGTAGTTGTTTTGAGAAAGTTGCTAAGATCACAGTTGCTTACACTTTTGACCTTTCACTGAACTGGCACAGATGCTCATTATTTGTTCTGACAAATCAACTGAGAATTTCATGTCCATCTAAGAAATAGAAATGCTTCAACAGGCAATCGTCAAAACATTGGCCAATATGAAATTAAGTGTGGGACCTTTACTTCAGGAAACTTGATCATTTCATACAACCCTCTGTATTTCACTACTCGATCAGGGACCACTCTACAGTGTACTGCTTTTCCTTGTGGTATTTTTAGTACAAATTGCAACTAACTAACCAGCTAATTAACTAACTAACTATGTTCTCAACCAGGCTACAGCTCACTAATTTACTGTTTGATTAGATGGCACAGCAAGCAGGTAAGAAACTGCAAGTCAGTCAATCCAAGCAGTCGGAAATGACTTAGTAGTTAGTGTTTGTGCGAGTATGTGGGTGTGTGTTTGTGCTCATGAGCCACGCTCATGTGTATGTGTTTTAGTGAGTCCTGTTGAGAGAGATAAATAGGTCTAGTTGACATTGTCTGGAACAGGTGGGTGAAGTCAGCAGGAAGAGAGACATGGAGACAACTCTCATGCACACACACACACAGAGACACATACACTCACACACCCAATTTGACTTCAATGCCGATTTTCTGGCTTGTTTGAGAGTGTAGCCGGTCTGATTGGATAAAGAAGGAAGAATAGGTTGCCTTTGAATAGACCCCATATTGGGTGGCTGATGTATTGATTACAGAGGCAGAGAACTCACATTAATCATTCTCAGCATGTTTGATTGACTGATTTGTGTCTTTTTATGAACATTGCATGTACTGTTGTAGCCTCTGTGAACCAGTGAGTGTGTGTTGAGACAGTTCACCCTAAATTATAACTCTCTGGATTAAGTACTCGTATTTGACTCGTATCTAAAAAAGACTAATAATACAAATGAACTGATAGACTGTACTCACTGTATATACTCTCTGTGTAATTGGCATTTCTGGGTGGGTGTGGTACGGGACTCTGTGAACATCTCAAGACCAGAACACAATGAACATGGTGAAGGTTCCGGACCGCAGGCTGGCCGAGGGAGCTCGAGGAGATTTGTGGGAAAACTCAAGGTCACTGGCGCTGCTCCCTGTGTGTCGCTGGCCAGAATTCCAGGCACACAAAGCCATCTTGGCAGGTGAGGATATGTTTTCATTCATGCATCTTGAAAGGAGCGGATACAATCTTAAAAAATGATGGTAGGACGACGTATTCTGTCTTTAATATCTTGTTTACAGCTCAAATTCATGTTTAAAAAGAGCTTACTGTTCAGGAGCAGTAAACAGGCATAAGAAAGTTTTGTTGTCTTGTCTCAGTAAATTCAAAGGAATTTAAATGTGGACACTTCAAGATGTTGCTTTACCGTTGTCATGATGTTGCTGACAGTTACTCCCATGCATACAGCAGCATCATTGCTAGACAGTAAAAACAGTAATAGAGATGTTTACTACAGCACTGTAGTAGTACAACTGGCAACTAATTTGAATTCTCTGTTAATTATTTTATTTTGTAAAACCTCCCATTCCAATCTCCCAGAGCCAAGATGAGATCTCTTGGAATTGCCTCTGTATCACTAACAGCCCATAAACAAAAAGTTCCTCCCGTGCCAATAAATTACTGAAATGAATGTTGATGATTGGTGTTGGTGATAAGCGATAATTAGTTGTAATTGGTGATAGTGAGTTTCTGCCAACTGTCAAATCGATTTAGTGACTTACTTAAAGGTCACCCTCTGCATAAACAGTATGTGTAGGATAGTGAAATGACTAGTGTGCAATGAATAATTAAAATATGTAAAGAAATGCAAAGGATAAAAAGAGGAAAAAAAAATCTGATTTAAATTAGTTCATGCAGGAGGCTGTGAAACAATTCAGTATATAAAAATGTAAATATACATACATATGTCACAGTTGTAAGGTAGATAATAACAGTGCTAATAGTTTTTACTAGATCACTTCAAACTAATGTGGTGGAGTTTATTATTATTCATGGTGGGGTTTGTCATTATCATCCTGGGTTCATTTTCTGAATTTTAGTTTGGGTCTAAATGCCGAACTCAGATGCTTTTCCACTGTGACAGAATTAAATTCGGAAATACTTCATGTCAAATTTTTTAATTTTTAATGAATAATTTTGCCTTGCCACAGGATGGTTAAGATGAATATATTGAATATCCATACAGGAATCAGTTATTGACACCTTGGCACCTATTGTGTCTTCTTGCAGCCCTCAGGGAATCCCAGTGACCCGAACATGGTGGCGTAGACACTACTTTAAGCGTGTTGTATTTTGGACAACTGGTTGCAGTTATTGACACTTTTATGACAGCCAACATCAGATAGTGAAAAGTTTGAGCAAACTGGTGAACTGTGTGTCTCTGTGGAGGAAAGGAGAGGCTGTTCATTATTGGATTTGTTGAAATGTGTGTGTGAGGAGCCATTTTAATTATGTGCTGCTGTGGTTTGGGGTCTTCCCCTGTCTCTGTCTCTCCCTCTTTCTTTCTCTCTCCTTCTCTCTCTCTCTCTGCTCTGCTTGGTCCAGATGACGTCCCTCCTCCTCGTTATTCCCCCTCTCAGTCGTTCCCGTGACAACTCTCCCGGCCGTTAATCGCCGTGGAGACGGACAGAGAGGGATCAAACGAAGGAGGGAGAGCAACTCAAATTGGCTCCATATTGGCCATGTGATCTTTATACCACCCAGTCCCTCTCTCTCTCTTTCTGTCTCTTACTTTCTCTTTATTCTCTCTTATCTATCTCTCCTACCTTTTCTCAATATCCCTCCCTCCCCTTTCACTTTCACGTCCTGCTTTTTCATTCTTTCTTCCCCTCTGTTTTCCTCCTCCTTCCTTCTCCGCCTCCTGTCTTGAGTTTTCTCCACATATCTTTCTGTTATTTGTCTTTGTGTCAGTCTTTACTTCATCTCTTTCTCCCTTCACAAAATTTGCTCAGTTCCTTTTACTCCCCATCTCTATCTAGCGCTCTCTTCCCCCGACTTTCTCTCTCCTCTCCTTCCTTTCATTTTCAGTGACCCTCTCCCTCTCTCCCTCTCTCTGTATTCTCTCTCGTCAGCCTCTTCCCTTTGTTGCTGCAGTATGAGCTCACCAGTACTGAGCTGCATCGGACAGACTTATTGTACATTTGTCCCCATAGTCATACCTGGGTGTTCAGGGCTAAGTTTGGTTTCAGTGCAAATATTTAGGAAACACTTTCTCTCTAAGCTAGCTTCGGGATCAAAGCATAAATGAATCACGACACAAACATTTGCTCACTTTACCTGATATGTAAACAAAAGGATTGGTACCAACATCATGTCCCTGTTTCTGACATATGACTCTGTCTTGCAAATGTTTGACATGCCATATAACTGTAACCTCTAACAGAAATTTACCAAGAACCCACAGGAAGTCTGGCTGTCAAAGACGTCAAAAACTGTTCTCACAAATCAACTGTCCCAAAAACCTACGTTGTCTGGCCAGTTTCCCTCATCTCCCACGTAACCAAAGCACTTTACCTCTTGAGAGAGAGCAGAGGAGAGGTTCGTAAAGTTTATGTTGATTACACTGATCCCCTAAACAAGTCCTGATAGTTTAATAGTTAGTTTAACATCAACTCAGGTTTTGAGCTTCTACAACTTTCATCTTCTCACTGCTAGCCTATCCCTGGACACTATCAAACTTAAGTTCCTTAAAAGTAAAATTTTGGAGCTTCAACTTTTGCAGTTTTGCTTCTGTCCTAACCTCTGACCTTGAGCCACAGCATATCTTAAACACCCTTCACAAAACTGAATGATGTAGCACCTGATGTTAATTACTGTGTTGTTTATTTAGTTGAATATTTTAGTTACTACCGCAGCAGCAGTTGTTGACACTTTCACCACTACGGTCCATTGTTAACGTACTCATTCACTTAATGAGTCATGCCCACATTTTGCTTTTATTATCAATATAATACTTATTTGTGGCTTGTGCAGAGCTGATGGATGACACCATGTTTCCAAATGAGTAATTAAATGGGTAGCTAGCTCTGCGGTTAATAACTCATTATCAAGTACTTAAATTAATTAGAATATCACTGACTTTGACACATACTTAATAATGTGTTAAACATTTTAAAAAATGTAATCACTAGTTAATTAAGCATTTATTAGGGAATAATAATGGAAAGTGCTACCCAGTGTGCACATCTTCAGAAAAAGTGAACCATATCAGAAGAAGACGACACTAGTTGATGTGGGATTCTTAGTATAAGGCCAAGCTCTAACCTTTGTAGAGACACATTCTTCCTCTGCTGGTAAACAAGCGATTGATAATCGAGTTCAGCCTCAGCTCCTTCTGTGAGGTTCTGCCTCAGCCTGTGCCGAAACTAACCACTGTCACGGCCGGGATGATAGAGAGAAAATACACAGTGCCGTTGCCTTAAGCAGAACTACAAAGACAAGATGTGGTGATTATTTTAAGCATGCAGAATTGTCACGCAGCAGTGATTTCAAGCAACAGAAGTGGGACTGATTTATGTAGTGTGAAGCACTGAGGTTGGATCAGACACCTAGCACCGTCGGTCTGTGCTGCAGATTAAACATGACCTCTCCAGCTCGGGTCACGTCGGTGATAATAAGAAAGAAAACACACTGTGTTTAGCCTTCAAAGCAGTGCAGTGAGTTGTTGGCCACCTCATCTTTGCAGTGATCAAAACACTAACGCTAGAATCATCCGTATGTCCCTGTTATATCAGTGGCTCCAGAACTTTGGAGTCACTGTTCCTTATTTATTTAAACTGTGAATTTATCTGTGAATATTAAAAAAAAAAAGTAAAATCTGCTTTATAAAATTGATAATATGAAATCTGGGCAAAAATTGGATCATAGAAATACCATTTGCATTGCAAACACTGTTTAACTGTTGCATAATCAGCAGCTCTTCTGTGTTTTGTTTCTACTTTTCTTTCTACTAAAAAAAAAGCCTATGTCTATGCTACCATGTTAGAATAGTCTTTGTTGAGTGGCAGCAGGTGACCATGTTATAAAAACAGGAAGGCAGACCTTAATTAAAGCATAATGTATCAAATAAGCTCCAGTCAAGTCAGTTTGTCAGCTTTAAACACTGACTTAACACACCAGAGAGGTCGTCATGAGTCTGTCAGCAGGAAGGAGCTTCAGTCGACTTTTTCCACACGATGCTTCTACTGCTGTCACTGCTGTCAATCATCCCTCTCACTCTGCACTGGCCCTGTGGCAGGCAGTTAACGGATATCAGAGACCTCGCCGTGTATCAACATTACACACAATAACAAACCCCTCTCTCTGTCTTTTGTTTCTCTCTCTGTCTCAGCTCGCTCGCCGGTGTTCAGTGCCATGTTTGAGCACGAGATGGAGGAGAGTAAGAAGGTGAGTCGAGCTCTTGACTCTTGTTCCTGTTCCCTCAGTGGCGAGTTGAATGTCTAAATTCTAATCTTTCTCTCTGTTGCGTCAGGAGGTGCTCACCTCTCAAAAAAGTGTGTCTGCACATGTTCCTTCATTTCTTGTTGACTGCAACTCTATTATCTGGTGTCCTTAAAACCACTATGTGCAGAATTTTCATGTGATCACAGGGACTTTGAAATAATTCTGAAGGTTGAAGGTGTCATTTATAGACAAAATGAAACAATACCACTGAAGATTAGTCCAGTCTGTGTATTGCTTTTTCCTCAGCCACATCACTGTTTCCAGTATTAAATTATGGTGGGAGAAGGGAATTGGGCTGCATTGTTTTTTTACCATGGTGCCTTTTGTGGGGTGGTATATCAGAAGATATTTGTTTTTAATCATGAGCATGTAACCCAAATATTTCTAATAAGGATTACTTAAGTTTTTTTCTACCACAATTAACTTGTCAGTGCTCTCTAGGTTTTAAATGATGTCTAGCATATCTTTACCATTTCTGCATTGCATTGCTTATTATAGCCAGACCACACCAACATTTAAAACTGAAATCTTGGGACAAAATCTGTTAATCCAAATGGAATTGGAGCAGTCAGTGGATTTACTTGTGGGGTTGATGTAAATCATATTCAACTTTAGTTAATTCTGACATGCAACTTTGCGTTTTTGAACTATAGCGAGCCGACTTGACAGTCCTGACCTTTGAATGAAGGGAGAGATAGAGAGTCCAAAATGGAGGAAGCAGTTGCAGCATATTAGTTGTGTTGCACCAGCCACTTTTATTTAACCTTCCTCTCTCTGGGCACAAACTGTTCCATGAAAAGAGGAACGGTTTGTAGACAGTCATGATTCAAGAGTTGATGGCACAAATACGTCTTTTGAATGAAATGTGTGAACTGGCTAAATGGCAGTTAGAAAGCTTGTTAGCTCGCCCCTTCAGTAACTTTATTGAATGAAATGATGTACAGTCCTGAGATTAAATGCCACGGGGGAGTAAACAGCCCAGCACATAAAATAGAAAATAGAGAGCTCAGAGAGCTTTTGTGACTGACTAGTGTTAGCATATTCCCAGCTGGTTAGCCTGTTAGCAGTTAGCTAAGCAGCATTAATTTACTAACTAACCCCAGGAATACTCACTACATCACTAAATGTGTAGAGCAAAATATTTTGTGAAGACATGGAGAATTTCTGCCATGCCATTCCCTGATGTGACTGAGCCTTTACTTACTAGCTGACATTCTGTATATGCTAGTTCTAACATATTTCTGATAAGCTAATATAGGTCGGGCTTATTTATTGGATCAGAAAAAGTATTCTAAAAATAGCGAAACATTTAAGATTTTAAATGTACAAACTTAAATGTAAGTAAAAGCAGCCACATGATATTTTGTCTCCATGCAGTGGTTGATTTTCACTTTAGTGTAATAGAGAACTGGGTAGAGCAATATGCCAACCATTACATCCATTGTGTGCACTTTCATTGCTCTAATTGTTGTTAAATTTCTTAACCTTGGTGTCAAGTACTGTAGCATTAAAATAGTTTTATGGTAACTTAATTTTACAACCTCTGTAAGTTAAGTTTTAGTTGCCCTGAGTGCAGTTCATATTCTGGATGCATTAAATAGAGGTTTATCGTTGTGGCTGTGTGTATTTCATCAGTGTGTGCAGTGTGCACATCATTGCTTTTCCTTATGTGTCTCTGTGATGTTTGTGTGTTTGTTATCGTGTGTGTGTGTGTGTGCACGTGTGTCATGCAGAGAACCCTCGTGCCACAGTTGGTTGTGTTCATATGATAGGAGGTGGTGAGATTGAACCTTGGTGATTTAGCCGTCATGTCAGTGGAATATTGATGCCTGCACGACTCGAATGAGGAAATTATAAAGCACAGAGCCAGGAAATGCATCTTAATTGCTGTTTAAGTGGGCGTCTTCATCAGAAAGAGAGAGAGAGAGGGTGGGCCACGTCCCTATACGATTCAGAGAAAACAGATAGACACTCCTCTGCAGCACTCTATAGAGAAGAGACAAATGAGCTCATAAAGAAACACTCTAACAGAAGACTGCTCTGTGAATAGAGGGGAGCTTCAGACACTGTAACTACAGGACTGTTCTCTATTTATGAGATACTGTTGAAAGCTTGCCTTCACAACACTGAGAGATGTCCTGTTAGTTTTTCTCATGTGACCTCCAATGTGGTTATGTGGTGCTATTTTCCCCTTTTTATTTCATTAACACTCCAACACACTTTTCTGTCAAAAATTTGCATAATAAGTCAAGATTGTGTCCAGACTGTAAAAGTAAGACAACACAGGCTGTGATGAAGAATATTATCTTTCACGCAAGAGTTTAATTTAGAAGCAAAATGGGGTGGGTTACATGCAGATTCTGTGTGTGTATAATGGAGCGAGTAGAGGATTCATGTTATGTGTGCTCACATGCCTTCGTATGTTTGTGTGTGTTATGTGAATTCCTGTGAAAGGGCACTGTAGTAGACTCTGTGCTGAAAGCTCTACCCAGCTGCTTTCAGACTCTCCCTCTGTTATTTCTCAGTGTGTTTATGTTGCTGTTGAGTGGTCAGAGTTGACGCAAATGTACTAAGCTGTTGGTACACCCAACCTGACCCCGCTGAAACGCCGCTGGTCACCGTGGTGATGATAAAGCACTGTTATAATTGGTTTACCGCTTTGTTCAGCCTCTCAGTGTGGAGGGAAAGGTTCAGGTTACCGTCACTGTGCCAGCGAGCGATAAGGCCTACTTCGCTGGCTGCAGGCACTGTCAAGGAATGAATACTCAGGATTAATTTTCAGGAATCAGTTGAAAAGAATTAAATAAAAGTACTTCTAGTTTTGCTGGAACGTGTTCAGAGGATCCTTCAAGTATTTTTTTTTCTTATTTGCCACTTTGTTTTGTATCACCGTGTGGCTGACTGTCCCTGTGTGTGTGCTAAACAAGGTGAGTGAGTTTAATTCAGGTAGGTTTTGGGATATTCACATGAAATAAAAAAACACTCTGCTGCTGCGCGAGGTTTTGAAGGATTGTCAAAGCATCTGTCTTTTTCTTCTCTTGCCTTTTATTTCGTTAAACCCTCTGTGTATTCCTTCCTGTCCTCTCCTCCCGTTCAGAACCGTGTGGAGATAAATGACGTGGAGCCAGATGTCTTCAAAGAGATGATGTGCTTCATCTACACAGGCAAGGCCCCCAACCTGGACAAGATGGCTGATGACCTGCTAGCTGCAGCTGACAAGGTACAGAGAGAGAGTGTGTGTCGATGTGCGTGCACCTGTTACTGGGTACATTTGCACACAAGACAGTATGCATAATAATGTCCCCAAAAAAACACCTGAGAGACTCTTACTGCTCCTCCTCAAGTACAGTCACATCCAAACATACTTTATAGTATACTTTATAGTATTTCATACTTTACAGTAAAATCTAAACGTACCCACTGTGGGAGGTATAAACATGCAGACATTTACAATGAATCCTGTTCCTCATTGTCTGTACCCTGAACTGACCCTGAAAGCTGCCTGTAGAGCAGCTGTTTTTACATGCTGAGTAATACCTCTCATGACAAGTGAGCTAAACTTTATGTATAAAATTCTTGAAATGTGGGGCGCCCCCATAGCCGAATGGTTGGGGCGCGTACCACATGGGCCTAAGCGCCCTGAGCAGCTGGTCCCCGGATCGACTCCCGGTCTGGCCGGATCTTTACTGCGTGGCATTCCCCCACTCTCTCTCCCTGTTTCCTGTCCTCTCTCCTCTCTCCACTGTCCTATCAATAAAGGTGAAAAAGCCAAAAAAATAAAAAATTCTTGAAATGTGCCTTTAATGTTGTCAGCTTGTCTTTGGCACTCCCTGCTTGAAGATCTGGTTATGTTTTTAAAATACTGGTATTTCTTCTCCCTACTCATATTCTTTCCTCTTGAATGAAGAGTGCTTAATTGCAGTTTCAAATTAATGTTTTGTCTAACCAATATTTCAAGTTCACTGGCACAAAACAAGCTGTGTCTTAAACAGCCCAGCACAAGTCCTATTGAGTGTAACTTTATTCATATCAACTCCTTTACATCATTATTGTTGGTAAAATCCTCTGCTAAATTGAAAAATTGTGGTGATGCAAATTCCCCTGTAGTTCCCGCTGATCGCCTGCGACTCATCCTGAAGTGTGTATGAATATGAGAGAGGGTTATTGTTCCTAGCAATTTTGTAATCAGACTCAGTGGAAATAATTTTTTACCTCTCAAGTGATCCCCTTTTCCATCATCACTCCCCCTCAGTCTGCATAACTGTCACTTTTCCTTCTCTTGGCCATATATTTCCTTATTCAATTTAGGCCTTGTTGCCGCTGCAGTAGAGTAATTCTGTCTTTCTGTATCATTACACACTGCGACAACAGTTGTCGGTGGCACTGTTTAAGTAATTTAGTTTACCTGTTGTTTCCCCTCTCTCTCTCTTGCTCTCTCTGTCATCGGCAGTATGCACTGGAGAGGCTGAAGGTGATGTGTGAGGACGCTCTGTGCACCAGTCTGTCTGTGGAGAACGCCGCAGAGATCCTCATCCTCGCCGACCTGCACAGCGCTGACCAGCTCAGGACGCAGGCTGTGGACTTCATCAACTAGTGGGTTGCACGCCTGCGCTGAAATCATCCATCTCCAGAGCTATTTCCACACTTATGCAAACATTTTTTTCATGCACTCAGCTTTTCGTTAAAGGAAGTCATTAATTTCAGTGGGAGCAATTTTAGTCTCCCAAGGAAATTTAATTTAATCCCCAGATCAGACCATTTTGCTGCCATATCATATTGGGCCATTTAGCAATAAACCTCAACTGCTGATGTTAATCATGTTGCAGGCAGCCTGTTTAGGTAAGATGGGGCCTATTAGCATCAATGACTGCTATTTATGTCCGTGGAGAAGTGATTGATCTGGTATTTGAATGCCCAGTTGAAACAAAAAGCTTTTTCACAGTCACTACCTAAATTGCTCATCACCTTCCCTCTGTTTTCTGAATTGTCTGTCTCATAGCCAGACACATTTTACATCCCTTTGTTCATTCCTCTGTCCTCTCTTTGCAGCTTTTCTCCATCTCCTGGCGTTGTTCCCGAATGGGCTCCATCTCCCTCCCTCCCTCTGTTCACTCCCATCTTCATTCCTTTTCCTCCCTCTCCTTCCTATTCTCCCCTCTCTCCCTCTCCTGTTCTGTGCTTAAGAGCTCGTGTGTGCCTAAAGGTGTTAAGTAATGCAGATTTCTGCCCCTAATCCCAGTCATTAATTGTGGTTATGGGCGTTATGACAGTTTAATTTGCGACAGCGTTGTTGTGGTGGTGGGAAAATTGGCCACGGGGGACTCCTGGCCAGCAAAGCATTATCAACCCTCCTCCTGCGGACACAATCGACAGCAACAAGAGCAACAAAACAAAAATCAATTTAGAGGACGAATATAGAAAACAGACGACACGGAGGAACCAATAATCCTCCCCCCAGTAGCACCTCAACCTCTTTCCAGACCAGTCTTTACAAGCAGCTTACAGTCATTTAGTTGAGACAATAGGAGCCCTCTTTATCCTACCTCTTTCTCATTTATTCATCCTCTCCAGGGATGTAGCAGAGAGTAAAGCCACCCGAACTCTCTTTATCCACTTTGTTTATAGAAAAGAGTTTACCCACTTTTCTTAACCTAACATGAATCTTTAGGCCCGAGTAAATTCATAGAATAAATCACAGTAAGTAGTGCAAATGCGACATGAGTAATTGAAGCAGGGGTCTTTTAAGGCAGGAAAAAAAAACTTGCTTTTCTTAAAGTAGTGTTTTTTGATAATAGTGGTGGTTTGCTTCATTATTGCTGCTGACTGGAGGTCATAGTTTGGCTTCTTTTTAATTTACCTTCACATCACTGTTCCTCACCCTCCCTCGGTCCCCTCCTGTCCCTCTCTCTGCACTTTCATTACTTTCCCTCACCTCCCTTGTTTTTTATTTATTTATTTATTTGTCACTGCTGTTGTCTTCTTCTCTCCTCCCTTGGTCCACCCCTCCTCCTTCCTCTCCTGCTGTGGCTGCTCTCCTCGTGCCCTTTCGCTGGCCTGTTGCCTCAGCCTCAGCACACTGGCCATTACTGTAAGCAGGGGTTCACTTCCTCCACAGAGAGTAGGGTCAGAGGTTGGCTGGAGGTCTGGAGCTGCTGTGTGGACAGCATATGACCATAAACACACACACATATAAACAAACCAGAGTGCCAAGACTGGACGTGCCAAGACATAAACACATGTGAACACACACACACACACACACACACACACACAGAGTTGCTTATTTACACACAATGAAACATGAAAAATGTCATTAAAGGCCACACAGTGGTGTGCGTGATAGTGCAGGCCAGCACCCTGAGGCTGTCAGGAGGGTCAGGACTGCCACAGGGTCTGTTGGTGGAAATGCACATCTGTGGGAGATGATGACCACGAGTAAAACTCATCAGCAATTAATTACAAGATTTACATTACACTTTTTGGGGATTTCTGGCTTCCATTAGTTCATTATCGCTGAAGCTCACACAACCACAGGGGATCCAAATAGTTATATATCTAAAAAAATATTATTCACTTAAAATTAGGGATCAGTAACTAGTAGTGTATGTGTAGTTTTTTTTAACAATAATCAGTCCTATGCTTTCTGTCCTTACATGACCTTTGAAACAGAAATGAGTAATCTTAATCAGCAAGATAATCAGTAACTATAGCTATGTAAGTATAATATTTTCCCTTCAGTTGCAATACTTGAGTAAATGTACTTAATTACTTTCCACTTTAGTCAATATGTGGTGAACGGAAAAAAAAACTCTTAATGTAAGTTAACAGTCCAGATTAGCAATCAATATAAATAAATAAAGTATATGTTTACTCTAAAGCATGGTACCCAACCTGGAGCTGTAAAGTATTTAACAATATAGTCGAGATGAAAAAACTGCTACACAAAACTATGTTTATTTTTTTTCTTCTTTTCTCACACTTTTTTCTCCAATTGTGTGAAATGCTGTGGAGGTTTACCTCCTCTGAACTCTAAAAAACTATTAAAAGGAAACGACGTGTGAAGGGAACATCATTTTTTGGTTGGAGTCTTCACATCTCATCGTTGCATGTAGGGGTCAGGTTGTGTGATGAGGAGTTACAAGTAGGCATTGACTATCAAGGGTCAGAAGTCAAAAAGGTTGGGAATTAACACTGAAGAGATGGTATGATATGATATGAATATGAAAACTGTGACTCAACAGGCTTTTTCATCACATGCCCACATATTTATGATCTTTGAATTTTGCCTTTTTATTTGTGTGATGTTTTTTTCTCTCAGAAGTGACCTTTAGGGTTAAACATTTAAAAATATAAAGTAAATAACAGCCCTGCCAGCTGGTATGACAAATCCTTAATGTCTCAGAGCTGCACTCCACACAGATGGAGTCATATAATCCCAAACTCTTGAGAAAGTGATTTATTTGTGCTCTTATTTTAATTGCTTGTCCATTTAGTTTTCTTTGAACATTTTCTCACTTTCTTCTACTTTGTATCTCCTCTCATTGCTGTCTTTCTCACAGTCACGCAGCTGATGTGATGGAGACATCAGGCTGGAAGTCCATGGTGATCTCTCATCCACACCTGGTAGCAGAGGCCTATCACTCCTTGGCCTCGGCCCAGTGCCCCTTCCTGGGTCCCCCGAGGAAACGCCTCAAACAGTCCTAGTGGTCCAGAGAGAGGTTCTTCAGTCCTAACCCTGCTGTGTCCTCCTGTACCAGCGACCTCACTGCTCCTCCCTCCCAGTCCTCCTCTTGCTCCTACAGCATCCAGAGACGCCCAAGACTGATACCCAAGACTTGGCTAGATATGGCTAGGGGAGCTACTCAGCTGGGCAGAACAGAGACTGATGCCACAGAGGAGGTACTACACATCTCTGTAGGTGGGGAAGGGGTCAATTCTATAAGGTCTGAACCTGGATATTTATGGATTGCAAGCTCAATGCCTCACGTATTCCATATATCCTTCACCTACGATATTGGAAAGCTAGAACCTTGATCTGTGAGTCAGTCACGTAAAGAAATGATCTTCTGGCTTTGAACAGAAAAGTCATTGTTGAGTCCCTGTAAATACAATTTCATGGCATATTGTCTTGTACAGTGTCTCAAGTGTTAAAGCCCAAACTGTGCTTGTAAAAAGACAAGTGAAGAGGATCAACCAACCAGAAAGTGACCGACTATCGTGTTTGTACAATGTGCTGTTTTTTCTAGAACATAAAAACATTTTGAATGAAGGAAGACAAATCTGAACATGTTTTAATGTTCGCTCTGTAGCCTACGTCTTAAACTGGGCAGACACTGAATGGATTAAGCCCAAATTTAAACCTGCATTGATGCCTCAGGCTAATTTAAGAATCGGACAGAATTTCTGTCACGTCATCTGTCGTTTGACATGCAGTTTGAGGGCGGTCACGACAACTGATTAACGCCCTGAACGATCAATGATCTGATCTGTCTCTTTTGGGCGATCGGTTGGTTTTCTGGCAGATCAGAAATTTTGGTCTGCTCTCTTCCACAGTCCAATTTCCTGCCATCAAAAGAGCTGTTATAAGCTGCAATGGGCTTTTTTTAAAAATGTTGTTGGAGTAGTTTTACATGTTGTGGCTAAAACTGCCGTCTAGACTGAGACTGTGCCGTGAAACTGAACTTCCCTGCGGAACAGACAGACCATTTTGTCTGCATCTTACTCTGCGTTCATAGTGCAACAGCACAAAGTAACGCTGGCTGTCTCTCTTTTCGCCAACATTGTTGAGGACGCATTCGTCTTCTTTGAAGACCTCACTGGACAAAGCTGGGTGCCATGCTTTTGTTTAGTGTTTTGTTGGGTCTGCACAGTGTGAGTATAAAAGTCGCGGGTTCTGGCCAGGCAAAAAGACCGATTAAAAAATGTCAACACAGCATTTAGGATTAATAAAAATACACAGTGTCTGCCCGGCTTTAAGGAACATATTATTGAAACTCATCATGGACAAAAATAAACTTTTTATTCACCTTTTAAACACAGTACATTCCTGATGACTGAAACAATGTTTTGGCCTCTGAACCTGTAAAATACAGATATTTTGAACTTCTCTGACATGGCGTGTCTTTTTCATCCTTGATATCGTCATTATTTCTCATTATGCAGTTTGGTCAGTTACTGACTCATTAATGCACGGCCTCTTTCAACTTGCTGCCAGATCAGTGTGTGTGAATAACACATTTCAGTTCCAAGCTTAGTCTTGTCGTGATCAAAGTTCAATCCCTGGTGCATGTGCTGCTCCCCTTGTCTGATCACAAGGGCTCCTATCCAGCTGTGCTGTATGTAGGCTCATCTCTCACTCATGGTCACAGGCCTGTTTGACTTGGTCTCTGTGGACTTGCTTAGAGAACATATAGGTTGTAATCACTTCTGAGAGAGTTGTACCTTTCTCTTGGACAGTATTTTAACTGGGATTTTTCTGTGTTGACCAAAGTCGAGGCCCAGCGGGCTTTAAGGAAGCTCATTCCTGAGCCCTGAAAATCGCTTCTCATCAAACAGTCAGCCTTGAACACCAATCTTTGGGGATATCCTGGCATTGTCCCCGCGTTCATCAAATGGAAGGAAGGCCATTATTGGTGATACAGAGAGCACACTGTAGCTTCATGACGGAGCACATACAGTAGTAGCAGAACGTATGGTTCAGTTATATTATTCATATTTACTGAGCAGCATCATATTCTGAAGACATGGTGATAGAGGTGTGTTTGACAAATTCAATTTCAACGCAACATCACTTTTTAAAATATGTATTTATTAGAGAGTCAATAGATGACAGGAAATTAGTAGCCAGACTCGAACTTGGCACTTTAGGATTCATGTTGCAATTCATTCACTGAAAATTGTGTTTGTCATTGTAGAAAAATAATATGGTTACTGCAATAGTGATTTCAGTCAGCCCAGCCCTACATTTATTAGCTGACTTGTTAATTGCAAATCATTTATCATCAGACAGACTGAAAAACTGACAATACTGTTTGAATAAAAATCAATTATCTTATGGTAAACTTTGATAGGACGGTTGTGTTTTGGGGTTTTTTGTGTTCAGGATTACAGTTAACTGACACGTATTTGCACAACACTGCACATATTTGATTGCTGTATCAACATTACTAATACACGGCTTAACTCAAAAATTAAGAGTTTATTTAAAAAAAGTAATTCATGGGACTTTATAATCAAGCTGATTTGCTCAGTTCCTTGAGATTTGCTTAAATGTATTTATTGTATTTTGTCCACACTGTCACTGTACTGCTATGTGTTGTGTGTGTGTTTTAATGAACTGCCAGATGGGCCAAAGACAATTATGCATCTTGATGGACAATAAAGTTGTATTCCTCAGTGCTCCCTAAAATATGATCACATTATAGTGCTGGGCAATATGACTGAAATCACTGTAACACATGTTATTTATCAATAAGCATATTTAGGATTATTGATATGTATCATAATATGACTGATAAAATGGATTTTCTTTGAATCAGTCATTTGGAGAATAGAATTATGTAAAATGATTTCACACTGAGCTACATATATAGAGGACTATAGAATCAAATGAAGAGGAGCAGAGGAGGGTTCGATAGCTTATTTTTTAGAATGCGTGATAACCCTCAAATAAGCCTCCCAGCCAATATTTCTAAGTTTGAGAATTTCCCGGTAAAGGTCAAGGTGTGTGTATGTGCGTCTGACTGAAAGAATGTGTGAACATGGCAGACATATGGTGCTCTCTGAGTGGGCATGCATGTCAGCAGAGTGTGCTTTTTTAGGAATGTCCCTGAGATAGGAAGCAGCTTTGTTAACTAGAGTCAGGTCTGCCAGTGTGACCCTCGTCATTTGAGCTGGAATTTGAGGCTTCTGGGTGTGATATTTTTTGCTAGCTTTGATAGTCAGCTTGTGAAGCAGCTTGCAGCCAACCTCCTGTATCTTTGTAAAGATGTGAATGTGTGTGTTTGTGTTTGTGTGTCTCCCACTGGCCTTAGATGAGACAGTCAGGGGGAGATAGATGGAGCCATGCATGTGGGGAGGCGTACTCAGTTGTTATGCATGCTGTATGAGTCTGTCACTCCCTCCCTCCTCCTTGCTCTTCCTCTCATGCCTCCGCCTTGCCTCCCCATCATTCACTCCTCCTTTTATGGGAGAAAGGAGAAGGAGGTGTGGCAGGTCAATGCTGTGAAAGCCTGTGACAAGCTCTGCGTCTGTGTCAGCCCACCATCACTAAAGAGGACAAAGAGCCAGCCAGAGATTGATGCTTGCTGGTCTGCACTGCCCAGCAGGAGGAGGAGGAGGAGGAGGAGGGAGAACAGCACTGAGGAGAGAGGGAGAGTGTCGGGTGGGGGGTCAGATGTGCGTGGGGTTTCGAGTTCAGGGGCTTGAAATTTAAACCTCAACTATTTTGATGTCAGCACCACCCACCAACTCAAGCATCTCTGTGAATATAAATATGGGAATTTCTCTTGAACACTTAACCTTTTTATGTCCTAAGGAAACTCACCAACACTATGACCATTAGCTTATTTTTCAATACACTATACTCACTGTGAAAACTTAATGTTTTGAGTTGACACTCAAACTGTAGGTTTGGCAATGCTAGATATTTAGTTTTTTTTCTTATTGTTTTTTCTAAATTATTACTGATGTTACAGAAATCAAGCTGAGGAAAGTTTGTCCAACCCCCTTCTCCAGTTTTAGAAACAGGGTATTTAGATTACATGACATTTAGATGATCAGGTTACAGGAGAAAGCAGATCGTAATGTCGTTACTGAAGCGCTTGTAAACACGCTGACTGATGCTTGATCTCTAGTTAACAAAATCTTTACATTTAAATATACACATTTGGCTTGTGTTTAAAAATGTGTGACCACTTGGGGGCAGCACAACAAACTGTAAACCCAACATTGAGATTTTTTTTCACCATAGGAAACTGTTGTCGTGAACTTGTTAGCAAATGGTTACCTATTTATACATCAAGCTAACACAGAGCAACATTAGCATTCATTTAGAATCATGTTTGTGTTTAAGTCTGATATTCTCCTATTAGTTATGTTTTCACCAGCTAGTTGTTAACTTTGCGTGTCCACTATTTGGTGCTGGACCGGTAATGTACATTGGGTTTATAGGAGCTTTTTCACTGAACACTGCTGCCTGCTCAAAAAAGGCTATGAGAGTACTGAGACAGAAACAGAGCAGTAAAGTTGCAGGCCATAAAACCAAAACTGCAAAGCTGGGTCACTTCAAGCAACAGTTTCCACAAACACATGGTTATATGATCCATTTTTAATATAAAATACTGATTCAGCAGCTTTAAATTTCATTAGATTAAATGTGTCTTCACGTCTAATGAAGCATACTTAAAAAAAAAAAAGATTAATAATTAATTTACAAAAATTCATTGGACTGGTAACCTCCTCCAGCATAAAATACTTTATCATGAGGACATCTTTAATGGACAGTTTGACCACTTATCTGCTGGAAAAAGCTGAAGAGCATTTGGACCAGCTTCTCTTTATTGACAACTTGCTAATATTTATAAACTCAGACTTGATGGATGACTGTACTGGAAGAAGCCCTTATTAATTTCTTTCATTTTGAATCATTAAAAGTGAGAAACCCACTGGTAACATTAATAAAGCCATTAGTTACAACTTACAAACCCTTTATGGACTGTGTCTAATGAAAAAAGTGGTACCCAGCCATCATGTGGAGCCACTACCACAGTGCTGCTGAATGCAGCATAAGCATATTAAAACCTCAGTGAGGAGATATTTGACCATATATCCCTCATGATATCCCAAGTAATCCACTCAGATGGTATCATCTATGACAGGTGAGGGGAGCTCAGGCCTTGGGGCAGAAAAATGGAAGGATGAAGTGACAGGGGTAATGGATGGATAGAGGGATGAAGAGTGATTGGGTGTCATACAGGTGGGATAGGGCCAGACAGATAGTGAATGAAGGAGCGATGGAGGATGGATGGCCGGAGCACCTCAGACATTGACAGCGTTGAGAGATTTGTCTTCTTTGTACTCCATTTGTCTTGTTTCTCCTTCTCCACTGTGTCCAAGCGAGTTAAATCTCATAAAACTATTTACTCTGACAAAGCAGCAGGAGTAGTGGCGGTGGCGGTGGTGGTGGTGGTTTCGCCGTGGTACTGTACCTGCTCTGCTCGGCAATGTTTGGCTTTGCCGTTTCAGGAGAAGCCTCCATTCTGAGAGGATTGTCTTAAGGATTAAGGGATGTGCACAAACAAACTCCAATTCACAATTAACTGTTTGCTAATAACACCGGATGTAGAAATTAGAGGAGAAAAAGAACCAGACATGGGAGCTGAGTCATGCACATACACACACAGACACAATTACGCACATGTATATGAGCTGCTAATTGCTTTGTGTGCACCAATCTGTCCTGTGAATGTGCCGGTGCAATATTGCAGTGCTGTGGGTGTTTGCCCGGCTCATAACCGCAGACCAATGTGGCAGAGACAAGCTCATATATTAAGATAACCCCGAAACGGAATGGAATTGTATTTCCCCGGCGGTTCAAACGACTTCTGTGGTTGTAAACTGATAGTGGATGAGATTTGGCTTTAATGAAGCAAGACTTATTGTGCACAGTGCAACAGAGGAAGGTGCATGGGTGTATGTGTTTCATTATCCAAGTGCGTGTTTGAATGTGCATGTGTGTGCGCGTGTCCATTTTTTTCCTTAACAAGGAGCGTTGTTATCTGCAGCCGCATGTTTGCTCACGCTCTCACGGTGGATGTTATTGTATCACTATTTTTCTTGCTCTGAGGTTGGAGTGTGTCTGAGGGCCGTGATTTATTTTGCCTGAAATAATCAAGTGAAAGGTTTTTATTTTGTACTCGTCCCTGGTGTAATCTTTCTCAAGGTTGTGTGTGTTTGTGTATGTGTGTACGTGTGTGTATGCACAGGCTGTAAGAGTGTCATCTTCATCTGTTTATTAGAACGTTCCCTACCGGCCCGGCTGTAATGAGACCTGTGGAGCCAAGGAGTGATGGAGTTGAACTCATCAGGACAACACTCGTCGCAACAGAGAGAAAGAGAGAGAGAGAGGTAGTGGGGAAGGGTTGAAATTAAAGAGGGATGTTGGATGATGTAAAAAAGACTAAGGCCACATTTGACCTGATTATTGTTGTCTAAACTCTATTCATTTGTTTCTGATCGGGGATTTTAAGCTGGTTTCTTTCAAATTTTCTTCTTCTAAAAGCCACCTCCTGTACTTCAGCAATGGCTGAAATTCCATCTGGAATTATTAGCTCAGTTACTAAGTAGCAGGAGAAATATTTTACTACTCACCTCCCTCTGGAGTATTAATCCTGTCCAAATAGAACTGAAGATATATAATGGAAGAAGAGATGAATGAAAAATAAATGGAAGCCTATTCCAGTATGCATTAGGCCAGAGGAAAGGAAGACAAGTAAAGCAGAGTAGAGCTTTTATGTCCCCGAGGCAGAATTTGGTTTACAGACAGCAGTCAAATGAACAGTAAATGTAAAAACACAGTGATAGACAAAACGACACAATAGATGCTGACAAGACTGAGTCTGCAGCCATGCTACCAGCTCTGTGAGGTTTATTTAGGCAGACCTGCTGGCAGCACTAGATGAACTGTCAGAGTTATTTGGATTTATTGTCTGGGCACCATGGATATCTGTAAATTTCACACCAATCCATTCAATACTTGTTGAATTATTTCAGCCTCAACCAAAGTGACAGATCAACTAAGGCTACAACACAAACGTACACATCTACAGAGAGAACTTGGATATATATTAGAAACCCCTTCAGTGTAATGCAGTCCGATCCAGCAGCACCACCACTAACTACTGTATGGACTCAGATATTACCAAAAGGTCCAGTCAGCTCCTCTGTGATGAAGAGTCAACAAAAGTTTTACATTACATGTGGGATGTTTTGCAGGCTGTTGTACTGGATTGCATTAGATTGTAAAGGTGAAGCTAATAAACTTAAAAAACTAGCGTAAAACTAATATATAGCAAACTGATAGAGCCTTTGTCCAGGTTAACATTTTCGGTGGCAGAAGTTGAAATTGCTGTGCACATAATAAAAGAAAAACTGTCTGAAGAGTTAAAACTACAGTGCTCAGGTGAAAAAGTGAAAAGAAAAAAACAATAGTGTATAAATCTTATAAATGAGATACCCTGTGAGGTTGGGTGTGGAGTAGGAGGGAGAATGAGGAGAGAAGCACTAAAGGACATCACAGGAAAAGGGGAAACAGGGTTGTCTTATGAGCACTGTGGTCCATTTGTTACCTGTGCATGGGTAAATGAAAGCCCTCTCTTAGCCTCGTTAAGCATGATGCACTGCCTCAGCCATCGGCACGGCGCTGATTAAAATTCGCCCTCCGGAGTTTGGGGGAGCGGCTAGCTGAGGCTGCACTCCTGTGCTCCAAAAGCAAATGGGCCGAAAGGTCATGGCTCAGCGACCCTCACAGCCATGCCTTATTTATTTAGCCTTTTACCTCGCCTGCCACAGGGATGGGGGGAGGGGAAGAGATCTTTATTCAAGCTCATGCTCATAGACTGGCAATATACTACACACACAACAATATGAACTGTTATCCTGCTGATCCTAAATGATCAATACTTAACTAGATGTCTGGTAGAAACCCTCAAAACTCAGTGTTTTAGTCCGATGTGAGTCCACAAATGCAGAAATGTTTATTATAAAAAGGAATATTATACATGGATTTAGTGGAGAGTCTGAGGATGTTTTAACAGTTTGGACGATTGGAGAACAATTCTGAAATACTTGAAGCTGCACTGTTTGGAGCCATGCTCATGGTGCAGCTATAGGGAAGGCAAAGTTGGTCTGTTGGTCCACCACTTTAATCCAGACTGAAATATCTCAGCAGTTATTGAATGAGCTGCCAGGGGACAAATCCTGATGATTTTAGAAATCCCCCAACTTTTCCTACAGGTCAAAGTTTTAACTTATGTGAAATATATAAACATCTACAAGATAGATTGGCACAAAATTTGGTACAGACGTTCAAGTTCCTCAGAGGATGATTCATAATGACTTTGGTCATCCCATGAATCCACCTCTGTTGACAAGAGGTTAAATCATCAGGGGAAAATTGTCCAATACTGTCCAGTACTTTGGTTTATCTATCTAACAGACTCCAGAGTCTACACATATTAAAAATGGATCAAATGAATCCAATGTGTAATGTGAGGGAGGTCATACATACTGACAAACCCATGGAGAATTGTCACCAACTCTCGCCACCAGTCGTCCTCTGAAGTGTCTTTCAGCTCACTGTTTTGGGTTTTTGGCCACAATCTCCTCTCTCATCAGGTCCAGTTCTAACTGCAGGTCTGGTGAAAACCTGCAGCATCATAAACCTTATCAAATGATAAATATGCCTTATTTGGCTCCCTATGTCTCGCTGACATGATGTCTGTTTGTGAGATTTGTGCTGCAAAATTGTCCCGCAGTTTGGATGGACTTGTGCGTGTAAAAACTAAACCAAAAATAAAACTTACCTGGGTACAAACTTAAGTATGTCGACTAAGTGTAAAAAAATGTCCTCAGTGTCCTGGGATCTAAATGTTCGTCCAGATGATGTTCCATCCTGCCAAGAACAAAATTCACAAGGAAGCAAGCTTGCAACTTTTGGGATGAATTGGTGTTGGCTTCCAAAAACCCACATCATCACTCACCCACAGCAGACCTGATAAACTCAGCTCACACTGTGTAAAGAGTGTCTCCTACCTGAAGGAAGTAAAGCTGAGAGAGACAGCAGACATACACTGTTAATCTCTTCCCTGTTTCATCTCTTCTCATCGTCTCCCTCTCTGTCTGTTTGGGTTTGTTGCATCAAAGTCTTTGATAGGTACAAACACCAACTGTATAATTACTCTGAACATTTTGGGAGGCTCTTAGAAAAAAGCGAAGAGGAGGTTTCAGTCATTTGTTGCTAAGAGTTTACAAAAAGATGTGTGTTTGTGTTGTAGGAGAGGGTGCACTTTAAACTCCATAAGGCTGGGTTTCTTTGTAAAATTACACTTGTCTACTCAGTTTGCAACATACTGCATGGATATACTGGCACACTGGGTCACATAAAATTGTGGTGTTGGGTGTGGTCATGGTAGGAAAACCTCTCCAATTGGTGGTAAGATCAAATGTCCATAGTACTGTATGTGCAATCTGAGCTATTTTGTGGTGGTTTTAATTGATCATAGCACTTTAACTGCTTTCCTCCAGCCTGCCTTGTTTACTTCTTCTTCAATTAGCAATTTTCTTCATTTTCCAGACTTCTCTCTGACAACCAGAGAGCACAGGATAGACTTGTTTTATTCAGCTGGGTGGTTGTAGCCGCAAGCAGAAAGAGTAACAGAGATTCAGCCGCAAGAGCGCAAGATATTTCCATTCAAGATAAGCCTAGGCTTGATTTCCTCACATAAATTATGTCCTCCGGCTGAATTGTTGGAACTAATTTGTGGTTTGCTTTTGACCAGATATGTGCCGTAATAAGAAAAATACACAATTAAGGAACAAAAGTATCCCACAAATACAAAGTAGTACATTTGCGGTTTGGATTGAAATGTCTAACAAGACAAAGGGGGATATTTACAAAGTTGTGAATTACTGACAGGGGTACCAAATTATGCTTTATTGCTTTTTTTTTTTTTTTTTCAATTTAGTGGGATATTTACTAAAACTAAAGATGTAAATGAGTCCTGCAATTTACATAAAGTGCAGCTGAATATGACATGATGTCAGGCTGTTTTGAGGCATGTTGCCCAGGTAGTGCAAGTTTAATTGTTTTTTGCTGAACCTGGAATATTGGTTAATGAAAAGACACATTTGACTTTTGCCAAAAATGGACGTACTCTGAGCCATCAAACATAAGGAAAAATAGGCTGGAGACAACTGCGGGGTTGTGTTGTAGTGCTGAGTGGTTAGCTCTGGTAACTAAAGTAACTTTATAAAGCATCTTTTTATTTGCGTTCTCTTGTTCAGCCTGATATAGTCTCTTTCCATCTAGCACCTGAAAAACATATGACAATGACAATGCTAACATCCAGTAGGCCTATGTTTACCATGTTCGCGTGTTACTTTGCTTGTTATCCTGCTAATATTTGCTAATCACCACTAAACACAAAGTATAGCTGGGGCTAATGGGAATGTCATTCGTTTTGCAGGCATTTTGCCATAAACCAGACAGACAAAGGCAAATTTTGACCAGCAGGAGCCGCTAGAGGAGAAGTCAGGGCATCACCAAGGTTATTAGGATTCATACTCTGGCCAGTATGAATGTCTGTGCCACATTTCTCGGCAATCCATCAAATAAGTTTTGAGATATTTAGTGTGGACCACAGTGGTGGACCAACTGACAGACAGCATGGCTAAAAAAGCTGGACATTAGACCTTCTGTGTCCCTCTTCCTTTTGGCATGCTGTGATTTAAAGACTCACAGACCAGTTGGTTTGTGAAACAAGGCACGTCTGCTTCCTGACGTCACGAAGCATGATTCATGTTTTTTTGAGGTCCTTAAGTTTCAGTTAACTCTTTCTGCCATTTGGAGTCGCACCTTTTAACCAAACACAGTATTCGATCCCCTGAGGAGATGTCTGACATTGCTTTTCTCTCGCCTCTGATATTTTCAATTCAACCCCCCCCACTTTCTGTTCTTAACACCTCCTTTTGCATTGCACTCATCCCTCCAACTCGACTCCTCTCTCACCCTCTTGCTCTCACCCTTCCTTCAGGCCAATCTCTCCTTCAGTGTCCTTTCCCCCTACATAGTCAGCCACCTTTTTGCTGCAACCCAGTCATCCCTCCCTCCGGCCTCCCTCATCTTCATTCTCTCTTGTCTCTCTCTTTCTCTTTTCTCGGTCTCTGTCTTTCTTCCCTCTTGGTTCGTGGTGCAGGTCCGGTGAGGTGTAATTGGGTTGTGCTCTGTTAGAGAAATTTCCACATTGGCATCAACGATGTGAAGCTATTTGTCACCTACTGCAATCAAGCTCCACTACTAATATTGTTGTGTTACAAGAGGCGGTGGGCGTACCCTGAGCACAATGTCGTGTTCCATCAAACTCTTGTTTTGTTTCCTGCGTGAAAGTTTAGAAATAAAACATATTTTTCGGCCGGAGGTAGTGGTGAATTGATGAAATTGTGTGTGAAATTCTGCCTTCCTAATTGAAAGCCATATTCAGTTTTCTTTCCTTTTACCACCGTAATAGCCTAGGCCATCTGTGCTTTCTTTACAACAGCTCTCACAGCCTCCACCCCACCCTCCCTCACCCTTTCTTTCCTCCAACCCTTCACTGCTATAATTTTCAGTCTCACTTGGCCTCCGTCGGTATGTGCCTAAATCGTGTGTCCAGTCAATGGCAGAAGTACAGGGGATTGCAAATACGGGTTGTAGTTCTCTATCATGAAAGGAGCTGGGGGGGGTTGAGAGTCTGATCCTGTATTTGTCCTTGTCTGATGTAACTTATCTCATGATGCTCTGTGGCTGAGACTTGGCCCACCTGCTTGTCCACTCTACCTCAGGCTCCATGATTGGCATGGTGGGGCAGAGAGACTATTAGGATGCTGGAGCATGGATCCACTTAAGGTGTATGTGTGCTTGTTTCTGTGTGTGTGTGTGTGTGTGTGTGTGTGTGTGTGTGTGGCAAAAGTGCATGTGTACATTTGCATTTACACATTTGTGCCCTTAGAAAGAGCGTGACCATGACCACCCCAGCATGCAATCCAGAATATCAAAGTACATCAAGTGTATTTGAATTCGGCGAAATTACATGGTGAAATGCGATAAACTGCATCTGGATGGAGTTGGTATCCAGGTAACAAAAAGCACTAATCAGTTTTCTATAAGATCTGCAGTCCTGTGTGCAACATGATGTGAAACAGGCAACAGAGACCATAATGATGGACTAGGTTTGTGATAGTACAAAAATATAAAGGTTGTTTTTCTGGACAACTCATGCCAATATGCTCTCAGCTTCACCTGGTATTCAAATTATCCTTGAATTCATTCTTCTCGGGGTGAAAAAGCCTCTGGAACCATTTACCTGTAATAGGACACCAAAATCTCTAAACCCCACACTAATGAAATTTCAGAGGGGTTAGTAGGCTGACCTAACACACCTATTCAATAATAGGGCAGGATTTGGGGATAAATTAGTCCGCTAAATGAAGAAAAAAAAAAAATATAAAAATAGATTTAAAAACTAAATTATGTCTGGAAGATTATCCTCATTGCAGGGTTTAGAAACTGATTTAATGTGACTTGTCAGGGAAAACCTGTATCATATTAGTAACAGATATTTGATGAAATCTCATCTTTTAATAAAACCCTCGTTATCACTCTGATTCTGTGTATACCAGTCTAATCCTCGTGGAAGTGATTTCAAAGTGTGAAGAAATGAAATTATTGGTTGACTTGACTTTGTCCTTGCCGTTAGCGGGGATGATGTTGCAGGTGCAATGTCTACGGCAAACAATACTACACTTTTAATTGTAATATATCACGGAAAATGACTCATAATTATTACTCTACAGGATTAAATTGCAAGCCTGATAATATTCAAAACAAAGTGCTAACAAAGTCACTTTCCTCGTCTCTTGTTACATTTGTCCGCACTACCAGACTACGTTTATACCTCAAAGTTATTTTCGAATGTCTATTTATCATTTTAGCTTTTGCGCCTTCTCCGCCTCCTGATGCCATGACTAGTTATTTTCTCAATTATTGTCCAACTTCCCATTACTCATGCTGAAATGCCCTTTCCATTCTAAGAAACTCACACTCCTGTATTGTTTCTCTTCATGGACAACGAAAGGCTCTGTACTTATTGTAAACTCTTCTGCCCACATTATCAATGATTGTTGCCTGCATTTCCTCTTTCTGTGTCTCTTCGTGTTGCAGCATGTGTGTCCATGTATGTTGACCAGAATCCTGCTCTCACAGATTTCACATTAACCTCAATCTTGCTTTCTTCAAATTAGATTTCTGTTCTTCTGTCTCTATGTTGACTTATTTGCTTCCCTTTCATCATCTCCGGCAAGGTTATCCTGAGGCAGGCGGCACTTTTATGGGAACAAGGGGCGTGGAGGGGAGGGTGGGAGGCCTGGCTGCCATATGTGTCGATCTTGTTTAAAGGGATGTTGTGAGCTGAATGTTTGAACCCATCCCTGGGTCAACAGTTGTCTAAGTTTAATTAAAGTAGAATGAATTTAATGTAATTACATCTTAAAATGAACAGGGAGTATGGTGCACAACAAAGCGAGAGTGAGAGTGGGGGGGGAAAAAGAAAGAGGAGGCTAATTAGAGGATGGAGTTGTGTTCATGCATCATTCCAGCTGAAACATTTCCTTCCCCTCTCTTTCAACCCCATTTTCCTCCCTGCTCCGTTTTCCTCCTTCTATTTTGCTCTCTGCATGTATATCTGCAAGAGCCCTCAGCAAAATTTTTTGTCACATCTTTTTCTTTGCCGTTGGCACACAGTATGGGTATGCAAATATGAGAAAATAGAGACTTCAGCATTGTTGACACACTCTTCCTACATATGAAGCACAAGCAGATATAAGACCAGAGTCTGTTTCTCTACAAATGAAGTGGCTTAAGTACTTCTTGTGTACTTTATTGATTTTTAGAATGTTGAAAACCACAGTAAATGCCATCATATCATCCATACAGTATATCATCCACGTGACATAGAGAAACAAAACCATGAGGAACAAAAAGATAAAACAGACAACCCCCACTGCATGACCCACATTTAAATACAACTTTATTCAGATCTGAGGACTCTTAGCTTTTATATATATATGTATATTTATGTTTTTGACAGTTGCGTTTTGTTACTATTCGTTGATGAGTGGACCAGTGTTGTTTTGCAGTCTCTAAGGCCAAATATCCACATGTCTGTTGGCACTAGATGGGTCAACAGTAAGGCTGCTGCCGTTAACAACACTGTCCATCCCACATTAACATGACTGTCTCTTAAACTTAGTCCAGCAGCCTTTCTTTAACTCGCACCGGAGATGCGGGAGGGTGGAGTCTCAGTGAGAGTATTGCTGTAAATCTGAGAGAATTGGTAAGGAGCAGAGTAAGGGGCTTCTTCTCCACAGGTAGCCCAACATGTGTCCTTGTTTTTTTTCTACATGAGTTCAATGCTGTGGGCTCATGTTGCCCAGCTTTGATTCCAACATGTGTGAGTCTCCAACTTCTCTCTGGACGCCCTGCAGGAGGGGGAGAGGAGTATTGAGGTTACTGGGGCGTATCTGTGTCGGGCACTCTGTTGGCATGCTCTCGAGGAGATTTCATGTCCTCACAATCCAAGGGCTTATGTAAGATGCTTTGAACAGGAGAGAGGAAAATACCTAAACCAGCACATCTTAAGACTGTCTGCGCACGCATTTGTTTGATGGGATATAGATATAGAGAGAAATAGATAGATAGAGACGGAGAGAGGGGAGTTCTCACTGCTGATGTTCAGTTGGCTCGGCGTTAAGCTCACAGAGATTAGCCAGCTCAGCTCAGCGCTGTGTGCAGGAGGGCGGGCAGGGCAGCAATGAGGAACTACCCACTGCAGGGTTCAACGCCAGGGTAAGGGAGGTAGAGAGGGTATGGAGGCTGAGGCCAGTCAGCTGGGTCACACACAGGAAGAGGACAACAGCGTGAAGACAGCGGGGCGTATGGCTGAGTAACATGCAGACATCGGGGGCAGAAAGGGGCAGAGAGAGCTGGAGGATGAGGAAATGGATGAACAGAGCGAGAGGCAGTGGTTAATTCATGCTGGTTGATGCATTTTACACACATGAAGCTTTGTATTTCTTCCAGCAGTACAGGAAAAGGACCTTCACACAAGTGTTAGGCGTTTAGTTTGAGTTGCTGCCAAACCAACATCTATATTGTATGTTCCACTGGGACTGTATGCTTTCAAATAAATACTACATGAACTGTTACCGTGATGTGGCAGAAATCAGAATCTCTCTCTATATTCTCTCTCATAGTCTGATTGATGGTAGCCTCTTAAAGAAAATCCTCCTTGTGAGGATTCTTGTTAGTGAGACACTTAGATACAAGCCAGATAGATACATGTGTTTTCAACAAGTGAAGCAGACAAGCTGGTGCATACATGAAATATCTGCTGCGATAAAACAATCACATGCAAGACGAGACAGAAGTTTGACTCAGCCAGATGAACAGCCTTTATGATGGCTGCGGGAGGTGTAGCTGTCTGTCCCCTGCGGACTTGCTTGTGCACTGCTGCCATTTGCTGTCGGCCACAAGTTGATTAGATTGCACATGGAGAGGAGCTACCCCCCTCTTTAAGAGTAAATTAAAAACTCAGAGCTTTGATGTGCAGATTTACAGGTCTTTGTTACTATCTTTAGCCCTGTGACTATGTTTTCCCCTCCTACTCCTGCTCTCCAAGCTCACACCGAACAGCCAAGGCGATGCATTTATGTCTGGCCTTATGCTACCCCCCACAGGAGGACGGCTTCATGGTGACCACTCACTGCTGCACGAGTCCACCTTGGACATCACTGCACATTTCCAGCCAAGCATGCACAGATCTCAGCTATATCCCTAATATCGCAGTATATTAGCATCAAACCACGTTATCTGATCTCACTGTTTAATGACCCTTCGCACCTGTGACTGTTCATCGTTAATGAACCGAGAAGTCACTGTGTCCTTATGAGCAGGATAGCAGTAACCTCTCAGCACACAAAATGTCAAGTTACCTAATTCATAGCTCCACTGTGCACTGCTCTCCTCTGATATTGTTTGTGAGAGCAACATGAGATGGGCCAGCCAGTGGCCATTTATCTTAATGAGAGCAGTTAACTCTGGGCTGAGCTTTGGCTGCTGGCTCCACACAAAAACACAACAATCCCTGTGAACATCCTCTTATCCTCCTACCCGCTGACTTGATTTTTAGGAATACATTTCGCCCTCTCGTTGAAACCTTAATTAGTTCTAAAGGAGATTAAATTATATGTAATTATTATGATAATATTTTCATTTATTCAAGATAACGGGCCGACTTTAGTGAACACAGTATTTGTCGGGAGAGAGCAATCTCCCTCACACAGTCAAAGTTATCAAGGCGTGAAATCAGGAATCCTGACGGCAACAAAATGTAATCTTTTTCATACAGAGGGGACAATAGACAGAGCTGCATACTCTACATCTCCTTCTCCACTTTAATTAAAAGAGCTCACTGAATCTCTCCCTCTCTCACTCCCCCACCTCTCTCTCTCTCTCTCTCTTAAGTGTGGAGGGGCCAATCCTGTCTCTATGCAGAATCAAGTTATTTCCCTTGCACTGAACTTGTCTTAAGCCCTGGTTTTGAATCTTTGTTGAGCAACTGCTTTATCTTGCAGACTATTTTTTTCTCTTTCATTGGAATGGATGTGACATTACTGAAGGATATATATTAATTAGATTTTGCAGGTAAACACAGTGACAGTGCCATGGTGAGACACTTGGATGTGATGATGTGGGCAGGGTATGGGAAACAGAGTAAAAACAGGAGCTTTTTGATGTTGTTCCAGGACTGACTTGAGTTCACATAAAAAAGATGCCCTTTAAAAAGACCTAGAGTGTAACCTGAATGATCCTGTGGTTCGTTACACCTTACATTCATCTGTTCTTTGTGAGAAAAACGATGTTTTGCTTTCCCTCCGGTAAGTCTGATTTCATGATCGTTTCCTTTACGCTGTAAGATGTTTGTAATAAAGTCTTAATTTTTATACAACTCTCCAGTGAATCGTATCACAGCATGTAAATGCGCACTTTCACAGAAAATACTGCCTTGCGACTTTGCAAAAGAGCAATATTGTAAAGGGTGATTAAAAGGACATTCAGACAACATTCACAAATGAATTAATGGAAGAGAGAAAAAGCTGGCGAGAAGTTGGCATTTAGAAACTGGATTGAGGTAAGAATGTGCGTGTTGGCGGTATTTGATTTTCACTACCAGTCCAGTTAATGAATGCTGCAGTTAAGCATTCCCAATGCCTCATTATCTGCATACTGTAGTTTTTGTTTTGCATATACGTTTTTACATCTTGCAATAGTCAGGCTACAGAGAGGGTTTTTTTAAGGTGTCTCGCTGCCACGGTGGCATTAAGGACGATTCACAGCCCTGGTTTCCTCCTCATGTGTTGCAGTAACACCTACTCACCCCCCTTTATCCACTCCCCTCCCACCTCTCCTCCTCCCTACAAGTCCTCTAGCCCGAGGGCAGGTAGGGCATCTCGTTATGGTAGTTGTAGTCCGGGCAAACCTTCTGCACCAGGCGGTAGTCCGTACTGTAGAAGGATATGTAGATACAGATGACCTTGAAAGGCTTGGAGCAAATCCAAGACACGTGACTCTGAATCTGCTCCTGGAAGCAGGTCTTGGACGGGTCGTAGTTGCACAGCGAGGTGCGCTTGCTGCGATCCACCTTCTCATAGTCCACGCGGCAGTTGAAGATCTTGGAGTCCTTGGGGTAGACCACACTCTGGCGCTCCAGGTCAAACTCCACCGCCTTGACAGGTGGCACCAGGCTGACTGAGATGTTGCCCTGGCCTGTGGAGTTGTGGCGGAAGTAGACGCTGAACGTGCCGTTACCGTGATCCACAATCTTGCCGGTGATCAGGAGGTTAAGCCTCACCGTCTTGATATTGGAATAGAAGTCTCCCCAGCCAAACATCTTCTTGAACTTGCCGGTCTTAACAATGGGCCGGCGTTTGACCCTGGAGCTGGAGGCGTCGGGCTTGAGCAGGTCGCTGCCCAACATCTCCCAGAACTCCTGTTTAGAAAACTCCTGTTTGGAGAAAGGGACTGGGGAGCGGTAGGGCAGCTCCAGAGAGGTGGCATTAGCAGCTCTGCTCTTACTCTGAAGCATCCAGCGGCTCAGGGGCGAGAGGGGAGTCTGCCCACTCAGGAGGCCCACTGTCTTGGGGGAGTCATCTGAAGAGCTCTTGGGGCTGGAGGAGTCATCTTCTTGACCCAGGGCCACCTGGAAGGAGGAGGTTTGAGGTGGGGATCGAAGAAGAAAATAGAGAAAGAAAGTAGACAGTTATTAGCAAGGTAGAAAGAAACGTGGACAGAAAACAAATTAAAGGTTTAATCGATACTTAATTTACAGTTCATACCTCTAGTGGTAGTAACCGTGACATTCTATCAATGTTATATATATAAAAAAATGGTTGGAATTTTGCAGGTATTGCTATTATTACATTCTTTTGTTTACTTCGGCGAGAGAAAATACTCCTTTATGTCTAGTTTTCACAGAGCCGATATAATTCCCTAAGCTCTCTCGTAATGGGCTCATATGCCTCCTCGGAGCTACTGGTGAGGCCAGAGGGATCAAAGAACAGATTCAAACAGAAAATCCACACCAAATCTGAATTCACATAAAGTGTCTTACTCCGGTGGTATTGGGCAGTTCAATCAATATTTCTGATGGTGGACAATTTTCTACAAAGGCTATAATCCTGTAAAACAATAAAGCTCTGTCATTAAGAAATGCTTTCTAGAGTTGTTTCTCTGACAACAGAGGTCGGAGGTTGATTTATGCAATTATAAAGTGTCTGGCTGCACCAAAAGGAGCAGTATTCATGCACGCAGTTACAAAACACTCACTCCTACATTGCCAAAGCTTCATCCAAGGACCTATTTTAATGTCTCCCTCTCAAACAATTTCATTTTCGCCGGAACTAAGTCAGAAAAGGTCACTTGAAGATCATCTATGTAACTGGAGAGAAATTGTTTTTATATAAAATCTTGAAGGAACAAACTCTAAGTGGAAAGTAGACTAAGCTGTGTTTTCTGTTTTAAAGTGAGCTTTTTGCTTCTTAAGCACCGCAGTGTGAGTCTGAGTACAGGGGAAACTATTATTGCCTCGAAAGATTTGGTCGGAGGATCAAAGTGTTTGAGGAAGGGAAGGTGGGCAAGCGGAGGGGGGCCGAAGAATAAAGTGTAATGTCCAATTAAGACTTCCAGTGTTTTAATTAAAGAAAAAAATCCGTATTGGCACACACACAAAGCTGTCAAATGTTAAAATCAACTGAGGGGAAGGGAAGAGGAATGAGGGAGATAAGATAGTGCTGCTGTGCTCAGCAGTGGCTTTGTGAAGAGTGTGTGAATGTGAGAGCAAAGTAACGGGTAATTATTCAACAGTAATGATCTATTAACAGGTAGCGTTTGTCTAATGTGCCATGGAAGTAGCCAGCATTATCATGTCCTTTGGATTTGGCAGTGGAGAACACACACACACATCATTTGTGAATTTTGAGTTGTGGTAAACGAGAACAATAAGTGATGCAAATTCAAATGGTGGGGCAAGTTTGTGTATGTGTGTGTGTTCTACCCGGAGAGATTTTACAATGATGCATAATGCATGCATCCCTGTCTACGCTCTGATCCATCTACTGTCTTGACTGCCAGGGCTTCCTTATACCGGCTTAGTCAGGATTATTAAGTCTGACTCATTTTTATTCCATTTTATGCAGGTTTTTCAAGCTCGCTCAGATTTGTTCACTTGCACCGCAGTCAGTCAGCGATATTGATTTTCTGTCTCTCTAAAAACATGTATTTCCTTTCATAACAACGTGTATCGCATTTCAACTGCCTTGCGAGGATTCCCGCTGATGTGGTTGTGGTCTGGTGTTTGGACGGAGATGAGAGGACTCCCTTCTCCCCTTAATCTGGCCTTATTCCCATGGGGGTGTTAGAGGCCAGACACCATCTCCTCTAGTTACCTGTCTGCTGCTATGCTACACTGCTGCTCAGATCCTTCAGCCTCCCCACAGGGGCCGATAACAGCCCTGACAAGGACTCCTTCCTCTTGAATCAGATAGTTCTGATAGCTTCTTTGAGAATCCCAAACTCATTAATAATGAACAGAAATTTGGAAGAGCTGAGGACATATTGATTTTAATCTTTTCAAATGTGTCTTTGTTTTTCAGAGAGGGGAGTTAGGGCCAGGCAAGATGACTTTGATGACAAATACACCATTCCCCATGGCTCCTATTGAAGGACTAGTTTGTGTTTGATTTCTCTTCTCCAATGAGCCGGTGGCTGCTGGGCACAGAGGGTAGCACTCTGCCTACCTCCCCAGATAGCACTTAAGAGCTCCTGTGGTGTCCTACAAAAAAGCCCTTTAGGGTTCTTGAAAAATATGCCATTCTTTATTTCTCTGAAACTGCCCCTTGCTTTTAAGATCCTGATCATTTAAGCAACTCTCTGATGGTGCCAACACTCGTATCTGAGCAAAAACATATTGCAGAATGCTTTGTTGTATCGTACATATTGAGCAAGGCATCCTCCCTCTCTTGCACAGTCTTCATTAGAGAGCCTGAGAGGCCAGGCTGCAGGAGGAGAGATGAAGTGAGCATTGTGCTATTGTTGAACAGAAGATTTAAGTGTCTGGCACCGCTGGAGGTGTCAGATTCAGTGTGCAGCATCATTGTCAAAGACAAATGTTAGAATGAGCTTAATATGGCTGTGAAAAAAAGAGAAAAAACCAAGCCAGGGCTGTAGTGATTACTGCAGTGAGAGAACACATACTGTGCCACTGCCCAAACCACCATGATGCGGTTTAATACAATTGTGATTTCATTTTTACAGGTAAATGTACGCATACGTGGCCTGTAGTATGGATTTTTGCCTACTATTTTCATGCTTTCAAACTTTAAGAGATCTGGTCAGTGATGCACCTCTAAGGTCACTGAGGTCGCACATTATATGGCAGCACATAACACATTTTTCATCATTAAATATTATAACAAGCACTACTTTTCCAGTCCTTTCTGAAAAACTGCATACTGCTACAACTCTCTCGCCACTGCATTTAACTAGGGGAGTATATGAGGTGTAAGATTTAACTATCAGCACACTTCCTACTTTGACTTATGCAATGTAAGCAAGTTGAAATGGTGTAAAATAACCTCAGAGTTCACTGTTGTTTTCACACTGCCAAAAGATGAATGCATTGCTTCGCTGTAGTGGGATTATTTTTCACATTTTAGGATGCATACCGTGACATTGTTTTGTTAACAGTTACACACTAATGTTGTCTGCTTTGGGTATTCATATAACTCACTTTCTTTCATATTTAAAATACTGTCAAAGAAGTCATCCTTTGATGATGCACCACAAATGCTGTCTAGTTTTTCACTGATCAGTGTCATGACATTACAGAAGTGTTTTGATGAGTTAGAAACATTTACAACAGCAGAGTATTTTCAAGGCTGCAGCTGTAATGTCAAAGGTTTATAATATGCACGTTAAACTGTCTCCATAGTGTAAGACAGTAAAATGTTGCTTTGAAAGGCCAGCACAAGTTTCTTTCAGACTAAGTTTGTTTTGTTTCATGGAGCTTGGCAAGATGTAGCCCAGCTTTAAGTACTGTAGGCAAAGTGTGGGCGATGGGCAATCAGGTCTTAGTGAGGGGGCGGAGGTTCGGGGTGATTTTGTCATTTGTCATGTGCACTAAGTGAGTCAGTGAAACGGCTGGAGAGGATGGGAGGTGGCTGCAGGCTCTGTCGCTGTGGTAATTGTGAGTCATTCAGCCTCAGCGAGCACAGGCCCCAGGACTCTCTCCCAGCAGGGAGTGTGGTGAGGGGAGCAATCCTTGCAAGCCTGCCAGCTCCACAGGCAATAATCAGCCTGTTACAGTGACAGGTACACCGCTTTAACGCCCTTCTCCTGGTGACGGAAGCACACTATTGCCATAATATAGCACGGAGATCAGGGACCCACTTATCTGAAATCTGTGCCATCATTCTCACAGAAGCGTGGGATTGGTGACAGACCAGTTTGTCAAGGATATTGTTCCAAAAATAGACTCGCACATGGAGTTTACACATTCAGACTCAACTTGTTGATTTCTTGAAAATGCACAAATGACAGTTTTGCCATTTTTTAAAAGCTAAAATGCCAAAAAATTCCCTGGTCTCATCTTCTCCAAAGGGGGGGAGTTGCTGTTTTTGTCTGTTTTGTATCACTGTTAATAGTCATTATAATATCTTTTTGACAGTTGGTGGGATAAAACAAGTGGTTTGAAAACATCACACTGGACTTTAAAAAATAATCACAGCAATTTTTTCTCTATTTTCCTGAGATTTCATAGATCGAATAATTAATTTAGAAAATTGTGCATTTTAGCATCTTTTAGCCCATTGTTTTCATTTTAGCTCCTGCAACATTGATGTTATGGTTCTCTCTCACCAACCTCAGTGCAGTTTGTGGCCACAGCAGGCAGCTGTTTTCAGAAAAACAGCACTGAAAACCTACTGTACACACCAAACAGCAGACAGACAAAGTTAGTGACTAGCTGCAGCATTTAGCAGCTAAAGAGCCAGAAATTTCTCTTGGGAACTGGTGGAGACCAAAAGAGAGCTAAAAGAAAAGATAATATTGGACTTACTTTCATCATGTGGACACAGACCTGATCTCAAATGAATGATAATGTTACCCTTTATCTGCTGGATGTGTAAATAGGCAGTTTATTGTTGTATTGATATGCATATATAGAGCATATGTCTTTGTATATGCATGTATGACTTTGGTATAATGTGTGTCATAAGTTTGAAATTTTATTTTCATAGACGCATGGTCTGGAATAAAATAAACTGATTGATTGATTGATAGATACAGAGAATCTGCCTGTTGAGCCACCCAGCAGGGCTGAAATCATGTGCTTGTCCTGGAGAGCTGACAAGTTCAATAAGCACTCCATTTTCCTCTGGCTGTTGAGTTGAAATCTTCATCTCTGATATGACATCAATTTTTAATTACAGACCCAGGCAGCTCAGATTTCTTAAGTGTTCGTCAATGCTTTATTCTTTTTTTTTCTGTCTCAATTCCCCATCTCCAGATCTAATAAGTTCACTGCAGGAGGCTTTTCTGTTACATGATTAAAGTCTGAAAATGGCTGTGCCCTTACAACTAATTATTCTTCTGGTTAGTGTAGATCCAAGAAGAAGTGAGGGAAAGAAAGGTAATTTCACAAGAAACAAGCCATTTGACTCTTAATGAATAATTTACTCTGGATTCTTGGGGGTCACTGGAGCTTAGATCTGCAGTGGGTGAACAAATTCACTACGCTGAATCTTTTTATTCCACACTCTTTTCTCGATCATTTCTTTCTTTCTGCATCCTCCACCCACTTTCCCAACTCATTTTGGACAGGTTCAGTTGTGTGGTCCCAGTGGATTTGTGCTCATTTTGTATGCTCAGAAAGACGCCAGGCTCTGAATTGGCTATCAAATTTTTACATTATAAGATATCGACAAGTTGGCGGTGCGAGGACGGTGGAGAGAAGTAGCAGGGGACAGTTTCTCCCCAGTTTTATCCCGAGGGAGCTGGGAGCAAAGCATGGGCTGATGGGACAGAGCTGATTAAAGCTGCTGCTACAGTATTCACACCTGTCTGGTAAAGGCTAGAAGGACTCTACAATCATCTCAGGGGGGTTCAGGTATAAAAACCTTCAACTTAATGCCTATTTATCAAAAGCTGTTGTATCACTTAATGCACCAGTCTTTCTGTTGGATTTTGAATGCCTGCCCAGAAGCTTAAGAGCACTAATACCTCAACAGTTGCCACTCTGAATCCCCAGCAAAAAAGAGCAAATGAATAATACTTTCTTGTTCATTTATATGCTCTTGAGCAAGGCATTTAAATTGCTTCAGTGAAGGTGCTAAGTGACTAAATCAGACAGTGGTTTAACTGTGCAGCTCCCAGATGGGAATGTGTGTGACTGTGTGAATGGGCTCCGTTCACACCTACAGTAGCACTAAAGCAGCAATAAATACAGCCATGGTGGCACCCAGAATGCATCAGGTGACTTCAGCGACATTTAGAAGTGTGCCAGATGTGTCCGCATTCGTATAAACAAGCGTGCAGCCCAGATTGCTTTGAAGCTGATGAGATGAGTGCACGCTTGCAGGTAAGACTAGAAACCTTCAATACACAATTTCTTTGCGTGTACCGCAGAGGTCAGTGAAGTACCAAACTGCTTGACCAGCTGAAGTCAAACTTTTTTCTGTTTAGCAGCAGTCTTAAACAGACAAAACCAAATGTGAGTGGGCAAGTGAAATCTGATCACAAGTGCTTACTTGTGAGACATTTGATACGCGACCTAACAACAGGTGTGAACTGCAGTCCATCTCAGCTGGATTAGACTCAATCTGGAAATGTCACCAGAGAAATGACATTGCTCAATGTCTTAAAACAGTGAGTACAAGTAACAGCCAACGCTGGTTTCTTTTAATCATGAATGCAATCTTTCCTCAACCTCAACCATGTAGCACCGGCAGCCTAAACTTAACCAGACCTTAACTAAAGAGGGAGCAGTTTAGAAAATGTGTTTTTAAACAGCCATATGTCACTTTTTAATGCACCTTAAAACAATCTATTAAAACACTACGACTCTTAACGGTCATTGTGAAGTGGAGCGTGGATAAATGCATCACTCCTCACATTGATGTTTCCTGGAGAAATACAGGTTAAAGTAATTGCTTGTTGTTACTGCCCTATATTCTCCAGCAAAACGTTCTCAATTCAATTCAGAAATCACTTTGGACTGCAAAAAATGTTCCTATTATCCATTCATTGTACTTAAAATGCTCTTCTTTCAAGCTCAGTCAAATTCCCTGATCCTTGTGGCTGTCCTGCTTACTTTAATTGGAAACCCCCGTTAAGACCCTCAGCAGGCCTTGTCTGGACATGTCTGTCTCTGACCCTGAAAATCACTGTACCGTCACTGGGCAGCATGCTGGTGAACTGCACACTAGATGTTCATTCACGCGGAACGGACTGTTTACAGATTGTGAGAGAATTGAGAATATAAATGGGCTTTCGTGCCGCAGTCTCATTCTGGTGTGGTATCTAAGCGGACCTAGTCACACCACGATGAGGTCACCATGAACCTCAGAGCCTGCGGCATCAGTAAAAGCTTCAGTTTCCTTCAGCGTTAAACTACACTGACGGCCTGGTGTTCCCTCTTCAAATAAACCCATGTCCCCTGGTCCCGCATCGCCTCCTCTAATATTGTTTGGATGCCTACAGATCTTGAAACAATGAAAATTTTTATTCTATATTGACACTTTCCATAACATTTTGCATTTTCACAATGCAGTAAAGCAACTTTTACGAGCAGCAGCTCTCTGAAATTAAAATGCCTTCAGATTTTCCCATCCTTAGTTATTCCTCTGTGTGTAAGTCAAGCGCATCTTTATCTGGATCCCCTGGGAGTTACACCTACTCATTCTACCCAAGGCTACGAGTCATTTTTCTTTAAGTTGTGCACTGTAATCCACCCTTCACTATCCAAACCAGCAGACAAACCTACAGTTATTCTTCTAGGGTCTTCTCTGTCTCCCCTGCAGTCTCCCAGAGAGCAATGCCACAATAAATTGTGCTGGTTTAGAGCAGACAACGTATTCTGTCTCAGGACAGCTCGGCGCTTCACTATGAAGGGTTGTCAGTGTGTCAGGGAGAGTGCTTTCTCTCTCTCTCTCTCTCTGCCTGTCTGTGCTGTGGGGGGAGCCCGACAGGGGGAGGGGAGCTGGGGTCGTTCGCTCGGTTCCTCAGCGGGTGGTCACGGGGGGAAAGAGGTGCACCTCTGGGGTCATTCACACTGTGGCTGTGCATAACTCAAGCTGTTTTACACTACAGGCAGGAAGGTACAGAGGTTATCCTTTACAGCAGCAGCTCTGCTCATCCACCTCTTCTTCGAGTTTATATATTGTTTTTGTCATTGCTCATTGTTGGATTATGTATTTAAACAGTATAAAGTACAAAATGATGTAAAAGAGGTTAAAATACAGACGGAAAAAATCATACAGTCACAACACAACCAAAAAAGCTGCGTGGCTTTCCTTCAAAATTTACAGACGACATTTACGGACGACAAGCAGCAATCAATCATTCAATTATCTGTGCAAAATACTTCTACAAGTATAGATACAATTCTAAATTGGGTGTTTGAAGTTCATGAAATGAAGCTGAGTGTTTTTAAAGTAATGACGTATAAACTGAATTCAGAAAACTGGCGACAAGTGACAGTGGGTTGCTGAGCTGCCACGGAAAATTGTTTGTCCCTTTAGATGAATGGCTAACAAGTGAAGTGCATATTATTGTGCTACTGATGATGATGCCGTGACCTGATAATTGTCCCTCTCAAATCTCCCCCCTATGATCTTTTACGCACTCACAGGAGGAAAGTGCAGGACAGATGTCATCAGCACTGTAAACTGTTCTGTCTGCTTCCACTGTGGTTTTGTAGCCAAACCCTCCCTTGTGATAGAAATGTGACAATTATGAATGAGTTTTGTGTTACTGCCGCCTGTATGGGACGTGAGGGGCAGGGTGTAAGCTTATGAGCTCTGACATGCAGATTGCAACAATGATGGCAAAGAGGGGAGACTCAAGGGAGCGAGAAAAAAAAACTGCATTCACCCTGCTGCTGCTGCTGCTGCTGTCTCACATTTGTGTCTGCATGCCATATATGCTGTATCAGACAAAGAGGGTTTTTTTCTATTTGTTTTCTCAGGATTAAGGTGGTATTTCTGCTTAGCTGGGGATGTATCTGGGTGGACAAGGTCAGTGACCCTTAGAGGAGGACAGGTATCTAAGAAACATGAATCTAAGACTTCATGACAGGCCAAAATGGAGAGAGAAGTCTGATGTGGTTAGAATTAGTGTTAGACAGCCTCTGCGTTTTAAACACACAAGGTTTGCACAGCATGTGTTTGTGCAGTGTTGCACCATGCTGGCTTGTGGTGTTCCAGGCAAACTACAGGCAATTTTGCTTCCATATAATGCCTTTTGTTGTCTCAGTTGTTGTGGTGCTATGTTATGATTCAAGTGTGTACTCTGTGGTGTACAGCCTAATCACAATCCCTTCTTACTTATAAAAGGGATTTGGGCTTTGTGAAGCTTTCAGTGAAAGAACATAATTTGTTTTTAATTGATGTGCCGTGTTAAATAAGTAAGTGTTTCCATGCTGATGGCAAAGTCAAATAGAGGTTGACGGTAAAAGTTTAGAAATGAGAAACATAGCAGCACTAGATCTTAAATTTGTGAAGTGTCATGCTTCCTTTATATTATGAAATTACCTACTACACAGAAAAGAGTGTGTCACATAAACCTTGGAATATGTATGAATGTCCTCACTAAAATTCAGTCTGCAAAAAAGTGACATTCTGTGCTTAGCAACAGAAATGAAGTTCACTTATCAAGCATGATGGTCGGTGCCTGCGTCTGTACTGAAAGCAATCAGAGGGAGTATAATGCGGTCCTGTCTCTCATGGCCACAGAGAGGCTACCTGAGGCTCATCCCTCCTAGAAAAATCTTGTGTGAAAGAGCATCTGTGAGCTCAACGTGAGCATGTATGGCGAGGCGAGTGTCTTGTGTCCTCGGTGATCTTTACCACATGAAGGTTACAGCACATACAAGGTCAGAGTTCCTTTACAATAAGCTTGTTTGTGGGTGTGCAGTGTATTAAAGAAAAAATTGTTAGGTGCTGAGTGAGTGAAATTATGATGTCTAGAAAATTCTATATTTAAAATTACTCTTCAACCAGACATATCAATGAAAAGTACAATATTATTTCTAAAAGAAAGTGTGGTTTTTAAAATAGTTGCAGGGCAGTTCTCTAGTTATTCAGATTGTTCAGGGAGAGAATGTTCGTCGTTCACCTCAGCCCTCCCAGATTTGGTCTGGGGATTCAGACTGTCAACCCTGTGCTGTGCACAGTTAAGGCCCAGTGGTGCAGTTGTAATTATATATGGATTAACATGCATTTTCTTGGGTGTTTTTGTGCAAAAGGAAGAAAGAATCGGACGACTTTCAATGAGGTGTGTAAACCTCTGAGGTTTGTTTAACTTTGATTATTTTTAGCACCTAATCTACACCTCCTCTCATGTTCTCTTTTACCTTCGTCTTTACACTCTATACCAGCTCTGTCTATTTCCGGTGTGTCAACTTATCTTCTATAGGCACCTGTCTTTCCTCTGCTGACAGTGTGAGCTCAGTTCACCTGGCATCTGCTTCATCTGTTTAGTGATGAATTATGTCTTTACAAAGGCTGTATCTTTCACATCAGAGCTGAAGCAAATAAACAATTAATCAATTAATTGATTGACGGAAAAATAATCTGCAAAAATGTGATAATTGATTAATCATTTAAGCACAAACGACAAACATTTGATGGTTACAGCCTCTTAAATGTGACTCCTTGCTGCCTCTCCTTTCCTTGCTTACAGTAAACTGAATATATTTGGCTGTTGGTCACCTTGAGCTCTAGGACATTTTAAAGGCAACACGATTAATTGAGAAAATAAAAAGCAGATTAATCAGTGATGGAAATAATCATTATTCGCAGCCCTGTCTCACATCTCTGCCCTGTTTAACCAACAACTGACTGCCATGACTGCTAATCACAGTGAAACAGACAGTGAAAGGACACTAAATATCAAACTATTCTCCTAAATTTTCCACACATTGTTCTCTTGATATATTACACATACATTAGCCATTTAGTTGACTGAAACAAATCCAGTCAGCTTGCTGAGAGTCAGATGAAAAATAACTCCAACCACTGCCAAAAATAAACATAATTTCTCAGGCAGTCAATTATACAACTGAGATGTTTTATATTATTCATAACCCTCCATTCAAATACAGAGAATAATTAACATCCGAAACACATCATTCATCACATAAACAACAACCAGAGTGGCACCTTGTGTTAATAGTCATCTATATTAGTATCCATTTGCAAAAGGTCCCTCAGGACTTAAACCCTGTCTGAGAATTGCGGCGTTATTACAACAGAAAATCATCCAAATCGAATTTTTAATGCATAGTAGGCTTATACAATTATTAATCACGGCTCTGTTGCATAATAAAAAGTTACTTAATTTATTAATTGCTCCATAATTTATCAATGTCATGGGGCTAATGAATTACCCAAGATCTCCTGCTGAGGGATGTCATGTACGTTTTTTCATAGATACATGGTCTGGAGAATGAGGGAGTAAAAAAAAACCCAATTAATTTCATTATCATTAGCCACAGACCTTCTGGGTTACAATGGGATGTAGCCCTGCAGCTCACAAAATGCTCCCAGAACCAAGACAACACAGAAGTGAGTGTTAAGCCTATTATGCCACACTCTTGTATCTAGTTATACAACGGCTGAAAAGGCACTCATCCCCCATATTTTAAGCCAGCGTGTGGTCTCTTCTTTCTCAGATCTGTTGAAACAGCTTCGTCTCAACTAAACAAATCTGTGTGTGTTCAGTCATTTACAACCACTGTCTGCTCGACCTCAAATCGCCAAATGGGCCATCACTTTCCTCTGAGCGCCTGAATAATACCTTAATATGAAAACCACAAGGACATCCTGGAAGAGACGTCGACACAAACGGGTGCATCAAACAGCCACTCAACCTCACTTGAATATTTCTCACTTGCACTTATGTTTTTTGGAGCTTGCTCATTTCCTGGGCCCTGTGATCAGTGAGCTACATTCAGCCCAGGGGTTTCCGAGTAGAAGGATGTTTTCAAGTTTTCTCATGTGAATCAAGGGCTGATTTCTCGTTAAAGGCTGCTTTTTAATAAATCTGCAAGCGTACATGAAAGAGGAGTGGGTGATTCAAATTTGGTTGTAAGGTTATGTAATGCTGGACGGAAACAGTTGATGCTTACACACACCTGGTGTTACAGGGGTCTTTGGGATGGGTTACTTAGGTAAAATATACACTGGACATTTTCAGCATTACCTGATTGAGACTGGTTATAAGAGGTTTCTCTCACTTCAGCATCAATTCTGTATTTAATCCTATCAGACACTAAAGTGAGATTCCTTAGGGAAAAGACCTGTTTGTCTTATCTTTCTGACACAGTGTAGCCACATGGTCATATTAGTAAAATCATCTAAGATCATATGTGTCTGATCTCTAAGTTCTTTATTTAGTATTTGCATGTACTTTAAGTGAACCCACTCTCTTCAGTTTCCATATTTTGTTTGCAGTTTGTAAGTTGACACAAGCTTTGATGAAGTATATTTATTGCATGCATATTTAACTGGTGAGTCTTTCTAAATGATTCTCTAAAATGGTTTTGTAGAGTTTGTTTCGGGTGTTTTGGGGGAGTTTTGGCTGAAAGTGGAGGGTTAGTCTGCCTGCAGTTTAATTGATTTCTAACACGTGTGCTCTTTTTCTGTCATTATGTAGATGATTATAGCGCACGTCCGTGTGCAATTACATTCTTTCAAGCTTTTCAGTAATGTAGAATTGATGATAGGTTAACGTGGCTCCAAATAGCGCACAGAGTAAAGCAGACTGGTGATGGACACCGCGCTTCACACGCTGCCAGCACAAGTGTGCGCCGGGAATTGTGAAACTGCACCCGCCGTATCTGAGCTGAGCGGGGTCAGAGTGAATATTATTGTCAGAATAATGATAAAGTGAATGAAAAAAATATCAGGCATCAGCAGAAAGGCGTTTGGAAGCGACGTGCAGAGGCACAACAGGCGAGAATTATCTCTGCATCTCTGCAAATGACCTGAAAGACTGGTGATTTATCATCCTGACTACTGTCATCTCAGCTGATACTTACTGTTCTCACATGTCTTTCCACACAATTTTACTCTACTTATATCAGTGAGTTTGGAAGTTTTTGGTGCAAACGGGATGCAGACACCACACCGTGCCTCGTGACGCAGGTACGAGGCGTTACATAGGTAATGTATGGAAATCTGGAACAAGATGCATAAAGAGTACAGTGTGACTTCCCCCCCACTCTTTTCTTACCAAACAAGCGGTTCCGTTGAGGAGGAGCAGGATGAAGCCGCTGTTGGGACGCATCATTTCGGCGCGTAAAACCCACAGCTCCCCCCTCCCCGGTAGCAAAAAACAAAAATAAAAAAACTCCCTCACACGGGCTTTTCCTCCTTCAGGAAGATGCTCTTCCTCCGACACCGGATCCTTCTCGGCTGACGCACGGTCCCATGTCCAAGGCAGGCTAAAGTGCTGCTTCCACAAACCCCTAAAAACCGCTGGAAACCACTTGGAGTCTCCCCTTTTTTGTCTTTACTGTTTTTTCACCAATCCTGGGTTTGAGTCAAATTAGTTGGTGTACGAGAAATCCATGAATATGCGGCAGGCTGTTATCATCCATGCAAACAAATAAAGAGATCCCAGATCAGAGTGAAATGGGTTGACTGGGAAGTGGGTAGATCATATCTGGTCATCGGTGCCAGTGAGGATCCTGGAGGGATGGAGCAGCTGCCTCCTGCAGAAACTGAGCGATGCTGAGACTGGCAAGAGCGAACACACGTTTTAACAGTTTCTACTCTCTCTCTCTCCCTCTCTGTGTGTGTGCCTCTCCCCCTTTTCTCTCACCACGAATCTCTTTTCTCTCTCCCCCTTTCTCTCTCTTCCCCCTCCCCTATCTCTATCTCTCTCCACCTATCCAGCATCTCCATTTTTTCCTCTCTTTCAGCCACTTTTTCCAATCCCATCCGCTGAATTCATCCTGCATGCAATCAAATAAGAAACAATTAAAATAAAAACCCAGTAGCGAAACAACAATAAACATCTGTTTCTCTTGTATGGGTGCCTCTGTCACTCTTTTCGAATCCCTTACCAATATTTTTGACATCAGTTTCCCAACCCATAACAGCCTGCCTCAGCGATCCACTGACAACTTTGTGGGTATTTCTCATCACCAAGCCTGTCATTAAATATAATCATCACTGTGGGTGGGTGAACATCATTGATTGGGAAACACTGGGTCTGTTTTCACACTGCGCTTGTCACAACAAAAACAACTCCTATGTCATATGGAAACTGAGGATGTTAAAGCGGAGGTTTGCAGCCACAGGGATTTGTCACAAAGCCTCATCCTCATGCATGCTGTCACATCATGCATGTTACAATCAGATTGTTTGTCCTCCCCACAGGCCAGGCGGTGATGCGGAGCCCTGTTGAAGAGTATCGATGAACACAGTGAGCGCTGATGAACCAGTGACCGTCACCTCAGTGGGGTGTGATTAATAAAGACTTTCCCCAATAACACACAGTTCATTAGGAGCAGGTTAATGGACTGAAATGCAAGATATCGCTACACAGGTCCCCTGGCTCCCAACAGCTCCATTTCTGCTTAATTAGACTCATAGATGAGCTTTACTCGCTCTGTCCATCTTTCTCTGTCTGTCCATTCCCTCGTCTTTCTCTGTAGTCCTCATCTATCTAACAGGCAGCACGGAAGAAGACCTGATCTGTATCTCTGCCACCAGGTCAATACCTCTTCTATCAGTGTTATTTTGTCTTGGATCAACACATTTAAAACCCCTTGATCTGGTGGTTTTTCTGCACCTGCTAATAATGCATGTGGTGTTATCTGCTGGTGCTGCTGTAAAAGGGTTAATTGATCTCAGTTCAGGGGTTAATTGGCTCGACAGGCCTACTGCTGAGGGACCTGACCCCTGGAGGTGCGAGGTCAGAGCTGAGGGGTCACAGGAGGAGACGGGGACCCTGTCAATCCGGGGCGACTGATACATCAAAGAGTTTGACTGCAGTAAAGTCTTCAAGACGACTGCTCTCTTCCACCCATCTGACTGTGTGCACACATACAGATTCGCTGCTCATTACGATGCAGGAGATGCTGATGAAAGATGGGAATGAGCTCATCGACTTAGGAGGTTGCTTGATCTCTCTCCTTCTTTCTTTTTATTAGATTATTTCAGACGCTAAACGTGTCTCTGTATAATTCGAGCCAGCCTCTTCAGTTGCCCAGGGTATCAGAGAGCTCTCTGGGAGAGGAAACAGCAAACTATAAAGGGAGATCCGTTCCCCGGCCCACAATCTGAAGAAACAGCAACCATAATAAAACGTCTTTTAAAACGGAGCACGTTCATTCATACACACACTTTCACTCTTGCACATAATTATAGGGCCATAACTCAGTCTGTATACTCTCCAGGGAGCAGCCAGACAAGCGGCTGCTATTTTTTACTCACTTGGAAAAAAAAAAGGAAAGCATTGTGGATGCTAAGATACCCATCATTTGACACCCAGGATCGACTTATCTTAACGCTGTTTCACAGACGACTCACATCAGCATGACAAATAGGAATGCGTGTTTGTGTATTTCCTTTTTATTCCCTTCTCCTGCCAAACTCCAACAATTGTGCTCAATCATTGCATTGCTTGACACGTAATCCTATTTCACAGTGTAATTCAGTTTGAATGAGGAGCTGCAGGCAACAGACAGCCTGGTGAGATGTCACAGACCCCAGACTTCAGGGTTTATAAATGAGTGTTGGCTGCCCTCTAGTGTCTTTTGTCACTTTTGCACCATCAGGATGAAGGCTAAGCTTCAATAGTAGTGACACTAATTGGTGATGGTCATTTAAAAGGTCAATTCACCCAACAGCAATGTTCACGGTGTAATTTCTCATTGTAAATAAGAAACATAAACAAACTACAAAGGAAGTCAACAACAATACATTTTCCTTTTTGGAATATATGTGTTGCTAACCAGCTCCGTCTGTACTTGTTTGTCTTATAATGACATGATGATGTTGGGTCCAGCAGTACTGAAGCCAACATGGAACTTTCTAATTTGTAAAAACTGCCTTATGATATGGATGAACTGACCCTTTAAATTGCACTAAGCGCAATGAAGTGGGGCCCTGCTTTGTGTCTCTGGCAGCTCGCATATATACACATGAGCAGATGATGCAATGAGAGAAAATATGTTTCTCTGTAATTTAAACACACAAAGTGGACATATTTCTTGGGCTCAAGGAATAAAACTTGCGTGGTGTGAATTCTTGATTTTCTTTTTTCTCACGTTGCAGATTGTATTTATATTTTGACTCATATGTGATGCAGATTTGTTTGTTTTACTGTGCTGCTTGTATCCAGATGTGATTCAGGGGTGAGCACCAACGACCACTAAGGGGTGCTGTAATCAAAGGAAACCTGTTTGAGTCACTGAACACCCCTGGCTCTTTTCAGACTCCTGCTGCATGGATATCAATAGCCATCCATCAGACATGGTAGACTGATGTCTGACATCATGGACAGGGTGTTTTGTTCTTTGCAACAGTTTCCTCCATTGTGAGAAGCGCATTAGCTGAAAGGAACATGTCTATTTTTGGGTGGTGTTTCTGGTTTAGGACATACAGATAGTATCAAGCTTCAAGTCTGGCACATATTTGAGTCTCTATCTGATTTCAGTGATATTCAATCTGATGTACCATGTGTATGTTGAAAGAACAGAATACCGCAGTAACAGTAGGAAAACTTGACTGTAAAGAAAAGTTACTTTCTTTTTCCCACCACTCCTCGCCTCAGTCTTAATCTTTAATCTTCAGAGATATAAATAAACGAGGCACTTCAAGATAACAATGGACTGATTGAATCTCTGCGAGCTGCTCTGTGACAGTGCAGTCAGTCATCGTCTCCTCTGCTAATCAATGTCTTTGTTGAGAAGGGGACAGGAGCACAATAAGAGAACAGGTCAGGAGGGAAGTGGGGAGTGATGACAGATGCTGGCACTAGAAATATAGCGGATTGAGGGATGAGCGGAGGTTTAAATGTGGATTGAGGGATGAAAAGAGGTCTGGATGGATGGAAGAGAATCAAATCTCCAGCTCCGGGGAGGTCTACACACTCAGGATCCATTAATCCCGCACAGATCCCCTTTTTCTTTGTGTTTCATTTCCTTCTTTTTCTCCAAGAAAAAGAAAAGAAAGTAGATAATTTTCCATTTATTGGAAATAAAAACAGAAATAGTTTCTTATCGACTGTTTAATCGTTGTGTTTTGAATATGGCTTCTGTATTTTAATTCCTGTGTATATTTTCTCTCTCTCGTTGCCACTAAAAACATTCCCACAAGTTGAATACTCTTTGTCCAGCTTTCCTCTCAGATCAGATGTAAACTTCAAATGTACCACAGAGGGTTAATTGAGTTACAGGAGGGAAAAGATACACATTTGGGAGGACTCGTCAGCTTTATAATTTTCCTTCCTTTTTTTCCTTTTTGAAGAGGAGTGGATTACTTCCAGACCTTGACAAGGAGACTCAGACACAGAGACTGGCTACGTCCAAATGTTCCTCCAAATCTTTTTAGCCACGCTTGTGGTGTGGCTGTAGAGAAGGATTGTTGGCCGGTGTGTCGCTCCAACACTTAGGTCCAGAGTCAGATATCTTGAGAACTAGTGGATGGGTTGTTATGAAATTTGGTACAAACAGCCATGATCCCTAGAGGATGATACTTCCCCCACCATGTTCATCAGCATTGTTACTTGTCCAACACCTCAGTTTATTTGAGGACACTTGCATATATTACTGTGTTAGGTTTAGCATTTGACTTGAAGCACAGCTGAGCCTGAGTGCAGCAGTTTAACGCTTATGGTTACATTTGATTGAATTGTTTTGTACTCTGGAGGAGTCTTTATAAGCTCCTGATCTTCCTTCCTCCCATACACATATCTACTGAGCATTTTTTATTGTATAAAGACAGAAAAAGAATTTGTGTAGATGTAGGCACATGCCGGTGAAGAAAGGAGGACAGGATTCCTCCAGAGGTGGTGCAGTAAAGCCAGCAGGTGGACACTCACTCAAATCTCCCAGAACAACCTGGAGGTCATGGTGGTTATGGGGAGGTGGTGAGCTGTGAAATAGTGGGTCTGAAAGACAGAATGACAGGATTGCAATATTAAAGAGCAGCAGCCAAGGACCTATTGCCTCAGGAAAAAGAAATACGGTGACGTCAGAATTTACGAGTGCATGGACGTTTGACAGCATGGAAAAGCTCAGAGCAGGTAGAAGTGGCATAAATGCACCAATAGACATATAAACAAGAGATTCTCCTCATGTAACTTTTGCCAAAGCTTCATGTAATTGAGCCAATTATGAGCCTGGCAAGCTGAGAGTGAGATGTCTTAAAATGGCCACAGTTTGCACACATTAAATGGCCTGGTCTGGAGTTACCCTCAGGCCAAACTTTATATGTGTATAACCCACTAGTGGTTTAAAAACCTAAGCAGTAAAACTGTCTCGATTTCATCCATCAAACTATTATATTTTCTGGTGTGTAATGAGCATCACAGATGTATAGGTCCACTAGCATTGCTGTAGACTGTTTTCTATTTAGAGTCAGAGTTAATTAATTTATTACTCCAAATATTTTTTTATTTGTCTTTGCTGTCAGCGCTGTTTTCAGATGATTAAGATAAATTACAGCTCTAAGAAAGAAGAGACTGGCAGAAAATAATGTGTGAAGAGTTATATGTTCCTCTTTGGGCAGAGAAAATTCCTGAAAAATTTAAGGCTCATAAAACTCTTTGAAAACCCATTGGAAAATGTCAAAAATGCTTTGTCATGAAGACTAAAACCATGCAGTTACACAAGACTTTTTACCAAACAACACTAAAACTGCACAACAACTTCCAAATGCACAGTGGTAACTCTCTGGTCAAATGTTATGAAGGGAAATTGAAATGGCAGGGAGGTGGTTTTAATTAAAGGAGACAGTACAGTAGGCCTACGCTTACATTGGATGACACCTGATCTGTGTAATAATCTGTGAACTTTCAGCCAGGATAAATCCTCATCTGCTCATGTGCTTGTGATCAGTCTCTGCCTGCTGACCCGTCCACAGCTCATGTTTGTGTCCAAGCGTGTCTAAAGGTGTTAGTGACTCAGTGCTGCATTGCTGTTTGTTTGGGTTTTGACATGATGGGGGGTGAGAGTGACTCAGTCCTAACGCAAGTGGATTTCAGCTCCGGCACCTTCCCTCTGCCTATACTGTTTAACCTCTAATGCTAAAAATAAACATCTCAGGGAGCCCAGAGAGTCAGCTTAGGATTTCCCACTGAGAGGCATGACGAAGTTCATTCAGACTCTCTCTCTCTAGTGTCTATCGAATGACACAGTTTAAACCAATCTGGCTTTTTATATAACCTTTGACCTTAAACAAGCCAGTTGGTCTGCTCATGAATGTTTCCTGGACCCTTACTGGGGCCATGTATCACCATGGAGCGCCTCAGGGGCTCAGCCTGAATACATATGTACTTTTGTCAGAAGGTCTTCCATAGGAAATCTGTTAACACTGGGGTTTACTTAATCAGCATGAGTGATGGCCATCAGTATTGGTTAAATAACAGAGAAAAATAGAAGCTGTGTCACAAGGTCATGCTCCAGTATTCCCTAATGAAGGTGCCTTTTGGTGGTGTGGTCTACATCCATCTCCTGAAAAGTGTGAGATTAAAGTGTTTTTTTAGAGGTAAGGCCCATTAACTTCTAAGTCTGGTCTACATTTCTTTTAGTCAGGCGGCAGTGCTATCACTGGACGCAGTAAAAAAGCAATAAAACAAACTCTGATGTAATAAAATGATGGCTCTAATTAACTTTGATGGGATATCTTGTTCTGTGGAAGTTGTTTTTCATTCCACACGAGAATAAATCAAAAGTCGCTGTTCTTTATATACTACACTGACTGCAATGAACACACCAGCAGGAAAATACAAAAAGAGGGGGAACATACACACTTAAAACACACACACAAAATCATCACATAATGGAAATCTTTCGTCTCACCGTTTAAACGTTCATCAGTCACCAGACCCCCCTGAAATGCATAATTACAACCCAGAGAACAGGTGAGGCTTTGTTGAGGTCATTGTACACTCTTTTGTGCACATTGACCACAACTACTCTTTTGTCCTCCGCCCTGATAACAGAGAGGCCTGCAATATATGTCAATGTATATATAATGACAGAGGTTCCTTTTAAAGATAGTGTAGCCACAGCAGGTTGTTCCATATGGTCTATATGCTTATCTCAGAGGGATATGGTGGTCCTGATGTGGACTCCTCAAGTTACACTTTTTTCAAGCGTAGATCAAAGTGGAGCCACCATCAGCTGGGATGCTCTGAGCATCGGAGGCACAGGGAAGGTCATCATGCAGGGCTGCTGGGAAAGGTGTCCAACTTCAAGGCCTTTACGTCATAGACCATTGTGAGGTGGGCCAGCCGGTTGCGGGTGACATGGAGGGAAAACAGCAGGGTGCCCTCGGGGATATGAAGGACAGGGACTCTTTGAAGTGGGTAGGGTTGCAACTCTGTGGCTGCGTGACCCTCCCAGAACCCCACCCTACTCCCTACACATCACATATGGACACCTCCAAAAACTACCCCTGGGAGCTCTGAGGCTCCCAGACCCAGGCGGTGTAACCTGAGAGCAGCTGTAGCAGCCTGTCAGACCACTGATGGAGGCTCCCCATTGGTCCAAACAGGAAGCGTGTGACTCCATGAAGCCCTGGGGTCGAATATGTCTCTTAGAACAGTGACAATTGGATTAGTGTCTTATGTGGTCCAGATGACCCAGAGATCCCATAAATACAGACACATTCACGCAGGTAGATCAAACCTGGGAGCACTTAAATTTACACTTACACATCTACAGGCAAAAACATCTTCTTTTAGCTGCCTGGCTCTCATACACTGAAGCCAGCTTTGGGTTTCCCTGTTATGTTCAGGCTACAGCAGTGCAGCTCATCAAGCGCATGATGTCAGCATTTTCATTTTTGTTTTATGATAGGAGATTGGTAATTGAAAGTGTACTTATCTGTTTTCAGTGGATGAGTCACCTGGTCCGCCGTGCTGCCCTTTCTATCTTTAGCCTCACATTTATTTTTCAGCGCAGTTTTTTTATGTGAACAATCCAGCAGCAGATACACATCCACACTTTAGGGAGACGCATGGAAACAGTGTTTTATAGCTTTGCTCCCTGTTGCCCCTTTTCCTCTTCCTCTCTGCTTTTCTCTTTATCTTGATCTCTCTTGCTCTTTTCTCGCTGTCCTTTCCCTCTCTCTTGAGTAGATGAGGGCATGCCACCATCACTTTCACAGACTTAAAAAAAAGATGATTAGACAGATTTAATGCCACTGGTGCCAGTTTGGTTGTCTGGTCGAGCCATTTTTTGTCTACGAGTGCATTTGTATTCATGTGAGCATGTCTTCTGTATGTGCATTTGTATGTACTGTACATGTATGTGTGTGTGGTCATATAAGTGCATGTAAGCATGTGGCTGGCTCAGAGGAGCAGTGGTGCATATACTACCATCAGTCAGAGCACAGAGAGCCAGCCCTGCTTTAATGGCTGCCATAATTAAAAAAGCTTTTAGAGGAGGGTGTGCCACTAAAGGGGGCAAGGTGGGGGTGGTGCTGGGTTGGTTGGAGCAGCAGAGCAGAGTGATCAGGGCAGGACAGCTGCCTGCCAAAAAAAAAAAAAAAAACAGGCTCATTTTGCATGGGAATACTGCAAAAATGCCTGAAAATGTTTCTTCTGATTGTATGCCCAATTTTCAAACTCACTCAGAGGTGTTGTCGGGCAAATTATGAACCTGCTCATGCTGCATGGTTGAAATATTAAGACTTCACGTCTCAGGTTGATATTGACCCTCTTTTACATAATTTTTGGTCTCTACCAACTTTCATGGGAAATATCTGTCTCTTTTCTCTGATTTGTGTTTTTTTTTTTCTGAAAACAGCAGCCTCTTTGTAATGTGCAGTAACTGTCTGCCCATATGAAGCACCTATTTTGCTGTAATGTTGGTTTCTATGGCATTAGTTTCTAAGCGCCTGCAGAGAATCAGGAAACTCATGCTTATGTGAAGAGCCACGTGGAAGTGCCTCTGGCTGTCTGCAGCACACACAATGACCTCAGCAAATCTATTAGTTAATCCTATAAAAGATGTTACCAAGAGGTCACTGTGGCGTCTACTGTTAGTGCGCAAAATTCTGTCAAAATGTTTGACTTCCAAATTATCATACTGCCGTGTACCTATGTCATGTAATTGGACTACTGCTGAACCATCTTTGTTGCCATTAGCAGCCATGTTTACATGTCTAGAAAACATTTATTTTTCTGGCAAAGCTCTGTAACGTAAACACACTGAGCATGGATGGAAACAATTACACGACTCGGACATGCCTCCAGTGATAACGGTGTACGACTCCAACCTAAACACACTGCAAAGCATAAATATTCATAAGAACCAGGGGAGAGGGTGGATTAGATGCTGGTATAAATGGGATTCAGGGTTGTTTGAGTCATGATGGAGGAAATGCATTTAGCATTATGCTGTCAGTCAGGTCAGGATACTGTACAGAAGTTCACAAACTGACTCCAGGTAGGAAATTCAAGTTAGCTGACTTTGACTATTTTTCATCAAAACCAGATTTGTGAATATGATAGTTTCACACATACATTTCTATATGTTGTACTGGTACATGCAGTACGGGCTGTACTGTAGTCCAGGTGTCTATCCATTAGCTGTGTGGGACTGTGTCAAAATAGGTTTTGGAAGTATGGTTGTGATTAGCAAGGTTCTCACCCCCCGCCCACCCTGCGTATCCCCTCACCCCCACCACTCTGAAGTTGTGAAAACATTTGAAAACACTTTTCATTTCCTTAGCTTGAACTGGAGAGCACCCTCGCTCTCTTTCACACACACACACACACGCATGCACACACACAAACATACATTCCTGCCTTACCAACAGTGGATGACTATACCAACCAAGTGTGGACTACTATTTCTAGTCATTTTGAAAAAACACAAAACTATGACATTTTTATTTTACTTTCAGAATGCACAACTGCTTTTGTACTTTTATTTCTAAAATGATCAAGAGGGGAATTGCAACCTAAATCCACTAACATGCTTCACTCTGTTTTCTTAGTGATTTTGACCCTATCTTTTGGGTGCTGTCCAAAGAAAAATATGACGCCACCTCTGGAAAGACATTGGACTAACAGGACCATCCAGAAGTCAAAGGCTATAAGAGAAAGAATACGTGTTGCTGGTGCGATAGCTAAAGGCTTTAGAGGACTGTTTGGTAGCTTTAGGGTTGTGGGTTTGCTAACTGTGTGGTGCATTAAATTTTGATGACCAACACCCAAAGTAAACATTCAAAGGCTCAAGGGAATGAGGTCCAATAGTCTGACCTGAGGTTGTGAGTTTGAAGTCCAACACCCAAGGTGGAGACTTAAAAACGCTCAGAGAGAAGCTCTCAGTGCGAAGGGGACTTAATGTTGTGGTGGGTTTCTTTGTGATTATAAGGTGCTAGTGATGCAGTACATAGTTCAAATCCTGTCGGTTATCTGTACCTGGAGCATCAAAAACAATCCAGCTGCCCCTCTGGCCTCCAGAGAAAGAGAAGCAGGGGGTTATGTCATGGAAAACCATGAGTGGCTGACATTTAGCTGCAGCGTGAAAGTGGAGGACTCTTGCAGAGATTGGCTTTGGAGGTTTAAGGAGTTTTGTTGGGACAGGTAAGTCCACTGTTGGATAGTTACACAAGTACACACACAGCGCATACGCACAGCACTCCTCCCTAGACATGTTAGTGATCCTACTCTCTCACAGAAGTCCAGTGGAGCAGACCTGCCTTGCTGTGGCCTCTGGGGTCAAATAGAGGAGGTCAAAAAGTCAAACAGCTCTGAGCCCGGTGCGTATCACTACTGTGCCCCATAGTTTATCTCCACTGAGCCTATTGAATGTCTCTGAGGGGGGGAAATATCTCTCTGTTTACTGCTGCACCCAGAGGTAAGAGCAGCGACTTGGGGGAGAAGGTGTGAGTTTTGAGTTCAGACACAGGTCAAGTCAAGGTTAAAGGTCTGTGTGGAGGTTTGTTTCTAAATCTCCTCTAATTGTCTTCACTCACATTTTATTTACATTAAACTGAAACTGACAACCTCATAAATGCATCCGTTATTCTAATCTGCACATTCTGCATGTTTAAATTACCAAGGAGTAAGATTTTTTAATGAGGTATAATGGTTGTTTTTTGCTGCTTCTGCTCTCATGTGGCATTCCTTCCTGCCAATTAGCACATCATATTTTACAATATATGTATTTTTAATTTGTGCTGTTTTATTTACTGTAATTTCACTGTTCAAATTGCTGGTTGTGTGTGTTTAATAATCCCACTTACTGCTCTGCTGTTAAATATGTTCCATGTTTTTTGCCGTCTACTGTCTGCTGCCGAAATGACCCCAGTTCCCTGAAGGGATCGTAAAATTTTCATTTGAACTGCTGTTGCACACTGTTTGACATGTAGTTGGTGAGGTGCATGGGCGAACTGGACCCCCCCCCCGCTCCAGAAATGGGAAATGGGTGGCTGAATGGGGTGAGGTGTTAAAGTGCTTGGGACAGACAGTGTCTCCTGTCCTCAGGCCCAGGTGGGGGCAGCAGGAGGCTGGTTCTCATGTTCAGGAAGAGAGGAGGCAGGGGCGCAGGATCTGAGCAATTACACTATTTGGGTTACAGGGGAGCTATTTATTTGCGCAGTTTGACATGTTTCTGTCGACCAGGGGAGCTGTGCAATATGGAAAACCGATAGCGCTGAAGTGTATTTATTTATTCTGCAGGTGAAGCAGCCAAACAGAACAAGGCTGGGGAGAGGAGCTGGAAATTAGAAAGTTAGAGAATACACAGAAAGAGAAACTGTCTGAGTTTTTCAAATAGTTGGGACTAAGCTTTGTCCCAGCATGCTGTGCACTGGGTCCTGTGGAGTTGTGGGTGGTAGAGAGGACACGTCCTCCATCTGCCTGTACAACTTCCTGGACCACAACACGGTGCTGGCAGCTGACCAGCAGTGAGATGAATTTAGTTTTTACTCATGATTCAGTACACAATCAAAACAATTTCCCTTAAAAAAAAACCTTTATGTTTGACCTGTGCCTTTAATTGATTTCGCTTCTTGCTTTGTGTGTTCAGCTTTCCATTCTCAAACGACACATGTAGCTTAACATTGACTGTCCTAACTTTTTCACTCAAAAACCTTAATAATTTTTTGTAAAATAGGTCTTCAATTTTATTTTTTAAAAAGCAAGCTTCTCATCTCTTGCTAGTAACTGTCTATTTTACCGCAGCCAGCTTGCTAATTGTGCCAAAGTTGCAGACTTCTTAATATTTCTGTCTGACTTGTTTTAAAACTAGAATCTTGTAAAAGAGTTTTAAATATGCATTTGGTGGCCACATGCATAATTACTGTCCTAAAAGCCTGAGGCTAAAACTGCATGTTCCAGTCAGCATCCTCACCAGCTGATGAGGCAGAAGACCAAAAAATGTATTCTTGTATTGTTACGCAGAGTTAGTTAGTCCTTTTATTTCATGTATGGAAAAATGATCTCATCTTATCCCGATCTGGTTGCTCAGAAAACATATTTGGAAAGGGGTTTCTGTAAGATTTATATGTTTTACTGTTAGCCGGCTATTTTCACAAATACATTTCTCTTCAATCACCTGTAACGCAGGTAATTTTCTGTAGTTTGCGCAGTTACAGACGTTCATTGAATGCATCGGCAGATGTCGTTCAAGCGGCTGCGCACCAACGTTTTTCCCGGACCCCCCATGGCTGCTGCAGACCCCGCACCTGAGACAGGTGTGTGAAAATACAAAAGGAAAACTCCGCTAGGTCTGGAGAAAAATAAATTAAATTGCAGTGGAAATTTTCTAAGAGTTAAAAGCGGAACTGGCTGAAGTTAGCAGTTTCGTCAGAGGGTTGTCGAGTTGCTGTGAAAGTGAAGTTACTGGGGAGGAAATCCGTCGGGCGTTTCCCTTCCAATTAACGTGGATTATCCAGGTGAGTTAGCTATCTGGAGTTAGTTGATTAGCATTTAAATTCCGTTCTAAAATAGTTCAGTTGTGTATTATTTCACTTCATGGAATATCAAGACAGAACAAGACCAGTCAGGATATTGAGCTGTTTAGCTCGCCGGCTTAATTGGGGCCTAGAAGTTAAACTAAGCTAAGCTAAGCTAAGTACATTCATAGCCGCTGCTGTAGCTCCAGTAAATGTCAGGAGGTGATTTCTGTGTGTTTGCATTGTGTTAAAGCTGATGTATGAACTGTGAAATGTGAATGTACAATGTGCGTTATTTTGAAATTGAGAAACACATTTTAATAAGACATTGTAGTTAATAAATGTTTATTATAGTTACAGCAATTCATTGGTTGTTCCAGTATAAATTAAAAAGAGACATTTGAACTACATAATAACTGTGCTGCACACTTATGTGCAGGCTTGGTTGAGCCTCTTCATTTCCTGTCGATCATCACCGCTGCTTGTGGATGCCTCCATCTCCACTGGACGATGATGTGTGGATGCTGTGCTGTTCCCAGGGGCGGTAGGAAGCATATCACAGAAAATTAACAGAGCAAAGTTATACTTAATTTGTACTTTTATGAGATCTCAGGTTTTTTTATTTCATTGGCCCAAAACCAATACAAAAAACTCATAGCATTAAGGAACTTTATGGAGAAAACCTTACAGAAGAAACAAACACTGGTCACTAAAACACTTAAGAGGATACATTTAATTTAAAAATGTGCACATAGAAACAAAACAGAACAAAACTCTTTGCAAACATATTTTCCTGCTATTTTCATAAGTCAGTGGTCATGTGTGTTTTTTGTGTCTCAAAGCTCTTTAGAGGCTCTGCTACTGTCAGTCTACTTATTGAACCTAGAGAACCTGTAACCATACCAGCCTCTAAAATCCTGGGTCCAGCATATTTTAGAGAAGCCCAGATATTGATCTCATAATAAATGACATGGATTTGCTAAAGAATGATTACGTGTTTCATCAGTTACAGTGGTTATAATTTCACTAGAGTGGGCTTATTTTTACTGCTTCTTCTGCAGGTAGTAAACTAGTTAGCTGGGCCAAAATTAAGTTTTGTATTTCATGTTATTGGTTGAACATCAGTGAGTGAATGCTGAGTCCAAAGAAAGCTTATCTCCTTAGTGTTCATTGTAGACCATAATGCTTTGGTTTCTGTGAGTTCACACTGCTCTTGAGAAAGTTGCACATCACTGCCACATGTAGCTGCTGACATGAAACGTTGCCCGGTGGTTTTAAATATCATGTTGTTGATTTTACTGTCAGCACAACATCCTCATGCTTTCTCTGCTTCAGTGTGTGGGTTTGTATGTATATATGTGTGTAATCAGAAATAATCAGATTGCATGTAGGAAAAAAGTCTGACGAACTATTACCCTTTCCTGTCATTATTACCATCACTGTCATCATTATCTCCTTTTTCCATTCTCAAAATCACTTCTTTTCTACTTTATTTGATCCGCTCTAGAACACACACACACACACACATGCACAGTTCTCCCAGAGCGCTAATGTTGACCATGTGTATACTGTATCTGGCAGCTATTTTAAACTTCAAACCTTTGCCCTTGAACTGTACTCAGACCCTTCCTGGGTAAACACAGCTAATC